>VWYP01029777.1:0-22474 GCA_013400435.1 Pycnonotus jocosus
AATGCTAAAAAGAAGCAAAGAAACTCAGATTTTTTATTTGAAAATCCAATAATGGAAGAAAACTTGTCTATCTAACTTTTACTGAACTACAGGAACTGCAGCTATGTAGCTTTTTAATGTCAATTAAAAAGCCATTGGTTAAGCCATTGGTTCTTGTATTTTGAGAGTAAATGGGAAGACCAAAAAGGAGATGAGAATGAAACACACATTTACCAACCAGTCATGTGACGTTGGCACAAAATCTGTTCTAAAAAGATCAACAGAACCTGGCTACTGCTCACAGAAGAAGTGGATGAGGAGCCCTTGGGAGCAGAGACAGTAAAAATGTTTATCAGTTGTAATTTTGGGGGAAAGAGAACTGTTCCAAATCCATTAAAATTCATTGTCTTCAGAGGCAAACAGCTGCACAATACTTACATTAGTGGCCCTGAATTCATTTTGTGTTGAATAAATCAAGCCTTCTCATTATCTCATTAAGTTCACATACATAATTTTAAAACTTTTATTTTGGTATTTAAAATATTTGAGCTGTTTATTTAATATGTAGCTAAACTTCCTCACCATCATCATGAATTCTTTCTCTGCTTCTTCTTTTTGCTCTCTGTAATATCAAATATTATGACAATAAAAGAGAATTAGCTTTCTGAGATCATATACTTCCAAAACACACCAACGGGTGCATTCAGAAGACAGGCTGGTAATTAGTCTGCGATATGCATCTAAAAAAATACCTTCTCTTCCAAAAAATGATTGTCATAGCCTTTGGAAAATCCCCAAACTAGCACATTCAGTGAGTTCAGAATGTATCATGAATGTGAGAAAATGTTTGTGTAAAAGTGATAGTAAGTAAAAAATCTGGAAAGATTTATTTTTAATTTATGCTCGTGATGAAGAAAATAAGGATATGTATATTACAAGGGTACTTATTTCTTCAACTTCCAACTTACAATTTAATAGTATTGCAAAATATGAAAGAATCAATTATAGGAGAATAAAGAGAAATAGTTTTTTTTAAAAAAGACTCTTATGGCAAAAAGATTAGCTGTTATTTTGTAATTCGGTACTTTCTGTTGTGATATTGTTTTTAAAATTTTTGAATAGCCTGAATTTTTTGAATTTTAGACTTAAAGGAAAAAAGGTTGTACTAATTTGTGTATGCAAAACTCAAACCATATCTATGTAGGCAATTAAAAAAATTATTATCATTTAGCTGAATGTTTGAAAATGAGCTCTGTTTGAAGACAGAACTGAAGATCTTTTAAAAAAAATACTTAAAGCTGACTCAGGAATATGAGACTTTCTCTGTAAGACTGCAAAGATATTGCCAAGAAGGCAACATTTTAATGACTATCTATTTTATGTAGACTCAGAGTAAGTGTGGTCTTATGCATATCTTCCTGTGCTTGTGAAGGTTTGAGAAAGAGCTCATACAATTGGAGAGAGGCTCCTTGTAGGATATCTCCAGAATTACTAAAGATAAGTAGAAAAAGAGCCACAAAACATAATGAATGATGTGACAAAAAACCCCCAAGGAGAATATGAAAGGAAATAAAACAAGATAAGATACACATAGAGGCTGGAAGATTGCAAGTAATAAGGCCAGCAGTGAAAGAGATTTCAGTATCGTCTTTCAGACGTGATCTTGCTAAAACTGCAATGCTGAAATTTAAGCAAAAGGGAAGTAATTGTTAAAGAGCCAGCATTATCCTTGTCCAAGATATCCTTAAACTTTCTGGAATATTTTTCCTCTGATATCTCACAGTGCAGGTCATGCAAATGTATAATGAGCTTCAGGGCACCAGCTAAGGAGCCCTGGATATCATCCTGGATATCACCTATCAGGTTTTTACTAGGCCTTGAGTCCCAGCAAAAGATCCTAGGAATTGAGGTAAAGATCAGCCACTTCAGTGAATTACTGTGCCTAGGGAACAGTGGTAGGGGTCATCATTAGGTTACAGACTATGTCAAAAACTTGGAAATGGAGATATAAAATAATGTGGCTTTTTTGCTCTGCTCTCATGACCCTTCAGTGTCTATGGATGGAGATAAAAAAACCTTTGTTTCCCTCTGAGGAAGGAGTATTTGCTCAGTCTAACTTTTAAAAGCAGAAGAGATATCTCTTCCTTCAATGGGGCAAAAAGAACAGGGCATTTACAGTTCTGCAGATTACAAATTTATTTGGTCTACTGCATGTCCTTCAGACCTCTATGTCTCTTGTGGAAACCATTTAAAAACTACAAGTCTTTTCATTCTCTTCCAGGGAAAGATTTTATGAGATATTTTTCTTAGTAGCTCCCACTGGGAGACGCGGGATTGAAGGAAAAGTGTGTTGTTATTTCCGCCACTAGATTACGAGTGTCTGTAAATGGATCCAAACATATCCCATTCCTCTGTCTTAGGCTGGAGCCAACCAGCTGTGGAAAATCCCATGGACCATTAGACTCTTGTTTAGTAAAGCCAGCTTTTTCATTGTTTGCTCTTAGATGTTAAGCCTTGTTAGTTAATTTCATTGTGTACATAATTGATTGTGACTTTGTTAACTCCAAAGAATTTCAACAGACATTAAAAAAAGCCTCTGACAGGGATTTGGACATAAAAAGCTATGTCACAAATCTGTAGACACCTTACCCTTCCTGTACAGAAGCCTACATGTAAAGTATGTATTTAAAATTTTCTTTGTTTATGTGCTAAAATTCTTCTTTATTTCCACCTAAACATTTAATTTTATAGGGAACAATGGTGAAAAAAGATTAGTTGGTTGATGAGGAAGTCAAGTTTCCTATTCTGTAACATTTTTCAAGATACACAAAAAGATTTTTTTAAAGATTTTCTTTTTTTTAGTGTAACCTTACATATAGGTCTTAGAAAAGTAATCAAAAGTTTATTATCAGTATGAAGCTGACCTTTTCATAATTGAACTGCTTAATCTTCCAGGATGATTTGTCCCTGCACTTTAATTATTTATCTTCAATATTTTGGGGACTCTAAGGTTGAAATAGAAGATCAATATGTCCCTTGTATATTAAAGCTAAAACCCAGAAGTAGTTGATTCCTGGAATACCCTAAAAAGTGTATCCAACATTTTCCAACATAATTACTGTCTTGATCTTTGCCATCTTTCCTAGCCAAATATTCATTAAAACTTAGTCTAAGAAATGATCACAAGATACCTAAAATTGAAACTGTACATTCTTAGAAATGACATTTACTTGTGACATTTCTGACATTCAGGATTAAATCAAGCACTCTATGCTGCTCTCAAAGAAGAAATTGTAATGCTTTATCAGAGTGTTGTTGCAGTTTCAGCTCTTTTATTTTCTCCTTATCGAGGCAGACCACCACAATCCTACAACAGTTCTGTGTCTACATTTATATTCATATAGAAAATCATAAACACATGCAATATATGTCTAACAATGGTTAGCAAGACAACCACTGTTGTTTTTTCTCCCAGTTGAAAAGCCAAGCTTGTTCAATACTTCTTCGTATCTCCTTTTCTAGACCTTAGTTCCTGTAGCTGAAGTAATGCATCCTGCATTCTACTTTTTTGCTCCTGCAAGAAATTTGCTCCTGTCATAAAATCACCTATATAAACAGGTGATGTGTTCAGCTTGATCCATTTCAACTTTTACATCTTTTTTTCCTTGACCTAACTGATTAATTTTTATTCTCTGTTTGTACAAAAGTTTGTTATGAAGGTAAACCATGTTGACCATCAGTAGCCCAGGCATTTCCTCTAGAGTGCTGGATTTAGGGCACAGAGAGAGCTGAAAGGAGGCAGATGCAGGAGCACTGAATAGGCACACTGTCCTTGCTGCTTTTGCATGTGATGCTCCTGCTGCCTGCACAGGGATATGAGACGTAGCATGCATCTGTCTGTTCAATAACCCTCTGAGCCACAGAATCCAGAATCAGCTACACACACACAGTGATTCAATCACAAAGTAGAAGTGAATCTCAGACCTCTTTGTTCAATGAGTGTAACTGAAAAGAGTATCTCCTATTCAGTTGTAATTTCATATGTAACATCGTTTTTTGTTAAGTTTGAGTCTTCTACAAGATTATCTCTCCAAATCAACTAAGTAATTTAAACAAAATGCTTCAAGGTCTAATGGTACAAATTTTACCAATTTTGTGAACTGAAAAAGGAGTGAAAATTCTCTTTTCCTTATTTGAGACTGCTCAGTCACCAGGGTCAGACATAGAGGAGGCTTGGTGAAGCCATCAAAGATACATTGTTTGTTTACCTGTGCCACAGTGTTTAACCCATTTAGTGTAACCTTAAGCCTCCTGAGAGCATGGGGGGGAAGACAGAGGACAGTGTTAAGATCTTATTATTATGATTTTTAGAGAGATGTCTCTGTCCAAATTAAGATGTAAATGAGACCAATGCTGAAGTCAATAATATAGCTATTATTTAACAGTAAATTTGAGGCAGAAAGAGACAGAAAGGAACAGACAGGACATCGAGTGAGAGAAAGAGAGTGAGAAACGGATTAAGTCGAAAGACAGTCACCACCCCCATGGATGCAGCAGCTTCCTGTTGGTCCTCTTCACCCTGGGCTTCTCGGTGGTGGGTCCCACCAAACACAGAGTACAACGGATTAATGTATATTCTGGTACCAGTGGGAATGCCAAGCACCTTCCCTGGAGAGGGGAATGGTTTAAACTGTGGTTTGCAACAGACTCTGGGAGTTGCAACACTGTTCATCAGGACAGCAGCTGGGTCTCACCCTCCTTGACACGCTCTTTTCTCCCAGCCTTATTTACTTCTCCTTCTACCTGACATAATTGGACACTAGTGTCACCCTTATCTATCTCAAGGTGGGTTGCTTAACTCACAGTCCAATTTCCCAAAATCCAGGAGGCATATCAAGGTGAGGTGGGCCTAGGCTGTTGCAGATTTCTTATACAGTTTGCCATAGTGAGCAAAGTCCTTCTGTAATCTTAACAATGTTCAAGACAATTATGATTTTTATGTCCCTTAAAAGGGGGAGGAAGAGAAGAAAGAAACAGAGAAAAAAATCTCTTCACTAATATTCTGTAAATTTCAGTGTTCTAGCTGAGAGTTTATATTTTGGGAGACACCCTGTCTCCCAAATTGTGACAAAATAAGTTAGATGATCCATTAACCGCTTTAAATTTTTGAGTGGAAAAGGATAGAGAAAGTGTTTGCACATACTAATCAGTATTCTTGTGCACCTGAGGTTATTACTCTTCCTAGTGTGAGCAAAAGAAAGGTAAAAGCAAACTGTATGGACATAACTTTATTGCAAGTAGCAACTCAAGAGGAACCAGTCTTAAATCTTATTGTTATTGATCATTATGTATGCTCTACATAATTACTTGAGGCTGATACATGCAGAATTGACAGTTCACCTTTTAAATTAGAACACTGAGCTCTTTCTTCAGAATTCTCATATTCCATTAGATTAATTAATCTTTAACACTTCAGTAAGGAAAACAGAGAAACCCAAACTATGGCAATAATGTGTACATGCATGTTTATATAGACATAAACATATTAAAATACATGGATATGAGTAGTGTATGTGTAATTGTATATATGCAATTAAGTGAATAATAACTTGCAATTAATTAAAGAATACCTTCTGTTTCAAACTGTAATTTTAATGCAAATTTATTCTTCATATTTTTTTATAACTCCAACATGAATTCATAAATTCAACTTTTTTAACATTGAATTCCAGCCTTTGGAATGATGGGATTATCTTATTTTCTACTCCAAGTATTCAGAGTGATTTTCAAGTTCCATTATACACATTTTTTCTAGGTGCAGGTGGCAAGATTTTGCAGAGAAGAGAATGCAGAGAATGAAGAAAAGAGAAGGGTGAGGCCACAAATTTCAGTTCCAATATACTCTGGAGGACCCACTGCAGGACACAGCTGAGACCCCTCAGCCAAGGATGTGGTATCTCTGGGAAAAGGTACTCAGGAAAGGCTAAAAAATTTGCTGCAAAGCAAGAGAGAGAAGACTGAAATGCAGAGGAGTCAGGAATGAATTGAACCAGGGAATAAGAGGTGGTAGAGGGAGGCCTTTGGTGTTCCTAGCTTTGCTTTTTCCCATCCTACTCTACCTTTAGCTGGCCATAAACTAGACTCCTCAAGCCAAGTCTGTTTTGCCTATGATGGTAGTTGGTAATTGATATCCCTGTTTTTATTTATATTGGGAGCTTTTCCATTTTATTTTCTCACTCTGTCCTGGAAGCAACTGCATGGATGTCAGGCAGCCCACCAAGGTAAACCCATCACAATATTTTCATCCACCGATTAATAAATGAAAGCGTGGTGAAAAAAAATGTATATTGAGCTAGTGATTTCAGCCGTGCTCAAATCTGTTCCTTCTGACAGCACCACAAGTTTTTCCACTGAATGTAGCGGCTACAGAATTGAAGAGTATTAGATATATTAGATATATATTAATAAAGATTTATACATTGTCATGTAGTTGGGGTTTAGCTCAAAGTGTCTTTCTTTAAGGCTAGTTATTGGCATTTTTTCTAAGATTTTTTATGGCTAATATCTGGTAACTGTTTGAAGTACAAGCAGTTGATGGGAAATTCTAGATCTGTAGAGGAAAATGTTAACCACTGTTCCTTTTTCCTCAATTCAGTGAACACAGTAATTAAAGTCCTGTTTATTGGCATAAATATCTGCAACTACAATACCAAACTTGATCTTTAACAAAAAATATTAAAAGATAGCAGTAATAATAATAATAGTAATAATAAAAGAATAATAATATACAACAACAACAAATTATTATTAATGTATGTAGTATGGAATATTTTATGAGGCCTTTTACAAGCATACAATAAATTGCATTCTCTACTCCAAAGTGAATATTAAACAGAATTGTGTTTTCAGGGGCTCTTATGATAAACTTGTTTATTAGGTATGTGCAGAGTAAATATAACAACAAAAAAAGAACATTCTCCATATTTCTGTCACATTTTCATGAGAAATACTACACTATGAAGTTTCTCTTGATTTACCAGGGCCTGGATTAAAATAAAAGCCAAAATAATTAATAGATTCAGTTAACTGAGGTATGGAAGCTGTCAACAATTGATCAAAAGAAAGAAAATTAAATCAAATTTTTTATAATAATTTATAAAGAATAAGAGCTGAAGAACCAAAGCTTTCTATTTTCTTTCTATTTATCATTATCTACAAAATCTAGTCAACAATAGTATGTATTTTATCATATAACTTTTGTACTATTAGAATATTGCTATGATCCCTTTCACTTTTAGATGTAATTTGCTCTGAATATTAGACTTCTCTTGATTTTTTTTTGTGATCATTAAGTTGAAAGCCATATGTGTTTAAATTGCAAATAGTAATAATGGTGATTTGTTTTGAACTGAGACCTAAGAGGTAGGAGTTTTATCTATCCCTTATTTCTGATATTAGAAAATACTAACATTTGTTTCCTATTTGCTCTTTCCCTGCTTGTCATGGGGTTTTATGCTATTTTCTCATGTCTCTTCTAAAGCTTCAGAAGCTTTAGTTCATTTAGTCATTACTTGAATAAATGTTTACACTGTCTGTTAATTCCTTACACGTGCGGTGCAACCTATTTTGTCATTTTTGTTGCCTTCTCCATCCTCTCTGGTTTCCAAGTTGCACGTTATCTTCTTGTGCTAAGGACAGTGTCTGCACACTCCATTGAAAATGTGAGTTCATGTTATGGTTTAATTTTGTTTCTCCCTTTTCTAATACTGTTTTCTTGACCAACATTGAAATCTGTCCTATTGTTTTCATACATCTATTTATTCTTCAGTGGTACAAGACATAATAAAGAATGTTGCTGTTTATACAGAATGAGTTTTTTTCCTATGTATTCTGGATCTGTATTGAATTATTTTTGCTGATATAATTAGGTCTGACCATTCACCTTCATTATCTCCCTTCTATGTTTTAGGCAATTAGCAATGAATTTATACCTTTGCTGCATCTTAGTTTCCTCCAGGATCTTTTAAAAAACTTATGTAGACTTTACTATGTTCCTCTTCTCCATAGACTTCTTAATTACTTTTTAAAACAGATACAAGTGTTTTGTAGAAAACAAATTTCTTTAGAAAATCTTGTCTCTTCTGAATAAAGTGCATCTATTCCCATGCCCAGGAATGCTATTTTCAATCCAGTCTTTACAGAAGGCCAATATAGAAATTAGACTTTTAAATTCTCAGTTCTGTGGATCTTTCTCTTTTTTTTTTTTTTTTTTTTTTTCTTTTTTTTTTTAATAGCCAGCACATTGCCCGTTATCTAGCCATCTAGATCTAGTACTTGAAAAAACTCAAACACCTCTATGGTGCAGTTAGCAACCTGGCAATGCCACCACTCTCCTTTTCTGAATGCCATGGGCTTTATTTTGTCAGGCAATCCTTTAATCTTTCTTGTGACATATCAAAAAGGAACAGACTACCTATGGTTGCTGGAACCTCCTGAAAGTCACTCTTGGTGGATGCAGCTGCCAAGAATATGTTTGATGTTGGTGCTGCCGTCTTACCTCAAATGCTCCTTCTATAATTTTATATCACTGAGCTTATCACAACCTTCCCTGCAGTGATGCAGTTGCAGAAAGCTTTGTTAGTTGAAAGAATTGTGAAAGTTGTATCTCCAAGGTTTCCAGGTGTGTTTCCTAAACACTATTACTACTTATTTTTAATTTTTTTTTCCTAATATCTGCAGTTTTTATATGGCTGTGTGTGATATCTTCTGCTTTCCAATTCTTTCAGTCTTTTTGCTCTGTGGTAGGTTGATCTTGGCTGGACACCAGGTACACATAGATGCTGTTTTATTGCTGTCCTCCTCAGCTGAGCAGTGGAGACAAAATAAGATGGTCAAGATAAGAATAGGAAGGATAATCATCAGCTACTGTCACAGTCAAAACAAACTTGACTGAGAGGAATAAGTTTAATGTATTACCAATCAAAGCAGAGTATATGATAATGAGAAAAGGACTACTAAATCTTAAAAATAGTTCCCCCCACACGCTCCACCCCTTCTCCTTCCATTCTTCCAGGGCTCAACTTTGCTCCTGATATTCTTTACCTCCAGGCCTTTAGTGTTGCAGGGGTACGAGGAATGGAGGTTCTCACGCTCTCCCCTCCTCTCTGGCTGCAATTGTCATTGTGCAGCTTTTTTTTTCTTTTTCTTAGACACATTGTCCCAGAGGAGCACTGCCACCACTAATGAGCTTTGCCTTGGCCGGCAGTGGGTCTGTCTTGGAGTCAAGATTGGCTCTGTTGTACATGGAAGAAGCTTCTACAGCTTCTCACAAAGGCCACGCCTGTAGCCACCACGTTACCCAAACCTTGCCATGCATACACAAAACATTTATCTCTCTGACAAATGACAGTATAAACAGAGCACAGATGATTTTGGTAGTACCCAGGGCTCTGTGTTCTGAAGACACAAATGAATTCTCTTGGTCTCCAATTCCTGCTCAAACTTTGCTATGTTTTTCACACTGAGTGTCTTTCCCAACAACTATCCAATTAGTTAATTGAGTTTTATTCATCTTTTGTAACTTTCTTTAGTAGATCTGTTTACTGAAAACAGGTTTTATTCCAACTAACAATGTGAGGAAAAACCCACTTTTCCCCTGCAGTCAGAAATGGCAATACTATACAGTGTTTGGGCTCTCGTGGATGAGAATTAAATAAGGTATAATCCTGTGGCAGGCCAGGTGGCTTAGCAGCTGTTCAGAGTATTGTGGAACGGGAAGGTTGGTTTGAAAGCAACATCATCTATCTTTCTCTCACCCATCCACTTGGCTGGGAAAGCTCAGCCCTGCTGATCCTGTGAAGGTGATACAGTTCTGTGGCCTGACCTTGGCTCCTCTGCATGATGAGGGATATAAGCAGAGGAGCTGGGGAAATGACAGCTGCTGAATGTAAGGGTACCTCCTGCTGATCAGCTGATAAAGTAACATAGAAGTTACTCGCCTGCTGGTTTTCTTGCTGTGTTTATTTTTCATAGTGACTACAGCACACACACACAATGATTTGCTCCCAGTGCAATCCAGTGACATGTACATATTGGCAGATGCAGACAAACTTGAGATTGTGCTGCTCACGCTATGCTGGCAGTTAAAATGAGGAATGGAAAGACCTGAGTTTTTATGCTGTTTGATGCAATATACTTTTGTTATATGTGATCACTTATTTTAAATAGTACAGGTACTAACCTCTAAATATAATACTAAAAAACATGTGAAGCCTTTCTTATAAGTACTTCACTCATTTATGCCTTTAGTTTACAGCCACACAAACAGATCACTTTAGAGTTAAAAATTGCATTGTGCTGAAAGTTCATACCAGAAATTGTGTCTTAGGTGAGTTTTAGAGAAAAATAAGAGTCAGCTTATTGAGCAAATGATTGAATTTGTACCTAGAGTATAAAGAAGGAAAGAGAAAGAACTGAAATTTGTGTAAATACAATATTAGTCCTTCCTGAGACTGACCAAGATAAGGCAAAAGTAAACTTCGCTGATATCCTTTCTGGAGACAGAAATGATCTCTTTCCAGCCTCCCTTTCCAGTTTAGAGATAAAAATAGCTGCAATTGGAAGATATGAGCATAACTGTGCTTACAAGGAACATGCAGTGAATTTGGTTGTTTGTTGCGGCATTCCCACTCTTGCTTTTGAGAAGAAACTGCATAACCAGCATCTGTCAGATTCGGGGACTCCAGGTGGGGTCTCGTAAGAGCAGAGAACAGGGTGGGAGTCTCCTCTCTCGACCTGCTGGCCATGTTTCTTTTTATGCAAGCCAGGATATGACTTTCTTTCTGAGCTGTGAGCTTAGCTTATTTACATTGTTTTGTCCACTTCTTCTCAGTGCTGCTTTCAATCCATTCATCCCCCTGTGAATAGTGATACCTGGGGCTGACCTGCCTCAGGTTCAGGACCTTTTACCCTTTACCTTATTGACCTTCATGAACCTTCACATAGGCTCAGTCCTCAAGCCTGTGAAAATTCCTACCTCTCCTGCAGCACCATGAACTGCACCACTCAATTTGGTATCACCTGCAGGCTTTGCTTCAGTCCCACTGAAAAAACTATTAAATAATAGTGGTCCCAGTATGGACCCCTGAAAGACAGCACTCAGCAGAGTTTTCCACTTAACCATTGAGCCACTGGCTGTAAGTTTTCAGATGTGGCCACTCAGCCTATTCTGAATCCACCTAAAAGTTCATTCATCACACCCATATATTTCCAATTTAGTGGCAAGAATGTTGAGGGAGCATATTAAAGGCCTTACAGAACTCTAAGCAGATGAGGTTTGTAGCTCTTCCCTTGTGCACTGATGCAGTCACTCCTTGAGGCCACTAGATTTTTCAGGCATGGTTTGTCCCTGGTGAAGCCATGTTGACTGTCTCTACTCCCCTTCCTGTCTTCCATATGCTTTAACATACCTTCCAAGGTGATCTGTTCCAGGGTTTTTCTGGGAGCAGAGGTGAGGCTGACCAGCAAGTAGTTGCCAGAGCCAATGACTATGAATAATGACTATGAACAATAGTATTTCAAAACATACTGCCCTATCATGCTGCTGCCTTCTATATTCAAGGCCTCAGAGCTGACACAAAATGCGGCAGCCACACACACACCCACCCACACACACCAAGACATGCAAACACACCCCCCCCAATTATACCTAAATGGTACTTAAGGCCTGTGAGTATACACAAGGTAGATTTGCTTCCACAGCAGGAACCTCTTCCTTCTCTCNAAACTTTAGAAACATTAGTATGAACAGATAAGACATCCACATCTGCCAGGAGGGACACGAACATCAGCAGATGAATATAACTTAATAGAGAAATTTTGCAAAGACTTTTTGTTTAAAAGAAATCCTCTCCCTATGATCTATTATTTTAAAATAGAAAAGATAGAGCTAATGCATTACTGTACTGTGGTGTTAGTATTTATTTTGTAGCCTTCCCTTATAATTATTTTGCGTAACCTCTGGGGAACTTTTGTTTAAATTTTTTTTGCTGCATTTACTGTTATAGGGTATCAATCTACTATAGATGTCAACAAATTTAATGTTTCTAACCATTGCTAAACTATGAAATATTTAATTAATTTTCAAAGAATTGTTGGAATCAGAGAAGGAAAGCAAGCAGAAACAGAAAAATGAAAAAGATAATCCTTTTTGGAGATCTCCTTTTGCTTTACAATTTATTCAGAACCAGCCTGTTTTCTCTGACAATTTTGTTCCCAGTCCTTCTAAAGATATTTTTGTGTGTTTCTTGTGGCTGGGGAAGAAAAAAAACCCTTTTACAGAGTTTTAATTTCTTCATAACCTAAATTTTGATGAGACAAGGCCATATCAGTGCAAAACATAGAGAGAACTTCACTGTTGACTCCAGACTGTTTTTGCTTGACCAAATAAAAATGTCCTGATGCAGTATCTAGAAGAAAGTGAGGCATCAAGAAAATAACAGATCTGTCTTGCTCTAATTGAATACAGAGGCCAAAATTTCACTAACATTTAAGAATTTCATCTGCCTAATAGCTTGAATAGTTTTCATATTAGTGCAAAAACTAATTGTGGTCTATCACCCATCTGTAGATGTGTAGATGAGTAAGCTGAGCATAGAAAATGTATGAACTGTGACTGAGGAATCTGTGCCATGCAACTGGCTGTGGGGTACATAGGAAAAAATAATGCAATATGCCATGTCAGAGCATGAAAGGAAGCAAAAAAAAATCTTAATAAAATGCTTTTGGATACTTTGTTCTAAATGATTTATGCCTTCAATCATAATTTATCTGCCATTTTATAGGTAATACTGTATTTTTAGTCTCACTTTTAGTTGAATTGGCTTCTACAAAGAAAAAGAAATCATTACTAAACACTTTTATATTTTGTATTTTCTTGTTAGTTTTTAGTCTGATATTTCTGAACTTGAAACTATTTTATTGCTTCAAGGTCTGCAACAGAGCAGAACTGTTTATCGTATCACTGTCAGTGTCCTCCAGGCCCCAGGGTTTCATTTTGTAAATTGAGTCTGGCTTACTGTGGTAATTCTCAGAAAGCAAATTAGAATTTATTCTTAATACACGAGGAAAAGAAAATAAAATAAACCTTTACTGTTATGAAGGCATATTAGGTAAATATTTTAATGCAATGCAGCACTGTAGTCAAATTTGATGATACCAATATTTCAAAAATGGAAAGAAGTAATGTTTGTTATTTTTTACTTCTGAAAGTTTGCTCTAGACAAATGTTTCATCTCAATATCAAATCATAAGTTGCACTGATGCCTAAGGTGTTATACTTCAAAAAATTCTGAAAAAAATAAGAACTATACTAGAAAGAATTGTATAAGAGAAACTCACTTACTGAATTTTACCTTTTACACTGAACCCCCTGTATTCTGAAAGGTGAGTTGATACAATTGAAAAGAAAAATTTGTGACTTTTTAGGTAACCTCCCAGTAAGAGACAAATTAACATTAACACTAATTATAGGCAAAGATTGAAATTTTAAAATGAGAACTAATTCAAGAATGCAAATGATATTTAAAAAGAGAATTGGGCATACCTTCCAATGACAGCAATATCAGTATTGTCTTCTGAATTGGAGAAAATGTGGGAATATCCATTTGAACTAATATCCACCCTTGTGTTTTAATCAATAATAACCTAGACTGAAGAAGTATTGTCATTACTGGATAGATTTTGGTGATGCAGTTATATCTCACTGATGTTTTTAGTTCTAGTAAATTATAATTTTAAAGCTTAAATCCACCATTTGTTCTACTGATGCAGTTGTAAATCCGTTTTTAGGCTTATCAGTTGTCTCATCTTTCCACTCTCCATTTATAATGCATATCCAAAATAAAAGTATCTCTGCAATAGGTTTATTATCTATTTTGACCAAATATTAAATACAGACACAAGGAATAAAACTTCTAAAACATCAGTTTTGAAATCCATAGACGAGGTATGGAAAGGTAATGACAGAAATTTGTGCTAAGTGCCTAAACTGGATCCTACTACAATTTCTCTCTGAAAGTCCCACGGACCTTCCTGTATGGAGCAGCCCATGCTGAATTAACCTGCCTGCCTTATGGCATGAGAATCTAAAGGAACTTTATACAGCTCTCTATAGCAACACCCAGTCTCTCTTTTCTACACCTGCTCCTTCCAAGTTTGAAATTGTCTCCTGCATTATCAATCTTTTTACTCCTACTGAATAAAGTCACATTTTTCCCCCAGTGTATATGTCCAGGCAGCACTGAAACTGAAACTTTTCTTCTTTTTCTTCCTCCCATCACCTGCTCATACTACTGATAAAATGGACGTAAATTTTTCTTTGCTTTCCACTGCTTTACTGTGAACTGCCCAAGCTATCCAACAAGTCCATAATATTCTGACCTCCATGATGAAGGTGGCCCATCCCTTCATCAATCCCTTCAGGCTCAAAAGAGAGAGTCAAAATCACTACAGAAGCCTTTTGTTTGTGTTGATCTTTCACAAACTCTGACATAAGCTCCAGGCATGTCTATTCCTGTGAAAATTCATCAAAGCTCGGAAGTTTGTTTGTCTCTGATAAGCATCCCTTAGCAAAGAGCTGTCTCATTTCAGCTCTACTTCTTCACCACAGTCACAGAAATCAGAGTTTCCAGGCAACAGTGACATCAGTAGGTATTAAGAAAATAGTAAATGGTCAGTTGTGACTGATTTGATAAGTAATTATACAGGCAAAGCGAGATGTAGCCTTCATTTGCAGAAGAATATTTTTGTCAGAAGTTTTAGGAGCAACTAAAGCAATAGCTTTTCAAAATACCTCTTATTGTCAAGGTGTTTCCAAACATATTAATATACACAGCTGACTCTGAGACTTTGATACTCTTCCAGTTGGTTTAATGATTCAATGCAAATTTCTTGATTCATCCATCATCTTTTCAGAGTAATTTACCCTTGTACTTCCTTACAAAATATTACTTGAAAACCACTAGAATATTTTCTTGTGGTTCTCTTGCTATGGATTGCGTGGCAAACTGAATATTGTGATATTGTTGACATAATAAAAGTCTTAATATTAGAGTAGTCCTCTTTATTTTCATAAACAGAAGATTCTTGTAAGGAAGACATAACAAATAACTCAATTCGCAAGATTTGGAAGTCTAAAATGTCGCTAACCCCCGAAATCCCACAGATACCAAAGTAAATTCAGTAACAAAGTATTGTCAAAATTATCAGTGTTATTTATACAATTTGGCAATTAATCATGCTCAGCATGTATCATTCATACATATGAATAAATAAAGTTTGTGGCTGTTTCCCTCCCAAAATGAAATGTATAAAAATGTATAAAATGCATTTTGGCAACAATATTTTTTTTCCAATTTAAGATGAAACTGAAATTGCTCTGATAATCCAGAAAAAAAATTCACCAGTTACTGAGTCATGTAGTGTCACTGTGTGGCAGCTGTAACTTGAATGATGCACATATTTCAGTATTTTCCTTTGAAATATTTTCTTCATTTTTAAGATAACAGAACAAATAAATTAACTTATTGTGATATAAAGATGAGAGGCATTTGACTGAGAAAAAGTATTTTTAAAAATTCAGGATTGTATAAACTGATTCTCTTGGCTTGCTTGACAGAATTACTATGAAATTGCAGCATCATGAGCAGAAAAACTGTAAACACCCAAGACCAGAGAAGTTATGAGCAAAATAATTTTCATCAAATCAGTCATGGAATTGGATAGAGGAGTAACAAAACTGGATGCCTGGCACTGAGCTAAGTGTAATGATAGTTGTCTTTGACTGTAAATAGATTAACCAAAAGGAAAACAACAACAACAACAATAAAAGGTAAGCATATTTTAAGCCGATGTGAGTATTAGGCTCTTCGGATTTTTTTTTATTTTTTCTGGGCCATAACATTAGAAAAACCCAACTAAAGCAGAGAATAAAGTTTGTTAGAATATGGCATTACACAAAACAAAAGGCTGATCATTACCATCTCTCCTCTTCCTAATCCATTTTCAATAAGGATGAATTCCTCTGTCCTAATTAATAGATCTATGTTCTATTTTTCTTCTTTATGTTTCTGACAATCTTAGGATGAACGTAGCCAGAAAAAAAAATACTCTTTCTGATTACTCTTACATCAGATTTTTACCACCATGTTGAAGTAAAATAATTCTTTGCTCAGTGAAAAACACTAAAATAAATAAGTCCAATATCTTAGAAAGCAAAAGGAAAGATTAAAATGAGTAAAATAAGCAGACTCTTTCAACCTTTTGGATTTAATGTGTACACAAATTATTACCAGTTTAATTTCCATCTTTAAGCACTTTGTCTTGAAGTACTTTGAAGTATTGACTTCAAAGCCAATACTTTCAAGTATGGATATATGGAAAGTTATGTTTTATCAATAATTAATACCAGCTGAACAATCTGATCATTATTTTTAGACACAAGCAGTTTAGAATTTATTAGTATAAAGCTGGAGGTGTTGTGTTTCCATCTGTCTTCAAATGTAGAACATATACTTCGATGTTCCTTTTACATTTGACATTGTTTTGAATTTACATATCTTGCAGGGCATCCCAGAAAATCAGCCAGATGACTTACATATCCACATCTAAAGCAATAGCTTGGCTTTTATATTTTAGCTTTTTATATTTTAGCCCAAAGTGGTCTTTTATTTCCCTTCCCTTGGTTTTAAAACTCTCTGAAATCTAACTAGAGGAGGTAATTTTCAATTTCTGTCTTTGTTTCTGATAAACTCAGAAGTGTTGCAAAGGGGTAAATTGTCCTCATCTGGTATTAAACTTTTTTTTTTTCAGTTGTTAGATCACAGATCTGTTTGTCAGCTATACCTCAACAACTGTTTGAGACTTTGTAGAAACAAAGTCATGTAAAAAAGCTGTAAACCACTCAGTCCTTTGAGACTTTTTTCCTCTCCTTCAAAAATAGCATCCCCCACAACATTTATAAAGGGCCAAAGTGCTTACTGCCTGCGACAATTGCTTTATCCTAGCAGAATAAAAAGAACATCTGTTATGGTAGGTAGCACTAATATATGCCATGTCATCAAGTCCAAAGTAAAAAGGCAAAAAAAGCTTTCTTTTTTTACATCAAAAAAACCAGGAAAAAAAGCTAGTGATGGTTTACAAGGAACGCCCTAAGTGTGTTTCTGCTTTTGGTGGCTGACACATTGGCAGTCAAATATGTAGATGTGAAAGTGTGTCATGTCAGTCTAGGTAATGTCTTGCTGTAGTGACACCCTGCCAGAAAGGCTGGAAGGAGATTTACTGCATATGCACTTATTTAGTGGATCATCTGTAGGAATGAATTATTATTATCTAGTATAGCAGTAACTATTCTTACTCTGGAAATAGCTTTAGTATATTCATTGCACATCTATTCACGACTGCTTTGTTCACTTATAATGAGAAATACACAGTTGTTAATACCTTTTTCAAAACTTACTACTTCTTTACACTAAAAAACACAGCCCAAAACAAAACAACCAACCAAATAAAATTAAACAAAAACCCCTCAATCAACCCCCCTAAAAGGTAGCTCCTGCTGGCACATGCCACACGTACACAGTACTCAAATTCCCCCAAACTGCAAAACAAGTTACAGTAATCAATATATTTTGGGGGTGATATCACTCCTGATCCAAGACTGGCTCAGTAGGTGTGAAGTATAAAAGAAAATTTGACCTAGGAATGAATTCTCATAAATAAAATGCATCTGTTTACTCTGGACTTCTTCTCTAATGAAATAACAATAGAACTTTTCTCTATTTTCCCCTTACAAATACATATTTCTACAGATGTGTAACTATCCTGGTACATGTCAAGATTTTTTAAGCGTATCTGTTGCAAATCAGTGCCACTTTCCAGCTAATAAATAGTTTTCTTTCTTTCTTTCTTTCTTTCTTTCTTTCTTTCTTTCTTTCTTTCTTTCTTTCTTTTTATCTCTCTCTCTCTCTCTTCTTTCTTTCTCTTTTTCTCTCTCTCTTTCTCTCTATTATCTGTCTATTTATCTATCTAGCTATCTATTTAAATTGCTGTGGGAATTTCTTCAGGCAACTGGTAATTTCCTCTGTGACCCTTTATGAAGAAAAGGGGATTTGACAGCTTCTCTCTGATAGTCTGTGTAGCTCGAAGAAACTAAAGAGTTTTTAAAGAGACATGAACAGTTTGCTAATAATGTTCTTCATTCAAGACAAGCTGTCATAATAATTCTGTGATTTTAAATCAGAAATTTATTTTGTCTTTGAAATAGGACTATTTTAATTATATATGTTATGTTATGTATGTTATGTTATGTTATGTTATGTTATTCTCCACTGTTTTCCTGAGTTGCAGGGAACCTGTTCCTTGAGGAAGCTGGAGTATCCTCCTTATCAGAAAGAGAGAAAAAAGAAAGATGGAAAGCATCACAGTCTAAGAATAATAGAGGAGCTCCTCTGAAAATTAGAACAAATTATGTTACATTTGTGGACCATTGATTAGTATAATTAGGAGGAGTATCTATACTGTATTGTTAAACCAGACAGCAAGAGAAAAACCTGAGGATTATTGGTCATAGGCAGTTTTTCAATAATCCAGTTAATCCACAGAAAGCAAATGCATCAGGCTGTGAAATGGTAGACAAGTAGCCCAGAGTTCATTCACTGTTCTGAATCTGGGCATTCTATAAAAGAAATTAATTTTGGACTTCATGAGAAATCATGTCTAACCAAATGATACAGTGATACCTAAAAGCACAAGGAAAACAGAGAAGTGCAATGGTGAGATCCTGAGACCCTTGAAGGTGAGGAAATGTGAAGACTTTTGGATTCCAAAAAAGCAGAGCTTGAGAAAAAACCCTAAAACTGCAAGACAGTTAACTTGTGTAGATCTGGATGGTCATGATATTTCAGCAACTGAACTCTTCTTCTTCTTGACACAAGCAAGAAATTGTCAGTGACTTTCACCTCAGTTTAGGAGGCTAACAGTGAAATCTGTTCAATATAAATTTTGTGAAATTGCAAAAGGAGTGATTTCTGAATATGAATATTAATTTGGGGGTGGGTAGTTGAACAGCAGTAGAAATAGGTGTTGAGGCTTATCACTCCAATAAAATTTCTCTTAACCTAAAGTCTCAAGAGGTCAATTACTCTGAATCAATACAAATAAAGCAATATTTTCTGAATACGTACAATTAAATTGACATTAGTTCAAGCCTGTTACATCTGTACAATACCTGGTAGGAGAGATACTTGGCTTCTGAGAACATCCACTGCAATTAACAAAAATGAATGTGCTAAATGTATCACGGGTATTAATCATATCTTCCATTTGTGAAAAGCATCTGCTATTTCTTTTACTCAATTTAAGTGTTTATATTTAATTTCACAGATAAACAAAACAAAGATTTAAGGAAGTTGATATAATAATTGTGATTTGACAAATTATCTATTAAATATATTTGTTTTAGCTAAAATACAATTAAAATTCATGTGAGTCTTGTTCTTAAAAAAAACCCCAAACAAACAACAAAAGAAACATTGTGAAAATAACTGTACAAACCTGAAGGTCTGGGCTCTCAATGTTAAATTTTGTATCAGTGGTATTCAATATAAGAAATATCTTCCTTCATACATCTCTCATCTGTTCTAAGACTGGCTATGGCCTTGGACCTTGGAGGTTCTGTCCTTGTTCCAAGGATCTGTCTTGCTGTCCCCAGCATCAAGGGTGTCTGGTTTAGCTCTGACATTATCAGTCTTTCACATTTTAATTTTTTTAACTTCACAGAGTGTTAAAGGAACTTCTGATAGTGACCTAGCAGTATCAGATCCAGAGTCTTACTGCCATAAATCCTAATATTTGATAATTGTGGAGAAATGAGTAGATCGCAAGGATGGCCTAAACTGGCAAAATATTCTCCAAAAGAAGGGAAATGAAACTGCTTGTGCCACTGTGAGAATGTTCAGAATTAACTGAGGCTGTTAATCCCTAGAGATGAGATTGTTACAATTGGAACTGATTTCACAGTGAAGTCTAGAAAGCTGAAGTATCTCTGTCTTAAGTTTTAAATGGTTAGGAATAAATATGATAAAGATTACCTGAAATCAACAGAAGAATGAATATTTTATATCTTTTATATGTGCAAACTGCCTTGACTTTTAGGTGTAGATCATGTTAACTCAGTAGAGAGAATAGAAAATGGGTCAGACTTCCAGGCTCTTAGAGTGTTTTTGCATTGCATTTCTCGTTTTGATCAAGACGTCTTTGAGCAAGGTTCTCAACTGTCCCTCTGCTTTGGTTTATACCATAGACCACTTTGGTTTGCACAAACTGCTTTCTTTCTCTAACCAGAGTGGAAGACATAGTGCAGAACCTCACCCACAGAGGCCACAAGTGCCACAGGGCTGGCTGGGCCACCCTCATCCTGTCTGACGTTGAGCTTCTTGCAAAGTGTGAATATACTTACACTAGAGGAAATAACCATTATTTTACTATACAAATGTGTTCCCAGAGCATGTCACTGTTTGCTTATGGACACAAAGCCCTAAGTTCCATGAAGACAAGACTAGAAAATGTTGTTGGCCACTTGAAGTAACAACTGGATGGAAAAAAAAAATGGGTGGATCTCATCTGTCCTGTGAATAGAGAAGAAAAGGTGCTACTACTGCTCGGGAGTTCAGCCAGGCAGAATGTACCTTGGATCAGAGTGTCACCCACCTAGGTATGTAAGTAGTTTAAAGAAGAGAAACACATGAAAAGTCCAAAAGAGGGGTATTTTATCTACTTTCAAGCATGTTTGTCATTAAATGCAACACTGTACTGGGGACTACAAAATGTTTAAAGATTTTTCAAGTATTTTTATCGTCATACTGCTTCATCACCAAAAATCTGCAGTACTTAAGGTATATTCTGATCCTTCCTTAGCATGGTTCAATACTATCTTTTCTGTTGGGAGTAGTCCACCTCATCCACATTTATGAGATGTCTGAGGTTTCTGATACGTAGGAGAAACAAAAAGCTAAGCTATCCATGTGCTAAGATGTCGAAATCTTAGATATTGTCAAGATTTTATATATATTAGTGACGGGAAGATTGAAACACTGAATTATCCATTCATATTTTTAATATGTTTATGATCAAGAAAAATGTTGCATTGTGATACATTTACAGTAGGAGGAAACATCAACTTTTGAGGAGAAGATAATCTTGTTAATAAAAAATGAGAAAACTTATGTTACATCTAAATCAACTACCTACATAATATATTAGCTTCTCTCATAAAATCTTGATAAACAGTAAAGGTAGAAATGTTTCCAGTTAAAAGCTTTATCAAAAGCCCTGGGGCTTTTTATAGAAACAAAACCCCAAACTGATTGCATTAAACTTTTGATAAAGGATAAAATACAGTACAAATGCATAAATCACCTTGTTAGTGCAAACTGAAGTATAAACTACTGGAAAAAACCCCTTCAGGTCTGAATAAATAAGACTTTTTCTGAAAGATAGTTTTTATTTTTGACATTTCAAAGCCACAGTAAAACAGTTATTTCTAAAGAAAAGCTCTTAAGATATGAAAACAAGCTACTCCTTATTTAGATGTACAAAAGTCTTTATTAAGATCTCTTTTCTTATTGATTTGTTTCTGCAGGTGAACATGAATAAATATACACAATCTACTTAATTTGATGGACATACTGGTAACACATTGCAACAAGTTTGCATGTGAAATAATTACGACCTTATCTTGCTTTGAAAAAGATAGCTTTTCTTTTCATCTTCTTTCTTTCTTTCTTTCTTTCTTTCTTTCTTTCTTTCTTTCTTTCTTTCTTTCTCACAGCTCCACAGAAACAAATAAATGGTTTTAAAATGGGAGAAAATATGAAATCAAGTATCATTGTAAACTGGAAAACAAATTTCTTCAAATCATGGCAGAAAAACTAGTTTACAGGGCCAAACCTCAAGTTCCAGATCTTTGACCTCTTACTGCATTATTAACAATCTTCTTATTATTTCTGTGAGGAAGGTACATTTGTTTTTTATAGAGTTTGCAGATGCTCTTAATCATGAATTTCAGGTCCAAACACAACCTATAACTGAATTTTTTGCCTCAAACCCATTCCAGCTACAAAAGTTAAATTGCCTGCTGTCATAGGAATATGTACTTATCCTAAGCATATGCACTCTTTCATCTACAATTCACTTGTTTTATTAGGCATTAATGCAATGGGTGAAATCTTCATACTTAGGTTCTGCACTGATGGAAATAATAGACTAATAACCCCTCTTAACATCAGTCATTTCTGTGAGCTAATGACCCCTTTCCTTGGAGGAAATCATCTTTTACAAAGTGTGTCACAGTCTCAAATGACTGCAACTTCAGATCAGGCTGTTAAACACGAATGAATTTATCAAATGCTTCCCCTGAACCCCCCCCCCCCCCTTTTAT
>VWYP01029777.1:22545-58841 GCA_013400435.1 Pycnonotus jocosus
ATCATTCTTTCATCCTGGATATTTCTAACAAGCTTCTGGAGGAAGGTGGGTAATTTTTAAAACAAATCAGTAAACGGTGGAACAGCAACATTCTCTGTTTGCAAAACAAATGTTTCTATTTCCTGTCAGACTAAGCTGGGTTAGACAGAGCTTAGTTATGGACTAGTGCAACAGTGTTCAGTCCCTTTGGCAGTGGGGTGTTGGTTTTCCTGCTTCAGTGGTCTGTTATGTGCCCTTTCATTTTTTCTGTTTTCACCCCATTGGGACTTCCTGGTGGGAGATGAGCTCAAATATTAGATATGCTTGCTATATTTGAATGGCTTAGATTTATTGACATCCTTTAAACCAGGAGATATAGACATTGAGCAGTGTGTGTGTGTAGAAGGATCATTTCATGGAAAATTACACTTCCTATAATGCAGTGCTGGATGTCTTTAACAACGGTCAGCACAAGTATTCAGGCAAGTCTAAATGGATCTCTAGAGTCTCAGGTTATTAAACTTTTGTCTCCTATTGATTTTGCTGGGGTTCTGATGAAAACAAATGAAAAAACAAACAAACAAACAAAAATCCCAAACCAACCAACCAAAACAAAATAACCTACCACACAACAAAGAAAGCTAACAATCATACAGCTTTTCAGTGATGAAAAGAAAAAAAACCTGTGGGAAAACATCCATAGAGGATAATGCATTATTGATAAGAGTAAACCAAAAATAATTCTTGTTTTTTCCTCACCATTAGACAAAATGGAATTCTGAACAACCATAAAGACCAAGAGTTGAGTATAAACACTCCACTATAATAGCTCACAAGCTTTTGCGTGAGATATAAAACTGTTTTGGAGAATTTGCATGCAGAGACAGTGAATCAATTCTATTACACTAAGACATCACATTTTTATTCTTTTGTTGTATACATTACAGCACACAGAAAGAAAAATAATCTCACTGCCATCTCACAGAATTTCTGAACACACGTACAAACCAACAATTAATTATAGATTTATAAAACTGATATTAATTTTTTTTTCTAATATTGATCCTTTTTTTTGTTTCCACAAGTTGTCATAAATTGCTCATTAAGCTTCAAGCACTGGAGTGCAATGCTTGCTACCATTTATAGGCAAAGCTCTCCAAAGTATAATTAGAGGGAGTATTATGACACAGAACAATGGAGACAATTATTTCTGAAGTTTATTAATGCTAAATAGCATATGGCATATACGACAGCTGCTGATACTTCATTGCTAAATACTGAGGGACTAATTAGTGTTTGATGTTAATTAGCTTCTTTTGCATGTGCATTGTCCTTAGATGCATATGCACTGTCACCACCGGGCTATTAAAAATCTGGCCTAAGCCTTCTTGCAGTGACAGGATACAGCATTTGGATTTTGCAGACTGTACAATATAGCTCTCTAATGTGCTCTTAATAGCCACTGTACACGTTTTAACAAGGCAAACTCACAAATTCCCATTGCGGTACACCAGAAAATTTATTTTAAATGTAGCTGAATAGTGTATAAATTGTTTAGAATTGACAGCTCCTAGCACTTTTATTGATAGAAATAGCAGCCTGAGAGATTAAAGAAAGTCAAATCCAACAAACTGAAGAGGAAAACAGAATTTCACAGGCTTATGCAATGTTATCTCCTATTGAATCTCTTTAATTCTGCTTATAGATAAATTCCTTTTTATTTCCTACAGAGATCCCTGGTCTCTGTGAATGATCATGTTTGTCTTAGAAAAGTTTCGAAGTTGGAATGTTTACAAAAAACCCCAAAACAATTAAGTCATCTTATCACCAACTAGAAAGGAGGAAATAAGCATATCTTCTTTCTCAACAGATTATTGTTGCTTTACCCATGAGGTTATAATTTAAGACCATATCTTTTTCCAGGGCATATTAGCATTCCAGTGTGAATTCCCAATGTCAATCATAAGCAACATTTATTTGGTAGTTAATAAAAATTGGCTTTAGTGCATCCATTTTCCTATATAATTAAAGCATATTCATTTCCTTAAGTAGTGGGAAAGAGACATAAAAAGATTAGATGAGAGATGAGAAAAACAAGTCAAGAAAAACAAAGTTTGCTAGTTAAGTATTTTGTTTTCATCGAGGTTGCCCTTCACTGTGACAGCAAGGGTTTTGGTTGAAAACAGAAAGAAAGAGAAAAAATGACAAAGAATAGGGACAACCACGCAACTTGTTAAAAGAGAAGTAAAAAGAATAAGAAAAGAAACCAAACCAAACTAAACAAAGAGTGATAACACAGACTGAAAGGCAAGGAATATGTGAAGGTGATTCTTGGTGACAAGCAATGGAGAGTTTGAAAATTATGAAGATTGAAACTTATTGTCCTCCTCAATTTGATTTTGAGCTTGGTCTTCTTTCCCACCCAGTTTGCAGACCTAGATAAAACCCTTGGATTTATGAAATCATTTTAACACTTCAGCTACCTTGCCAGATATTGTCAGTATTTAACTGAAAACATTGTAGGCAGAGTTTCTGCAGCAGCAGCAACTGGTTATGCAGGGACAGTTAATATTAACTCATTAAACATGAAGGATTTCTTTCAAACAGCTTGTTCTGTCACGATGCTTAAAATTTTTGGGGTTAAAAGCCTGATTAAGAAAAAATATATATGCCTGTGCTTTGTGTGAAATTCAAAGCCTCAGAGACTTGTTGAATAAATAAGATTAAAAAATAAAATTTTAGGAGCCTTTTGATCCATGACTGAAATATCAGTGTTGCTATTATAACCAGGTCTTTCATGAAAAAATTATATTTTTACTGAAATTCAAAATAAATTTAAAAAAAAGGGGTTCAATGGTGTCCCTAGCAAGGATGGATAACTTTATTGATATGATTGAAAAAGCAAAATATCAATAATTAAAAAAAAAAAGTGACCTCTTCCAATGAAATTCAATTTGAAAATCTAGCAGAAGTAACACAGGGAGAAAATATAGTGGAATGACCAGAACAAAGAGAATGTGAATGGTAAAGATGCAAAAAAAGCACTAGATTCACCTCTGCAGCTAAATAGTACAGATAGAAAGGACTTAGTACAATTTTCCTCTTCATGTATTCTCATACTAATTCCTGCCTGGAAAATTAGACACTGTGGTAATATAAGAGAAATGATCTGTTAGTCCAAAGCCAAAGTGGCATATCTGTTTTCAGCTGTACTCTGGTGTATACAATAACATGCTGCCATAAACAGTAATAACTATGCTGAAAGCATTAAAGAGATAACGTTTAGAGGGGTTTACAGGGTAAGTATATCCCCACAGAAAAACTGCATCTAGATAAATAGCACACTGCAAAGGATAAAATTCATAACAGTCCCAGGCAAGAGAGTCCTGCATGTGAGATAATTATATCATACTTTAAGACTAACCAGAATTTGGACTTACTAAATAAGAAAAGACTAGATTAATACAGAAATATCCCCCACAGAGTGGAGAAAGTCTCAATGGACATTGGAACACAGCTGTCTCCCGTCCCATTTCAAGTCCTTGAGAAGGCTTTCCTAAATTCATTCTTAGCTGGGAAGTCAGATTACTCCTTGGTTCATTCATCAGCTGGATAAACCCATCAGGAATGCATTAATTGATTACAGGAGGAAGGAGGAAGGTAGTAATCTTTCCTTGTGTGTAATTTAAAGAGAGTCTAAGGAAAAGACTGTTTTCTTATGAATGCTGTGATCACAGAATCACAGACTAGTTAATGTTGGAACAGACCACACTGAGTCAAAATCATGTAAAAAAGTTTCATTCAGAAAGTTCTTGAAAAGTTCTCAATTACAGAAGTTTATAACCCAGTTCTTCATGAAAATTGAAGACAATCAGTCTTATGTCCCTCAAAAATATCACAGTATAGGTTCCTCTGCATATAGGTCTTCTGCCAATACTCATTGCTTTCATTCTCTATTGGTGCCAGCCAGGTATGCAGGCAGGTTTTGCAATTAATTTTTCTCAGCGTGCTGTGAGATTGGGCTCTGAACAAACCCAAGTGATGGTGTTTGTCTTCCCGAGTCACCGGATGGGATGGAGCCCTGCTTTGCTGGGAATGGCTGAACACCTTCCTGCCCATGGGAAGTGGTGAAAGAATTCCTTGTTTTGCTTTGCTTGTGTCTGTGGCTTTTGCTTTCCTTATTAAACTGTCTTTATCTCACCCCATGAGTTCTCTCACTTGTATTTCCCCCGTTCTCTCCCCCATCCCACCACGAGCAGTGAGCTGGTGTCTAGATGGAGCTGAGATGCCAGCTGGGTTATAACCAGGGCATTTATAATCTGGACACTACAGTAAATAACTAGTGAATAACAGGGACACTAGTTCAAAAACTGATCCCCACGGCATTTTTCATAGTTTACATTTAAAAGTTATCCCCATCTCTTCTAGAATTACGATACATTTATACCTATTTTATGTGAGAGATAATATTACATATAAATCTTCTACAGAATTTAAAAGGGAAATAAATATTTATGTGCTACCTGATATACAAAGAAATTGAAAAAATATTTTTATGAGTCTGAGTATCTCTTATTATGTTCTAACATGTTTTTCAGGCCACTTTGCCCTAGAAATGAGATATGAAAGTCGGGTTACTACTCAGTCTTTAAATCAGTGCTGACAGAAACTGTCCTACTAAGTTATAAAACATTATGAAAACATGGACTAAAGAAGGGCTGAACTGGTAATGATTTGATTTAATTTAATTCAATGGAACCAGCTGTTAAAATCATATCTTATTCCTAAACTATCCTGACTGTGGCTAGAATCAATATTGCAGAGAGTGGTGAGGGAGGAGAAATGATCACCTTGGGATTAAATCCACAGGTCATTCTTGATGTATCTCATTTTTGTTCTTGGTTTTATTTTGCCAATAATCTCACAGCCATTCTCAATTTAGAAAGCTTTTTATGACTCTGAAATGTCAAAGCAAGAAAACACTCAACTTTGACATCCCATTTTGTTTCGTTTGTTTGAACATTGTCACCTGGGCTCGTGTATACTGTATGCAATCATTAGACTATTGACATTGACCTGGAACAATACACAAAATTAAATTGTGTTGATATATTTCAGGCAAAGAATGCTGAAGCACTAGCAACAATACTTTTGTGGTATATACCCTGGTGATATCATCAACCAACTGGCAGAGCTGTAAAGGGGAATACTCTGAGCTTGAGGATTACAGCTACTCTGATTATAGTGGAAAACAGAGGGAAGCTTTCAGTTTTCAGAAAAAAAAGAACATTGGTGTCTGTGAACCAGTCCTGCAGTGTGTTTTACAGACAGCTTCCAATATATCTTTGTAGCTGGAAAGAACTAGATAATGGAAAAATATTCATAAACCAAAACCTTAAGGGTGTTAAAATGCTGAAGAAAATACCATTTATAAAAAAAGGTTTGTAAAACAAGATATTTAAAATGCAAGCTTAACTTCTAGAATGAATATTTGATACCTGTATATTGTGGCTTTACTTTTAGTGGGGAAGAGATTTATCTTGGTTTCATATGTCTGGAAAAAAAATTACTTTCATTGACACTTATACACCAATTTAAAACCTGAGGGCAGAAAAAGAAAATTCTAGTTTTTAGTAAATAAATCTTATTCTTCTATCTTATTATTTGATTAAATTCATTGAGTCCTGTGTGTGAAGAACACAAGATGATACCCATATTGTGACTGATAGTAGAAAACAGATAATGAACTCTCAGGGAGTTTTGCTAGCAAATGTTTCATAATCATTAACTTTCCCCTGAATTTACTTAGCAGCTTCAACGGGATAGTCCTTTCGAAAAGGAAACAACAGAGACAACAAAAAACACCTTTCCTGAAAAAAACCCAAATCTCTTGCTGTTTTGGGGCAGAAAAGACTTCTAGGAAAAGCCTATGTACAAGAAGGCAAGTGTTTTTCAGGAACAGCAAGCCATTATTTTGTTTTTGCTGATATTGTTTAGGTTTCATCCTGTGCTTGGTTAGGTACAAATCAAGAGCAAAGATTTTAAAATATCTCTTGGATTTTTCCTTCATTCCATATGTCAATCCTGTCCATCTGAAACTTCCAGTTTTAAAATACTCAGAAATACTGGCAAATATTTCCAAAATAACATGCCCCCGTCATCTGAAACAAAATTTGCTACCTCTTTTGTGTCTTCATCCTATTCCCTTTCCTCTTTTTTTCCTCTGCTTTTATCTCTACCTGTTGTCATCCTTGCCACTTTTTCTCTGTTCTTTTTTATTTTCTCGTGCTGGCTTGGTTGTCCATCCTAAGTGAGAATCAGAGCTAGCTAGCTTCAGGTTCTGCTAACTCTAGCATAGCAGTCAGAAGACCAGTGAAAGCCAAAATTGTGTGAATGAAGACTGAAACAAAAAGTTCAGGGAACAGTAAACTAAAGCTAGCACTAAAAGGATGGCAATTTATGTGGAAAGAGGAGGACTGCTTTTTATATTAAGTCTAACAGAAAACAGAGCATGTTCTTCCATCTGGGGAGAGAGCAGGGAAGGAAAGGTTTTTAGAGTGCATCTTGTCTCTTTTTCTGCACATACAGCTGCATACAGTTTTAGCTATATTCCTGATTCTCCTTAGGGGAGCATAAAAATACTGGAGACCAAAAAAGGCTGTATTATTACAAATTTTAGTAAAAACTTTACTGGAGTTGTCTGCAACACAAGTGTAAGTCATAAATGGAGACTATCAAGATAATATGCAGCACAATCTCAACACTGATATATTAAAAAAAACCCAACCATGCAATTTCATGTGTTGTTTTGCTTTGTTTTGTTTTGTTTTGTTTTCCTTATGCACATTTTTAAAACACTGAAGATAACTTCAAGTAAGGAATTGAAAAATATATTGCGTAAATTTTAACTATGAAGTCAGCGGTGCTCCTTTGTCTTCCTGCTATCATTACTACTGGAGGGGAAAGGAGTATCTGTATTAGAATATTTAATAGATTATATGCTAGAATTATTTGTAGAGCATAGTACATCCTTGGAAATCCCTACTCGTGTTCATCCCTAAAGGCTGTTGGACAAATGTTCCTAAATTATCTCGACTTCATGAGAGCCCACATTAGTAACACAGGCAGTGGAGCCAACCCATTTGTGATTCACAGTACAAAAATTCAAATATATAAAAATAACTTGGATATTGCCTGAAGAATGTTGTATTCCCTATATAGATGTCATGTTTTGAATGCAGATGTATTTCCCATTTGCAAATATAGAAGTTGTAATTAACTTTAGTGAAGCTGGTCAGGTAGGGGATGCTTAGTTCATCTGTAATATTAGTTATTTATTTTAGTTATTTATTAACATAATGGGGTCTAGAGGGGGATGGGAAAACATTCCCTGCTCTCAAATTCATCTTTATTCAATAACAAGGGACAGTGAAGACATGTTATCTGATTATCTTTTTTTTTCCCCTCACAAAGTTATTGGTGAATTGGTACTGTCCCATCCCAAAAGTTAGAGAAGGAAATATATTTTGTCACTCAAGCATTGAAAAAAAACATTTTTAAACATTATATTTCATAATAGTTTAAAATTCTTCATTACAATTACTTATTTTTCTTGTAACTATATTCAGATTGTGCCCTAGAGCTGTAAGTAATGAGCTTCAAATAAACCATATCTACAAAAGTTCCAATTATAGAAATATCTAAATTTGCCAAAAGTGGTAAATGGTAAAAAAGTCTGAAATTGAATTTGAAAAATAGGGTTTTTTTGCATACGTACAGAAAGAGAAAAGATTTTTTAGATGCAAAGATCAATTGGATGATCAACCACATAAAACATGTATGGAATACACCAACATTCAGCTTTTCAAGGTTTCTATTTCTCAGGCAGATAGTAGACCAAATTTTTCTGTATATTAAAGGCTGTTTGTAATGTTGTCTTCTACCCCTCCTTATTCAAATTTTTACCTGTTTCTTCTTTTTGTTGGTTGTAGTTGTTTGGGTTTTTTTTCTATTTTGTCTTACTTTTACCTTCCTTTGAAATAAGCAGTGGGAAAATAATAAGGAAGGGTAGACAGAATTACTGGGCGTACATTCAGCACAGGGACTTCTCTCGTGCAAAGGTTAAATATTGTACAGTGAGAGTAGAAAACTGTGAGGAGAAGGCTAATTGGCTACTATGAAGAAGTGCAAATGAATAATAAGCAAACCAGTTATTTGGAGAGAACATGAAATATTTATTCATATTCCCAGCATAATATTCCCTTTTCATTCCTTTTTTCATTAACTCCATATTGCATCCATCTGAGCTCTTCCCAAAGGACATCCTGCTGTCATGCTCTTTAGTGACCAGTATCTGGTGAATTCACATTCTGAGGCAGGCTCATTACTGAATAATATCTTCCTCTCCCCAGTTCATAATTGACAGTATCAAGGTTAAATTATTGTGTTTCATTGTCCAGAATTTTTTAGTAACAAAAGAGCCCCCACCCCAGAGTTGAAGTATTTTCTTATACCATGGAGGAAATGGAGCTAAGACATTTTTGGTTGATAGGCAATCACTGAGTCTTGAGCTCTCTGTGTTCCACTTTTAAAGTACTAGTTTGGAGAGTACCAACTATCCTGTCAAAGACACAGCATAGCCTTGTGATTTTTTCCTAAATTGCTTTCCTTAACCTCAGCTTCTTGAAATGAAAAAAGTTAAAATTCTGATCATAGATACACTTAGAACTGTGTATAAGTCAATTCAACTAAAGGGCAAGAGTCATATTATGCCAACCAGTCAGGTCTTTAGAGAATAAATACAAAAAATTCAGTAGAAATGCCATTTGCTTTGCCAAAGCGTTGAGAAGCTAATGAGGAGGTGTGATGAGAGTCTGAAAGACTTGGGATTGTTCAGCCTGGGCAGTCACAGGGCAATAAAAGTAACACAGCCATACACCCCACTTAGTGCCTAGTGGAAGGACAAGAGGCAATGTGCACAAATCAAAACACACAAATTCTACCTGAACACGTGAAAACAGTTTTTCACCCTGAGGATTGTCAAACAGTGGTGCAGGTTTGTGACCCTGTGATTTCACTTGGATACTTTTAAAAGCCAAGTGTCCATGGGTGAAATGGGCTTTACTGTAGTTCCAGAGGAGGTTGGAGAAGAAAGAGGAAGAAACAGGAGCAATAATTTAAGTCAAAACCTTTCCACTGAAAAAAGGGAAAAATTCATTTATTTATAATCCAAAAACAGGTTGGCAATTATCAGCTGACCAATTTATCAACTAATCAACTATTCCTGTGTGCTTCGTAATCTTCTCACTGCTCATGCTCATTAAAATTATTGGATTTTTTAGATGAGAGAATTCTACTTCTAAGAAGTCTACTGATATCATCATGTATGTATTAAATTATGAACCTTCAGACCTTTGTAAAGTTTAGTTTTCTGTGATTAATTTTTTTCTATCTCAATTTCCTCTTTATGTAAATTACCAGAATATTATCATGTTATATATAATTTATAATATATATATATATAATAATGTTTTCCATATATGAATTAGTGATTATTTAATGTTTATCTATTTTAATATCCTTGGAAGTATACATAACAGTTTAGAATATTTATTATTAAGTAGTTTAAGAGTTTATTTCTGTAGCTCAAAAAATACAGAAATATAACAAACTTTGCAATGGCTTTCCTATATCTCAGGAAAAAAGAGTTCAGAAACATAAACTAGAAGCAAAACTTGCCAAACAAGGCACTTAGCTTTATTTTCACGAAAAATCAATAAAATTTAATGCCTTCACAAAAGCAGTAGCAGAACCACATTTGTGTGTTAAGACTGCTTATTAAAATCTTCCACAAAAGCCATCCAGGAAGAAAATTATTTTTATCGAAATGATGCTCCTTCTAAAGTGACTAAATCTTTTTGCAATATGTAGTACAGCAAAGTGGGGAAAAAACATGTAGTAGTAATAAAAGCATGCAGACAGTACAACTTTTACCAGCATTGGATTGAAACTATGAATTCCAAGTGCTCAGCATTACTAATGGGCTAACATAAAACTAGAAAAGTTAATATAAACTTAGCAGAATTTACACTTAGAAATAACTTGGTGTTTAAGAAAGGCATAACTGATTCAGCAGCATGAAAGTCCCCTCTGCTTGATTATGATAAAAAATGGTCACGCAGAAGCAGAATTTAATCCAGACGTCAGACCTAGGCTGGAAGAGCAAGAATTTCAGGTGGTGATGCTGGTCCCAGTGTGGCACTCACCAGACTGAGGCACTCACCTGTGCAGGGGCCTTGGCTTCCTCCCAGTCCAGGCACTGCCATCCCCTTCCCTCTTAAAGGGAAGGATGAACTCCATCCCACCAACCAGATATGCATCCAGGGGGGACACAAGGTAAGTGCTGAGGAAAGTGGTGATGTTCCAAAGTGTGATTCAAGTGTAGTTGGTTTTTTTGTGTGTGCCTTTTCCTTTCTGTTTTTTGCTCTATCCTCTGTAAACTGAGTGAGACCCTCTCATCCTGTGAATACACTTGCTCCCCGAATAAAATAAATCAGAAGGGACACTTTTATACTAGTTTATAAGGAAACAGATTTTCTGAGATATTGCTATGTAACACAAAAGCATGGTCTAACTGTTGATGTCCTTTCTGGCATGCCCTGTAGTCTGAGGAGAAATTGCAGGAGGTAAGTGAAGTGAGTGAGACATCACTGCGTGGGCAGTGTAGTGGAGGAAAATAAAACAGAGATTGATCATGCCTGAGACTGTTCAGGATGAGGATATAGGTATGAAACCTTAACTCTGTGTAACTGATGTTGTGCAAAATTCTGCAGTTTTCCCTAGGGAACCCATTATCTCCATATTCACTTGTAAATGCTTCCCTATGTGTGCAGCTGTTTACAGTTCTAAGTGTGCCATTTGTCTAGGTGTGGGGCAACTAAATTGCTATCAAGCGATTTTTAGTTGAGCTTCCAGCTCAGTCCCTAATAAATAGCATATTTTAAATTAAAGAAAAAATAGCATGGGCTTGATGCTCTGGTCCTGATATTTGATTGATTTCACATCATAACATAATGACAGAAAAAGATATTACCTTCTAAGACTAAAAATAATTTTTCTCTAAGCATTTTTTATAGAAACAGTGCTGCTTTAATTTCAGGTGGGTTATGGTGCAGATAGAAAATTGACAAAAGCATTCAAATTCAAATAACAGACATTCTTTGCCTTCAGTCACTGTGAAGTCACTTTCCTTCCCCCCAACATCTGTAAAAGTTAGCATTAACTCTTGCAATCATTAATTATTTTTATAATTTTTCCCCTTAATCTAATGTACTGCATATGTCTGCAGAAATAATCACTTTCTGTGTCCTGCTGTATTTAGGAGCTACTTCTTCCTGAATAGTGTTTGAAAAATAAGCAGTTTCTTCTTACCAGATACTCCCTCCCACAGCCTGTTCAGTGCTGCTGTTTCTGGTTTTGTTGAGATAACTCTGATCTCACTTTTGAGTATCTCACTTATTTCTTTTTTTTATTATTTAGATACCATAATCTTTTACCTTGTCCTTTTCAGGTTTTTTCATCTCCTTTGGCAGATGGAGATTTTTTCCCAAAGTCAGAATAAGCTACCATGCATCTTACAGATACTTGTTTGTATTGTCTGTATTAAAATCATGAGGAAACAAAATCAGGTTTGGGTTTGTTTGTTTGTTTATTTTTAAAATTTTTTTTGCTATGTTTTATTGTGAAGAGGAGAAAACCTAATATCTTAATCCACTTGTTCTACAGAGCTTCACTTGCAAAACACTCTTTCAAATTTTCATATGATTAAACAATTCAAATAGCTGTCTTACTTTTGTCTTTGTTTATGGAGTTTTTTTGGTTGTTGCCAATTTGAGAGGTTTGTATATTCAGGGTAATGTTAACATCAGTGAATCTGTTGCTGTCATATTGTTAAAAGAAATTCTCTGTGCATTGTACTGCAGCATTGTAGGAATAAATACATAGATGCACAATTTACAATCGTGATGTTTGTCTGTTGATTCATTAAAAATAACTTGTTTGGAAACCAAAAATTACTCATGGTCATGTACTCCACCTTTTCTATTTTTTCTCCTATACCACTTACTAAAATGTGAATTACCAACTTTCATTCTTGAAATCCATTTCTTCTGTATTTGTTAAAATATGGAAAACACATACTTTTTTTTATTAGTCAGAAATGAGCATCAGAATCTGATGCAGGAGTAAATGCCCATAATGCCTTATTCTGAATCCACTATCCTTAAACAATGAGGAATGATCATCTTTTCAGACATGTAAAGTTTGTTTGTTAAATTTTGCCTTCTGTTTTAAATATTAGAAGACTTCTTATCTCTTTTTCTAGTGGATTAGATTTCTAATGGCATAGAGCAATGAGGGTTTATTTTCATTCTAATGTTGACTATTTTTTTTCTGGATAGTTACAGAAGAGATCAAATGCCACTGCTATCCTTTCCTTACTTAACAATTTTAAAATTCTGTCCCTTGATGCAGTTCACTTTCTAAGAAGGCTCAAAACTCTTTACACTCTTGTGCTTTTGCAAATTATTTCTGTCTCTAGGGAAAAAATGTGCTATCAAACTTCTCCAGTTATTTTAAGTTTAAAAAATTTAGATGTCTCTACAGTGAATCCACAATAAAATATTCTATATTTTCTACCCGGTATTGTGGATTTTGTCTTTGGTTTACTATCAGTGTTTGGTGTCTCGGGATGCTTTCATGTTGGCTTCTAATTAATTTGGTCAATTTACATCGACCAAATTTAAAGCTACCTCTCTAACTTTAAAATCCTTCAGTTCTTTAAATATGATTCTTCATTTGAGACTAGTCCTGGGGTGGTTTATTTCTGCACGTGTACGAAAATATTATGTTCAGTTTTGCACCCTGGAGTGCTTTTGATCGCAACTAATACAACTCATTCTAGGCCTTTAAGAGCACAATTGCTTTCACGTATTAAGGACACACCCCCAGTTTCACAGCTGGCAACTGAAAGGACAAAACAGTATCTGCAGCTAAAGGATAAAAAAAAGGACAACTTCAAAAAATGTCCCAAGGATCTTGTCATGCAAAATAGTCCACATTGTGTCCGTAGGAACTTCATTCTGATCTGACTTCCATCATTACAGACACATCTAAAACACTGTCTAATCTAGGTTAGACAGTAAGAAAGACTATCTGGAAGTTTAGTGAAAAATCTGAGCTGTTTGAAGGCACTTGGGAGAGTCTTCTGTCAGCCTGTGTGTGTAAGCATGATTAAATCTTTGCTGTAAAGCCTGAGCAAAAGCTGCAATATTGCTACCCTTCCCTTTAACCCCCTGGGAAGGAGCACTTGATGTGGAAGGAGAAAGATCAAAACATTCAGCAGAGGCTTTATAAGACTGGGGCAGGGACCTGAAAAGGAAAGATAAAAGTTGGAACTGAAAGGTGATGAAAGCATTGAGTATTAAACTGCAGCCAAAGACCTCTGTCAGAACATGTGACTCCCCTTGCAAAATTTCCTCCCCTTCCCTCTCACATAGGAAGATGTAAGGAAAGATAATATTGAACAGATGAGAGAAATGGCCCCAGCAGCCTTTTCTTGTGAATCCTGTTATTGCAGATTGGAAGAGAGGCAAACAGCAGTGATTCTTTTGCCTTTCTTCTCCTTGCACATATCCAGTATTTGTCCTCTTTGTACATTACTTGAAAACAAACATATGTTTATAATTGAAGAATAACCATGACATCACAACTGTGTCACAATACATGTAGGTAAACAGCAGTGCTGTGAATTGTTCTCAGTATAGCATTTCCAAATTGATCACTCAAAAATATCCAGTTTCCACAATTCCTAAGCCCTATTATTCAAGAAAACTCTTCCAGAAATGACAGTGTGATCCTATTCCTCATAATAATAATTTCAACGTTCACTGAATTGTCAGTACGGACAATTAATTTCAGACCACTCCTTCCTATGGGACTCTTTGGCAGTGCAGACACACAGAGCTCATGAAATAATCACATTGAATCCATGAAAGAGGGATTCCAGATGAGCCAGCATCTCTTCACAGCCAGTATTCCCAAAAGGGACAGGATAAGTTCCCACTGGTGGGTTTTGTGGGGTTTTGTGGTGGGTGAAGTGTTTGTTGTTGGGTGTTTTGGAGGTTTTTGGTGTTCAAGTACATTAAGTATGGACAGTGATATATACTTGTGAACAGCACCCAGAGGTGATGTGACAAAACTGAAAAGAGTAGGAATTACTTTCAATATTGGTAAGATACTTTTTTTCTACGGAGAGAAATGCATTTTATCAGTAAATGACAATATTATTTGTTCAGTTCTGCTATGGTTATGGAAGCTCCCTCTTGCCAACGTTGGCTTTGTCATCCATTCTAGATATCTGTCTTAAAAGTTATATTAACAATAAGAAAATTATTGTTCTGGCTGACTCTTGCTTATATTTTCCACTTTGCTGAACAGTTTCACATCCACCTCCATACATTTCACAGGGAAAAGAGTCCTTTCCACATAGATGTTTACCTCGTGTTTTCTGATCCCCTAAGACAGATTCACTTTTAATTATATATAAGGGAAATGTTAGTGCTTAAACTGTGGTTTGAGACTTTCCGTGTGAAGATTTTTGATTCTCTATGAGGCTAGATAATGAAATCCCCCCCCCTCAAAACTCTTAAATGTTCCCTGTCATTTATTATGAAGATCTATGTTAAAGTCTGGGAATGAAAGTTTTACTTCATTCCTGTATTTGCAACCCTCTCACTGCTATTTAGACAACTAGCCATAACTCCTAACAGCAATGGCATCCCTTTCCATTTTAATAAGTAAATGAATATATTCATTGTCTTCAGTTTTTCCCTGCACTAAATTACAGCACTCCATAGCCTATAGTCTACATTCTCACTTGGAATTCAGTTCTGAAAAGAACTTCAGCTGAGTAAACACCTCCAAATCACAGGAAACTATCTTTTATTATCATGGGTTGCTCAGCTATTTAAATGTAATGATGTTTCTTCTTTCTCAGTGGATAGCTGTAACATTTTACAGAATAAAACTTTCTCATTAGTAATAGCAAAAAGCAGTTGATTTTGATCAAGACCAATTTTTATTGTGAAAATTTTTGATGCAGATTTCGGGAAAAAATTCCAGACAGAACTCCAAGTACTCATGAAAATATCAAGAAACAAAAAACCCTGTTAATTTCTTGAATCTAAGAATTCTTTCAACTAATTCTATAAAATGTAGAACACTTTCTCCCTTTTCTAGTAAAATAAGTCAGCTTTGATTAAGGCTCTTTTTATTGTTGAAAATATGACCAAAACTAGTAGAATGAAATAAAAATAAATTCTCTCTAATTTGAAAGATTAAAAAAATTTACCTTATTTAATGTTGCTAAGGAATAGCAACTATTCAACACTATCCTATCAGATTTCCTGCCAAATGCATACTTAGCGCATAATTGCCCAGTAATCTCTGATTGAAAGTTTATTATGTAAGACTGAGAGTGGTTTTTCATTTCTTAGGTCAAAACTGTAGGGCTAAAACCCACAGAAATCGGCCTTTGACTTATAAAGAAAGAAGACGCATCATGTCAGGCTTTTAAGGAAGGATAAAAATGGAACCTCATGATGTCATTGTGAATGATTCACTTTTCAAAGTACATCAGTGTTATACTCACAGTACACGTCAAAAGAACAAGAGGATGCCTGCACTATTGGACACTTTGCAGGTAGTCCAATAACTGCAAAAGATTCCTTCTGTTGTCAGAGACATAATATTGGTTGCCGAAAGAAAATTCAGCACGTTAAGTGACGGGAAATTTTTCTTCTTCTTGTCCCTTTTTTTTTTCTTTTCTTCTCCTGGAAAAGAAAAATTCAAATGTAAATGCAAATCATGTGTTATCAAATTAATATATTGCTCTTTTTTATCCCATTGGTCTTCTTCTCCCCATGTGTATTATATGTCAGGTGTTTTTGACATGCTTCTGCATACAAATAAACCATTAATTTCTTGAATTCTAATTTTTTGAGTAATATTTTTCTTGGTGACATATGTACAACCATACGGCTTGTCTACTGCTCTTTGAAATGATATTTTGTTGCTCTCTATAAACAAGGATTTATGATAGAATTTGATGCCCATCATTCCCTTGTTTCATCAGCTTAGAACCAATAATGAAAGATTTCTTACTGTTGTTTGAAGAAACATCATGGAAGACTCGAAAAAGATGACATATATAAAAAAAGAATGCAGTGAAATATTTTGGTAATCAACTTTTTACATCTTCTGTCAGAGTGAGGATTTCTGTGTATTTCCTAAATTGTGTAACAGGCATTACCAGAGATATTGCTTCCAGTTGCCAATATTTGCTGCACAGAAGTACCACAGACACAGCTGCTTCTAACTGTGCTTTCTTGGACAGTGGCAGACAGAGATGGCAGATGGGTAAGCACCTGTTAATTTTAGCTTTTCAGTTAAATAGTCAAATCAGTACCATTTTTGAAATATATTGGTTTAAGCCCAAAGTTTTGGTTGGTAAAAAGCCCTGAAATTAAATACAGATATTGACATAACTTTCTTCTGCAAAGTTTTGATGTTTTTTCTTCCCCCATCCTGCCCACTGCTTTAGTTTCTATGACAGTCTATTTTAAGTCTATTATGACCTATTGTACTAAGTCCTAGTATTTTTTCTAGACATTCTTGCAACCTGTTAATTATTCTTAGAAAATATCCTTTTATTTTAAATTTTACTTTGTTTGAAGCCTTTGCCTGAAATGCTAGGAAGAAGCAGTTCAGTTCCTCAAAGTTAACATCTTTTTAAATGATTTTTGGTTTTATTTGGGTTGATTTTTTGTATTATTTTTATAGGAGTGGTGTGTCACTAAAACCTATGTTAAGTATCTGAATATTTTACCTGGACAACTTAACATTTTTGTTAAATAATTAAAGTCTTCACTATAATCCTTCTCAGTAAGTAAGTTGATGCTAAATTTAGAAGCACGATATTTAATTGCACCATGAGGTGTGAAATGCTTCTTTAAATCTCTTTTGTTCAGCTGAGGGCCAACCAGTGATTTTGATGTACATTTGAATAACTCTTTTTAAAGTTATACTAAGAAATGCATTTTTTCTCACTTCTGTAAACTTGCCTTGAGGAAAATGTAATAACTGGTATTGAGTTTTTCACCTGCTGTAGAAAGGTTAGGATGGATTTTTCCTATATGCAAGCTAGTTCTATGCATTTTCTTGACTGAATATGTGAAATACAACACATTGGACAAAACATCTGTGCAACTATTCATGCACCTGCTTTATGTGTATGCATGAAGAAGTTCAATTTCAAGAATCCACAGAGGTCAAGACATGGCTGACTACATGGCTCCATTTCAAAAGGCACAGATGACTTAAGGTCTTCCTTTGATCAACTATATTCTAAATTTTTTGTATAGGTTTGCCATGACTTTGATTGTGGTTCTGGGCATAGTCTGTTTCTTTTTCCTTGAAACATGATACAAACATTTCCACCAGATATTTTCTGTATACTATCCCAGTACATTTTGTTAAAAAGCTACTTTAATAGATAGTATCTGGCCTGGACTACGACATAAATAATTTTGTAGGATGTCTAGAAATATTCAAAATGCTTTTATCAAGTACAATTCAGATGTTAGTACTAAGTCCCTCAGATGGTTAGCTATGAAATGACTTGATGAGGCTGAAAAACCTAGACTAAGAATGTATGCAAGGGTTCTGGAATAATTTCTGTCAGAGTGGTTGCTATGGGGCTATATTTTAGATTTGTGAACTCAGGGTTGATAATAGAGAGATGCTTTTGTTACTGCTGAGCAGGAATTTCACTGAGCCTGGGCCTTTTCTGCTTTTTGTATGCCATGGTGGGAAAGACATTGTGGGTGCATTGGAAGAGGGGATGGGATACAGCTGAGACAGGTGACCCAAACTGACCAGAGGGATATTCCAGACCATGTGGCATCATGCTCAGCATATAAAGCCGGGGGAAGAAGGAGGAAGGGTGGATGTTTGGAGTGATGGCATTTGTCTTCCTGAGTCATCATTGCAGATGATGGGGTCCTGCTCTTCTGGAGATGGCTAAACATTTGCCCACCCATGAGAAGAAGTTAATCAATTCCTTGTTTTCTTTTGTTCACAGGCACAGCTTTTGCTTTCCTTATCAAGCTGTCTTTATCTCAACCCACAAGTTTTCCAGCTTTTACCTTTTGATTCTCCCTCACATAGTGGTGTTTGGGGAGTGAGCAAGTAGCTGTTGGTCTTGGTTGCTGGCTGAGGTTAAACTACAACAGCAAGATATTTTAGAAAGGAACTTTATTATCCTATTGAAAGCGCTTTATACTGAAAATATTCAAACTGAATAGATCACTTTTAACAACAACTGAATATAGAAAAGGAGCAGAAAAAATAGAACAATATAAACAGATGATAATGCAATATAAACTGCTTGCAAACACTTTTGAAAAACTCAGTCTGAATATATTCTATTGATGGTCACAGACCACACACCTGTAGAAGGAAGGAAATAAATTGTCAAACAATGAAAAATACTATAAGAATGAAGTACTGATAATGCATGCAAGAAGAGAGTTTTTACTTTGTTAGGATTAATGTTTTATATGAAATTCACCACAGAGAGAGACAAGTCCCAGTAGATTTAATTCAACAGGAAGAAACTTGTCTCGATAGCTGAGGTAAAGTAATGCAAGGAATTATATCTTGAAGCATGGGTTTATACTAGACATATGCACAAAGGAGGAAACAAAACCTCAAACCACTCCTTCCTCAAACAGCTACCTGAAAGATTACAGTCTTTGAGAGGAAATCAGATTTTTTGTGCTACATTCCCTTCTTCTGAATATTTTTATTGTGCCTTTTCTTCCCATGAAGAGACATTAATGTGAAATAAATAATTGTATAAGGTCTTGCATATTTAATTATTAGATAGGTACTGCACACCTATGATTCCTTCTAATTTGATCACATAAGCTGTTAGCTTTGTCTCCAAGCAAAGTTGTTTTAAAACATTTCCAGTCCAGACATTTCCTCATTTAGATCAATTTATTTGTCAGTTAATATGTGGCAAATGTGTAATCTTCCAGTTATCCATGGACTGGATACTGAGTTACTTAACTGTTTCAAAATCCTATTTAAAATGTAGTTTATCTTTCATTTATCATTTATGAGTGAATTTGTAGCATTAATTAAAAAAAGAAAAAAAGAAAGTATACTACATTTCCCCTATATTTTAGCTCTTACAGTTCCTTCTCAATTAAGAACACTGGATATGAATTATATATGTAATGTCTTAATAAGATTAGTTTCCAGTTTATTGTGAGGGGGGTTTTTTTATTTATAAGAACACTCAAGAAAACCTTATATAACACATAATGGATGATATTAACTGCAAGAAATGCCCAAAGAGAAAGAAGAACCTTATTGGATATAGAAAGAACTGTATAAGACTGTCTTTTGGAAAATTTATGTATTCTAGTATTCAACAGTGGACTGTAGGAGATTCATACATTTCTTTACTCAATATGGAACACTTTATCACACTCTTATACTAATGAAGTCATAGACTCACACTAGTTTAAGATAAGAGAAAGATAATTCTCCTGGGAAAAGTCCTTAAAAAACATTCAGGAAATTTTTCATCTCATTTCTGCAACTTTCTGTTAGTTCTCAATCTAGTTTTTCAGCACTAACACCTCTGAGAAAATCAAGGTTTCATTTAAAGACAGAGAGTAATTCTGCAGTGATATTTGCAAATAATTGCATTTAGTGATAGGTTGATTAAAGAGCTACTGTGTTTACAGGACAGCTTGCAAATGTTGATTCTTGAATGCTGATCTCCAGAGTCAGGAAATCTACTTTTGTATCAGAACAGGTCTATGCATGTCCAACATCACTGATCTATCATCAAACAAAGTGATCCTGAAGAGCAAACAAAAGTTCCTCAGTAACTCTGCATGAACAGAGCTACCAAATATCCAGATATCTCACTTGATATGTGCCCTTTTCTGTCCACACCTCCTCTTGGGAAATATCTACACACACGTAGATATACATATCTATACCACATATACTTCATATGTGCACATATCTATACTACACATGTAGAGACCTGTGTATAGGTATATATTCAAAGTTTATACTTTCCAGATGCACTAGCTGTATTACTCACACTTTGGCACAGACTGGATTCAAAGTCTGTGGTCTTGTATGCTTATTTCTGTCCTGTCAGTTTAACTGGAAAAGACAAAAGGTCTGTACATCAGGCAGTACTGTAAGACATCGATAATTACTCATCAACTCACATTATAAGAATTCACACTTGAAGCATGAGACAGGTGAGAACACTGACAGAAGCTTTTTTTTTTCCAAGTATCTTTGAGTGTGTAAGCCCTTCTCATCCTGTCCAGAATCTGAAAGTTCAGGATTTCACATCTTGATTAAAATATATGAGAGAGATAGACATCATTCAGATTAAAATAAAAAGTTGAAGTACTAGTGAATGTAGAGTGGCAGATGTTTGTATAATGCTTGTCACTCTGGCTAATATTTGCACATCAGGAAGAAGAATGTTCTTTATGGTGGCTTTTGTAAAAATAGGTGGCAAGTCAGACAAATTGTCTGCATTCCCTCATAAGCAAATAAATATTCTCACATTGAGCTAAACAGAGGAGAGGATATGAAGGTAATTACTTATCAGCAGGTAACCACTAAAACATTTAGGCTCTTCTTTGCCATATAATACATTGAAATGTCCTGCAGAGCAGAAAGAAATCACTCAGATTTTCAGTGAAAAGCTTAGCAACCTGCAGCTGAAGCAAGCTGCACAGATTTGCTAACTCTTCCAGTTTCAAATTGAAAGGTCAAACAAGTAATGAAACTAATAAACAAGAAAAGCTTACCTACTGAATATTTAAAAAGGCCTTGCTACTCATTCAAGTTCCCTTTCAAAATAATCTTCATGCACTAAGACTTTTCTTTTTTTAACAGATTCTAACATATAAGAATGCTTTTATTGCCTGTGTCCTCAAACATCAGTTGCTTGAAGACCTCATGTGAGAAATTCAAGTTTGGCCCTACAAAGTAATGTTTAAAATTGAGGTCATGGACTATGGGGGAAAAAACCCAAAAAACAAACAAAACCTCCCCCCAAAACCTGAAAACTTTTGTCACTTGTTAGTTGGTCAGGACTTCTGACACAAAAGTTTCTGGTTATGGGAGAACTGGTGTGATGGGCTGTCAGGAGTTCTCTAGTCCAACCTGTCACTCAAAGCAGGATCAGTTATAAGCAGGATCAGCAGGATAAGACCTTAGTGGTTAGGGTTCAACTTAGCAGGTGTTGGAAAGCTCCAAAGATATAGACTACACAGATCCTCTGGGCCACTTTATCCCTTGTTGTGGAACAAGTTCCCCATAGGTTGCTGTGGGGAAAAAGTTTCTCCTTGTATCTACATGAAATCTTTCTTTGCTTAATTTATGGCAATTGTCCTTCATCCTCCCACCTTTACTTTTCATATGCCTTGTGAAGAGCCTGGGTCCATCTCCTCCATAATCTCCTTGTAGGCACCCACAGAGTGCAGTTATGTGCCTCCACACTGTCCTTGCTCCAAGATGAATGTTCAGTCTTTCTTCACAGGGCAAGTTCTCCATTCTCCATTGTCTTTCTGTCATTCTGCTGTGCTCTGGTTTATGAATGTGTTTCTTCTTTTGGGATGCTCCAAACTGAGCAGACTTTTGTAGACATGGTCTAGGTGCTAAATAGAGGGTGATAATCACTCACCATCTGGTGGCCGTGCTCTGGTTCATTCAGCATGCAATGTTGTTGGCTGCATTTGCTGCCCGGTTATACATCTGGCTCAGGCTGGGTTTGCTGTCTACCAGGCCTCAAAGCCTTTCCCAAAGAACTGATCCCAGCATGTCCATCCCCAGACTGTGTTATTGCCAAGGCTCCTCTGTCCCAAGGACAGGAGTTGTTTCTCTCAGCTGAATTTCATAGGTGTCCTACCAATCCATTTCTCCAATTCCTAGGTGCCTCAGGATGTTGTTATCATCCTTGAATTTGGTACCCCATCCTGAGCTGATGTCATCTTTAGCAATGAGCTGGAGGAGATTTCAGAGGGTATGCTCATCAGGTTTAAAGACCTTGAACAGCTCATGTCCCTTAACAGATCTCTTAAGTACTTCATTTGTTGCAAAGTCTCCAGGCAGAACATGACCTATTAACCATGAAATTTGGGCTCAACCTCACAGTCAGTATTATCTTTCTGGTTATCTATAACCTGGACTGTATTTTTGAAATGAGAATACTGTCAAAAGCAGTCATTAAAGTCCCGCTAAAATTCACATAAATTATATCCACTTCTTTTCTTTTCCCAAAATCAGAGAGGTCAACTAAGTAGGTCAGACATCATTTATCTCTTATCAATTCATGCTGATTCACTTTCTTCTCCCATGAGTGTCCAGAGGGAACAAGTAGAGTCCCAGCAAGTTTATGAACAACAGTAAGCAGAGTGGCATGGTGGACACATGTGAGGGATGGGCTGCCAGTCAGAGAGACCCAGATGGGAACCTCATGAGGTTCAACAAGGCCAAGTGCAAAGTGCTGCACCTGGGATGGTGCAATCTCTGTTTGATGTGAGCTGCAAAGGCACATTCACAGCTCAGGAAGCCAACAATATCCTGGGTGGCATCAAAAGAAGGGTGACCAGCGGGTTGAGGGAAATGATCCTCCCCCTCTACATTGCTCTGCTAGGAATCCACCTGGAGTATTGTACTTATCTCTGGAGTCCCAGTACAAGAAAAGCATTAACCTAATGGAGTGGATCAAAATTATCAGAGAGCTGAAATATCCTTACTATGGTGAAATATACAGGAGAAACCTTTCACAATGAGGGTGTTAAAACATTGAAACTGGTTGCCCAGAGAGGTGGTGGTATACCTGGAATCATTCAAGATCAGGTTGGATGGAGCTCTGAGCAACTCAAAATGTTCTTGTTCATTACAGGAGGAATTGGACAAGACAACATTTAAAGCTTACTTCCAACACAAATCTGTGCGTGACTATCCCATACTTTTTTAAACACGAACTACTCTTGCAATAAAATATGGCAGAGAGAAGTCATACAACAGCCTTTTCTTTTCCAGAGAAACTGAGCTATATATCCATGCAGCAAGAGCTATTTAATTGATCTAAGTAACTATCTAAATGTTAGGCTTTTTTTCTACCCAGTAATGCCTCTCCGCTTTCAGAGCTCTCTGTCCCACATGAAGTCACAATTCTGAACACTGGGTTTCCAAGAGTCAAATTGTAGTACAAATCCTTTTCTGAATTCTGCTCTCCTAGAATTTACATGTGACTCAGCTTCAAGTTTATTTTTATTTTTACCATGATAGTTAGAGAACAAAGAAGATAGAGAACAAAGATAAAGTGACTAGTTGGAATTGAGCTGAATCTGCTTGATTAAGGTTTTGATATGGATGATGAGGAAAGTCTATGAAATGTGGAAAAAGTAGTGCTGCTCTCTGATTGAAGAAAGCAAGCTGCCTTGGACATTGTGTTTTATTACAGCACTGCCTATATTAAGAACAATACCCTTGATTGTTAATTGCTGACTAGGAGTTTCATTTTCATGGTCAGTAATGTCTAAGTAAAAGTCTTGTGTTACTGGGTATTGTTTATGAAGGTGAACAATTTTTGACTTTTTGTTAAGCTACATTTTTCTGTTTCTTGTAGATTTTTACTTCCTGGTCTCAACAGCCTTGGAAGGTAAAATTAAAAAGATAATACAGGCTTACTTTAATTGTCTTCACCTGTCAATAAGGAGTTTAACACCTATACTCAGTGTAGTAGTTGCTTCTTAGCAAATGTTCCTACGTTCCTACAATGGAATACTTGACTTCAGTTAAAGCCATTAGGCCTGCCATGAAACAATAATTACAGCTTTGCACTATCCATAAAACTTAACTTATCAAAATTAAACAGGCAATAAAATTTTGAAAACTACTCATGTAAATAACCTATATATAAGGTTAAATAAGGACATTTGTATTTGAATTAAAATCAAATCAATAGTACTCATTCACTAGCTACATAAAGCCTTCCTGTTGATGTTAGAATTACATATTGACTTTAATGCAACTTAGATGTAGTCTTTTCAGGATATGGTTTACCATAAACTTGATCTGATGCAAGCTCATAAAACATCTGCCTGTAAATAGTTTTATACCATTAGAAAATTCTGGAATACTCTTCCTGGCAAATATCTTATTTCCATTCATAGAAATATTGCACTTTTTTTTTTTAAAATTTTCTTGATACATGACCTCTTATGAAAAAGTCCTGAAATGTTTCACTTGTGTGATATTGTAGGCAGTGGTATAAGAAAGCTTTTCATAAAGATTTATTGTATTTTAATGGAGTGATTTATTTCTATCAAAAACTCTATTGTTGATCTTTAAATTTTTGCTGAAAACCTAATGTTGCATTAGACTATTGTGTTACTCCATTTGTGTTTTTTAATTTTGTTAATATAACATTGCGTAGTCTCAGTTTTTGTTTGTGCTTGGAGCTCAATATGCTGCCCATAGCAGAGATAATATTATGTACAGGACAATTCTCTAAAATGTAGAAATGTTTTTGGATGAGTGTAGTGAGACACTGTTACAGATTGTGCTGAAAAGTTGTGGATGTCTCATTGTTGGAAGTGTTCAGATTGAGGCTGGATAGGGTATTGAGCAACTGGATCCAGTGAAAGGTGGCAAAAGGGTTGGACTGAATGATGTTTGAAGGTCTCTTTCAACCCAAACCATTCTGATTTTATGCTCCTATCTACATGCCCAAGAAGACATGCCCTGGATGTCTATGAATTCTATCAAACCTGTGGGAGAATTGATTGTAAAAGAATAGAGACAGTGCTGCAGGCTATCTCACCCCGATAAGATACAGCTGTGTAAGACAGGTAACCATCATTAAAAGAAAAGGAGCAGGGAGAGAATGCTGATTTGTATTGCCCAATCACAAAAGAGTAAAAGGGCACTCAAACGTTATGCATAAGGGGAAAGGGTATAAAAGGTTGTACTGGGACTAATAAAGTGCTAATGCTTGAAATCATTCCCAGTGTCAGCTGTGTCCTCTGTCAAAAACCTCATTCCAAATTTGACCAGGGTCACTGTGTCCATAGTTATATGTAATGCTATCCTGGTATTCTCCCTGCTATATCTTTGCAAGCATACCAGCTCACATTTATTGACTGCAAAAACCACTGCATTACAGGTAAATGTTATCTGAAAGTCTTGTGTCTTATGCTGCATCCAACAGATGAACTTCCACAAAATTTGTCTGGTTATCCCTTCTGCAGAGCTGCTTTTCAAAAGCCAGTGAAGAGGAAATATTTCATTACTTCAACATATTGCTACTTTACACTAAGTTTGGAGTGAGTTGAATACCTTTACATTTCCCTTTATTACCTAATCCCTTGAATTTAAATCTTAACTTGTTTACATCCTTGTAATTAAGAGTAAATTAGAAATCCATAGGACTTTGCAGAAAAAAAAAAAAAAAAAGAAAAAAAAGAAGCTGAATTTTCAAGTGATTGTGAGCATATCCAAGCAAATCAGCTCAGATCTGGTTTGGACATGACTTTAAACCAATTTTAAAGCCAGGGAAATGTAGAAATGCCATTTGCAGTTTATACACATCATGGTGGTCAAATTTAATCTGATTTCTTATAATGGATTCAATTTCCAAGATGTCTTGAGGGTAAACTTGTAAGGAAATGAAGAAAGGAAGAAATTCTAAGAGAAAACTCTTTCATTTGAAGTTACTTTGCAACCAATTAACTTGAAGACTGAATGCTTAAAAAAAACCAACATTAAACTGATAATGATAGGAATGATATTAAAACCATTGTAGTAAAGGCTTGTCTTGAGGACTCTTGAAACCAAAAAAAAGGTATTTATAGTGGGAATTCTGAAAAGATAAATGGTTAATGGATAGTTTCTCTAAATGAAACACAACAATTGTGCTAGTTATACTTGTATTGAAGAGATATTAAAAAAATATTTTCAGAAAACAAAAGAGACACAACCAACAAAAAATATTCTGCAAGGAATTTGTACCCTCTCTCATTTGCAAATTTCTATAACTTCATTACAATAATTGGCTAGAACCTAAATTAATCACTTTCATAACTTTACTATAACAATGAAAAAATAAGCTCAAAGAAAGCACATAAGACACTAATTTCATTTTTCTTTCCATTAGGAAATGTTTCCTGTTTCTTATAAAGCTGAAGACAGTTACAGCAAATATTCCAAAGGAAGTTATGGAATGGGCTAACTTTCTCCTCTGCTTGAAATTACTTCAGATGTGTTAAATGCAATTTGATACTTCTGAAATAAAACAATCTGGGAAGTGCAAAAGCACACAGAAAAATATACAGCCTCTTTTATAATCTGTGGTTAATCAGGACAAAGGTTAATCTACAATGGATTCTGGATAAGAAACATGATGTATAAATAATATTGCATAATTTGGGTTTTTTTCACTTTTTTCCCTTAAGTTTTGGGGATTTTAGTTTGTTGGGGTTTTTTGAGGATGTTTATTGACAGAAAACTCTCACATTAAAGTAATACTTTGAAACTACTTGAAAGTATTAATAGAATTATTGGTGTCATGTATATTTCTGGTCTAGTATCAGAACCTAAACAGAACCAAATAGACTGGAGTCATCTTAAAAAATTGGAATTTAAGCTATATCTTGTCAAATTTAATCAGAAAAACAAGGTTCTTCTCAGACTATAAATTGCTTTTTTGTCCTGCAAAAATGGTGCTAAAGACACAACTGGAAATATTGCTTACACCATAGATAATTCTGCAGAATTATCTAAACAAAGTTATATCAATACAAAATAGAACATCAGATGTGGGGAACACTAGAACAAATAGAACAGTAAATAAGGATTGACCATCAAATTTGCATGTTTAAACAGAGTATGGAGTCCTGCAAGCAAACTTATAGGACAAAAAAGAAATACCTTCATCTTCCTCAAGCTGAGAAAGCTATCAATTTCTCATTGACTCTAGTATAGATCAAGGATTCATTGAAACCTAACAGGAATTAAAAGGATAAATGCAAAGAAATCCAGATGCCTGTCTTCTCCTTTTGCTATCTTTCCCTAAGACTTAAGGTGATTGAGACCTCATAAGACATGTGACATAGCTATTAAAGGAGAATGTGATAACACCTCAGTTTCTGCATGCGATAAGAAATTGTGTGCTGATGAAAACTCTACTGAACTGGCATTGCCTTTTCAGCTGATGTGTTCTGGAGACCAGAACATAAACTATACGACACAAGCAGGGCTCCAGCACATTTTAAACAGTAGCAGGGAAGGCTCACTTGCTCTTCAACTGAAATATTTATGATGGAGAAAAAATGGGGAAAAAAATTATTTAGATTATGTATGTCTAAATTGTGATATTCACAGTTCCCACACCTGAGGGTGAGGTTATAACTTAAAATTTTATTAGTTTTTTTATTAATTTAGTAAAAGAAGAGTAATGTGTAGTTAATTTTGGTGAGTTAGCAGATTTGGTGATGGATATAGATAGAGGTCTGGATGATTTACTACTGAGGTGGGAGGGGACTGGATTTTTAATGAGGTATTAAACTTTGTGATGTGAAAAATTGGCAACTTAGGCAAGGTTAATAAAGTTGCTTTGACATTTATTTTTGACAAGGTACCTTAGAAAGGATAAGTAATTTTGACTTTAAAATCTCTCATGTGTATTTGTAAGGCTATGTTAGCCTTAAATCCTTTCTCACTCTATGATCTAACTGCAAATGGGGTTGTGCTCAATCAGTAAAACACTGGTTAGATTTGTTTTTCAAAAAATATTTTAACTGACATATTAACGCCCAATATATGTCATGTTTGTCATGCAGGAAACAAAAACATGACAGTACTTATTTGTTCTACTGTTCATCACGACTTTGAATTTCAGCAGCAATGGTAGTTGACAGATTCTTCTTTTGGTTTATATACTTTTTTTTTAAAGCCTCTACATGAATGAACTAAAAAAATAGTTAAAACTAGCTTTGATCACTGAAAATTTAAATGGAACCTCATTTTTCAGATGTGGCTTTATAATGTTTTTACTGACAACAAATTACTCTAAAAACATTAACATCTTTCCATGTATGTCTTTAGTTCCATAAGTTTTCACTCTTGCTAGGGAAGAGATTCCCTTTTTCCTTAGATATGTGCATTAGTCAGGCAGAAAAAACATGTAGAATGGGCTACTTAGCTGAAAAAAGCAAACAACATTAATGACAAAGTAGTTAATAACAAAATGTAGGCAGACTTCAAACTATTGATGTGTGTACTGAACTTGATTTTTTCACCTTTGCTATCAGATTTTGTGTTTCTTCATTATAATTAGCCATTAAACTTGATATGTTCCTCTATTAAAATCCATTTTTAGCTGATTAAAGAATTCTGTAACTTGATCTGTGACCCAGGAGAAAATTAACTTTAATTTTGGAGAATAATGGACTTAGAAATATAGATCTGAAACCAGGGTATATGAGGAAGATATAAACCAAAAAAACGGGCCATCAGACTTTTGTGTTCCTTAAAGAAAGGATTAAAGAGTACAAAAGCATGGCTATGGCTACTAAAACAACAATAAAGGAAATATACTAACAAGCATCTCTTTTTCTCTCCTAGCTCCATCATTTTTCTATAGATTATTTCTCCTTCAAATAATTGTCTTCAGGAAGCTCAAGGACACAGGATGCTGAATTAACTGATGAGTTCTACAAATAGCCCCTCCATGTTAACCATAATTTTAGCATTTAAGATCCAGTGTAAATTGCTCAACTTATAAGGGCCATATATCTTAATCCCACCTTTATATATGCATTTGCAGAAATTGATTAGTCTTCTACATCTTTAGGGTCCTCATTTCTTTTTTTTTTTTTCTGTTGAAAATTAATTTGATGTATCTTATCAAGGCAGAAGACTAAAAGAATAGATTGGTAAGCAGTCACTGGGATGGATTTTTTTTTGCTCTCTACACTTTGAGATTTTGCAAAATCATTTTGTAAGTGAAGAAGTCAGAGCTAACCATGAATGCTATGTCATTCCCAGGAGCAGGACTATTTTCTCTTTTCCTTCATCTTTCCTTTGTAGAAAAGGTCTGGAACAATGGTAGACACAGCATTTACTTGAAAAAAACAACACACTATCATCTAACGGGTGAATCGTAGCAAAAAAAGAATTAAAAGTAGATGGGATGTAGATGATAGAGTGTCCTTGAGAAGCAGATAGGATAGACAGAAAGGCAACAGTGAAACGTACAGCTTGGTGACATAGAACACACAACTGACACCAAGAATGCTTTCAAGCATCAGCACTTTATTTATCCCCCCCATACAACCTTTCATACCCTGGCTGTCACATGTTCAACACCTGTGTGCCCTTTTACTCTTTTGTGATTGATCAATACAAATTAGCATTCTGTACATCATTTCCTTCAGTGCTGGTCACCTTCCTCACACAGTTGCACCACGTTAGAGATGAGCCCCATTCCCAATATCCCACAATCTATTCTCCTACAGCTTGGATGATAAAAAAGAAAATGGTAACTCCTAATTACATATAGTAAAGTAAAAAATACTAAAAACTGATAAGAAGTTGCAGCTTCCTCCAGCTGGTTCCTGTACTCTACAATTTGTACTTGAATGCTATTAAATGAGTGAGAGGAAGGAAAATTCGATGCCTCTTCTGTGTCTCTTTTCTTCCTTTAACTGATTCTCTGTTCCCCTCAGACAGAGCAATAGACAGGGTTTTATACTCACAGTATGCCTCATCTCACACAACAAAGCAGGCTGGCTCTTTGGAGTCGGTGTCCACTTGAAGTCTGCCCGGAAAGCTGGGGGCTGATCATTCTAGTCTCTATTTAGGTAAGAGACTGTCTACTAATTTACTGTGTGGAAAAGTAATTTACCTTCTACAGCTATAGAAATGCCTTTTTTTTTTTTTTTTTTACTGAGAATAATTTCTACATAGTCATCTAATAAGCAACTCATATAAAGTGTTAAGCTCCTGCCCATACAGTTTTGGTGACAATTAAACATTTTCAGTAAAAAAAATGTTGTCTTCTACTTGACCATATAAAAGAAGGGGCTGATTAAAGTCTCAGTGCTGAGGACACTCATGACAGTTAATAATTCCTTGGAGGAGACTAAAAGTCAATGTCTTTTCCATAATCCCTCTGTTAGGGGTCTTTGTTTTACATATACACTAAGCTCATTCAAAAAAGAAAGTTTTAATAGTAATGTTCATATGGTAGTGCTCTTATTCAGATGGATGTGGCATTTTATACAAAGGGAAGAAAGATGGAAGATAAAGACTTTATATAAGTGTCAGAAATAACATTTGGGAGCTAACAGTTTCACATTAGGATTTCAATAACTTGATAGATATGCAACTTAAGAAAACAGAAAAGAAAATACTAGAAAGTTGTTAACTAAATGAACACCAGCATGTTCAGGTCATCTTGCTGAGAAGATAAAAGGAGAATTTCATAGAATAATAAATAATAATTCACCACTATTTGTTAATAGTAATTTGCAATAGTTCAGGCACTTTGTGCCCTTTGTGAAGCTTTAAGTAATGATATATTACCATAATAAAAATACCTTTTAAAAATTCTTGTCTTTCTATTGCAATGCTGTATTCAAAGTTTAAAGTGGTAACTAATTTGAAGTGTTTTCATGACATCAGTATTACTTTCAGAAGTTTTATAAATTTAATGTTTAAGCACTACGTGAGAAAATAACAATATTTTTAGCTCTAGCCCAGTTGAGATGACAAAGTTTAGTTCTTTTTCCTGGGCTAGTAAAACATAAATATACTGTATAATAATTTTTTTCTGTATAATAGGTGAACTTGCTTCATTGTGCAGATAATATTGTTGGTCTTCTCTAAAATAAACAGTTAAATACTTTGGGATTCCTTTTTATAGCCAGTGATAAAAATGCTGTTTTAAAAACCATGCTCCAGAAATCCTAATATAAAAATGTAAGGTATTTATAAATCCAGGCAAAAATCTGTGATATCTTTCTGTGTTTATCAGTGCTGTGTAAAGAATTCTTCATATTCTGCTCTGTCTATAGAAAAGCAGAAACAAGTCTTAATGGACAAGTATAGATAGTTCTGGAAACTGAACCTTAATTGTGAAAAAGGCGGCAAAGAAGTTGAACAGCCTGCTAAGTTAATTTATGGATAAACAGGGGATGGAGGGTGAACTTTCTATTGAAATATAGAGACCTTTTGTTTTTCTTTCTCTGGTTTCATATTTGTAAACTGGAGATGCTGTAATATTTCCTTATGGAAATTCTTATTAAATAACACCAGGCAGAAATACTGTGATCTCACTGATCTGCAAAACACATACTCTGAGATTCTTTCAAATGTCTGCATAAGCTTCAGTAATTTCAGTCAAGCAAATATTCAAAAATATCCAGTCTTGATTTTAAAAATGTCAACTTGGCATAATCCTTTATAAATTCCAAAGTAAATTCTAGTAAGTGTGTCATAAGTATCCTAACCTTTATAATTCCCATATATTTTTTACTTTGACACTGTGTTCTTTAAGGCTGTGTTTGCCTACATAAAATATGCAAACTAATTCTAGCATACTTCTTTGTTATCTATATCAAAAATATTGTAAGACTAAATCTCTATTATTAATTTTTGTGTAACCAAAATTGCTAACAAAAGTAAAGAAACATCAGTGATTCTGTGAAATATATGTGCTGAAAGAATTTTAACCAGGCCCACTAATTTATTTCAAGTTGTTTTTTTTTTTAATTCACTTGATGTGTGGTAAATCATGTAGTACAATGATGATGTCTGAAAAGCTTTGTCTGGAAAGATGGAAGCCCAAGTACTATTGATTTTATCTTTTTCATTATTCAATTTGTTGGCTTTTTTATTAGTCTTTTCAAATTAAATTAATCTAACAAGTGTAGACTTGGTTAAATAACATTAATTGCATCCTCCTTCAATTCTCAGCTAAGATTCTGCATAATACTTCTATAATCTAACTGTTTATAAATATTATTTACCCCTTCCAAAAGGACAGCACCGTATTATGTTTTTATCTTCTGTTTTCTGGGGTTATTTTCCCCTCCCCATTAGGATTCTTCAGTGTTATAAAATTGCCATTAATGGTTCATGAAAGCAACGTTCACAGTTAACAATGTAGGATACCTTGGGAAACTTGGCTAAGGGCTTACATTCTTTATTTTCTGCCAATGAGTGGAATGAAAAGATTAGGCAACTTAGCCAGAGAAAAGTAAGTGGAGGCAAGAAAATATGTAGAACTCAGAAAGGCTGTAAAGAATGTGTCCCTGGAAACAGAACTTCACTGTGTCAATGCAGGGAAGCAATGTTTTTCAACTGCATAGAGGACTAATCTCACCAGAGTAAGAAATAGTGTCTTCATCAATCTTGATTTAATATCAAAACATGATTTTGATTTAATAATAAGGAAGGCAAATAAGCTGTTCATGAAACAATTCACTGTATATCAGTACGCTAATAAAATTTCATTTTTCAAGTAATGATTCATACTTTACTATTGTTACTAGCTGCTGCACCAATTATTAAAATATTTATAACTCAGAAAAGTGTTACGATTCATTATATCATGGCACAAATGATCTATTAGTGCAGACTTTACTTTTTCAGTTATCAGTTCCAAACTGTTAAAATAACACTGTTTTTAGACACAGTCTGTAAGTGAAGGCAGATGTTGCTAGAATGTTGTCAATGAGTCATGCTTTCCCATACCCCCAGGTCCTTAGCAAAAGCACTGGCAATATGGTATAGTGCAAGGCAATCTGTAATGAGTTAAGATATTGGCTCCATCCCTGCCTCTCAGAAAGCTGCTTCTGCTTGACTGAAAATGAATACCATTAGATTCAAGCCTCAGAATCTTCTTCCAGGCAGCATGGACAGCTGGTACTTGTAGTGATTAAGAATCTTCTGACCCGTGGTTATGACAAGCTGGAAAAATGTCTCTAGTTTGGCTGCTCAGCTTCATTATCAGTGAATGCCTTAAAATGATATTTTATTTATTAACAAAGATAACTCCCTTCAACAGTGCTATCGATCATTCTAATTTATCCAACATATCTAATACTACACTGCTATTCGCTATAAGTAACTAAAGACAAATTACTTCTGTTGCAAAGCAAAACTACTCTTTGTCATCTCCTTACACCAAAGGCATGGGTTAAGTGAAGAGAAAAAAACACCTTCAGGAAACAGATTAGAAATATGATCAGAGTAGGAAGAAGCAAAAGCAAAAATCAGTGGTCTAATTCTTTCTAACTGTAAAAGGCTATTTTTATTAAATAAAACTCATGGTATGNAAACAGATTAGAAATATGATCAGAGTAGGAAGAAGCAAAAGCAAAAATCAGTGGTCTAATTCTTTCTAACTGTAAAAGGCTATTTTTATTAAATAAAACTCATGAGTGTAGTGACTGACACTACTATAAAGTGATTTAAGATGTAAGCCTGTGTTTTGTAGAATTTCAAACATTTAATCCTGCTATGCAGTTCTATTCAGAAGGCAAGAAACATCTCCAACAGTAGTATTGATGACTAAATAGCAGTATTGATGACTAAAATCTATAAAAAATAAGTTTTGTAGGACCTCTTGTAGAACACAAAATCTTATCTTGACACCNTTCTAACTGTAAAAGGCTATTTTTATTAAATAAAACTCATGGTATGACACTACTATAAAGTTCCAAAATATGTAAGCCTGTGTTTTGTAGAATTTCAAACATTTAATCCTGCTATGCAGTTCTATTCAGAAGGCAAGAAACATCTCCAACAGTAGTATTGATGACTAAATAGCAGTATTGATGACTAAAATCTATAAAAAATAAGTTTTGTAGGACCTCTTGTAGAACACAAAATCTTATCTTGACACCTTCTCAGTGTGTTTTGATTTAACTCTTTAAACAATATGACATTATTATTAAAATACAGTACTTGAGTTGCTTTGCCATTTTAACAGAAGTAAAAACTCAGTTGAAGCTGGTCACATGATGACTAAATTAAATGTATCTAATGACAGTGACAAGGCGATTGACATTGCATAAAAGGTGTTCTCAGTTGCTTAGAGTTTCTTCATCTATATTTAAGTGATTGGATATTTGTCTTAGAAAAATCTTTTTATCTTGTATAGTATCTGCTGCTTCTGGGAAGACTTCAGCCATATGTGAAAGAAAATCTGAGAAGAGATGCCTTTTGTCAATATTATAAAGTTCCAGAAGGTTTCACTGGATAATGTTAACACGTAAGTCCTTTGGGGCATGAAACTATCCTTTGTGACAGATTTGGTTTGCTGACATCTGTGGAAACATCTGACCATATGGTGCCAGGTTCCACCTTTTGAACAATTCCCTTCTGCATACTTCAGCAGCAGTTTCTTAGTCTCTTATATTCCCTAAAGACCCTGTCTGCACCTCATGCGCTCCAGTTTCTGACCTGAGCTGGATCCCTCCATCAGAAGAAATACTGTTTCTCTACTTGGTAGTAAGAACTACTGAGAGAGAAAGCTACCAGAGCCAAGTTCAGGAGACAGACATGTTTGTTCTCAACTATTAACAATGAAATAAAAACTCTTTGACTGAAGATTTTGATAATGAAACGGGGTCTCATAAAATTGTACCTGCATAGCACAAGGAATTTGACAGAACTTTTGGAATTGTCTGGGAAAGAATCCTACAAAATGTGGATTTGGAAGTGTGTTTGAGCCTGTAATATATGGCAAGAAATATTTACTGACTTGGCCAGAAGTAAGGGGAATGTGGATCTGGATATTATGAAGAAACTGGAAACAATTTGTCAAGGAAGCAGAAAGTGTACCCAACAGTCATTTTTTAATCTCTTTTTGCCCTTTGTCCTGGTTTCCTCTTGGTCATATAGCATGAGTCCATAGTAATTGCTCACTTCTCAAGTAAACTCATTAATTTCTTCCCAGACACAGGGGGAAAATCTTTGTTCTGGGATCTACTCTAATCACTACATGTCAGAATGATCTTTTGACAAGCTTAGTCTTCCAGCATAGTCCATCTTGTTCTGCACTGTTCTCATCCATGTATGCTTGAGTATGCATGAGAACATAAAAGGAATGCCTGGAGCCATGATAATAAAAGGGACTCTGGCAGGCAGCATCACAGCTGCATGGCTATTTCAGGTCCTTCAAATCAAAAATCCGCAAATATATTTTAAAATTAGGACCATGATGACAGCACATAGGACCAAGAGTATCAGACTGTGTCTGAGCAGTTGATTGCTATGTACCATGAAGGTTCTAGTCAACCCAAACTGTTCTAAGTCTCAATCAGTCTGCAATGACTGAAATTAATTTTGTTCTGCAGTACAGTCCTCAGCTATATAGTATAACCAACAGCTGATGGGAAAGCAAGGACAACACCCCGATTTTGGCAAGGAGAAAGAGCAGAAGGTATAGAACCTTAAGAGGTTCTCTTCCAGAATATCATGTTTTGTTCTTCTGTTATTAGCAGTTATTAATACTGAAATGCTTTACATTCCTCATTTATATCTGTGTATTAGATTGTGAGATATCTAAAACACCACTGGACACAGTCCTGAGCAACCTACTCTAGCTGACCCTACCTGAACAAGGGAGTTGGACAATGATGCAAAGAAGTCTTTATGGACTCAACATTTCTGTGATTCTGTGGTTTCTCAATCCATCTTCGCACCTTACTCAGCAAGACCTATGATAACAAATCTTTTCAGTCTCAAAAAGTGTTGGATTTGAGATTTTGCAGCAATTCAACTTTTTTCATATGTAGTTTATTTTGCAATATGAAAACAGTATTCAGTGCAAAGAATACTGCTTTGCTTGTTCAGGAATTTGTGAAGAAGATGAGGAAAGGCAGAGATGGAAGAGATATAGAAAATCTTACACCTAGACCCTTAAATGGTGCTATGTGGAAATATACTGTCCTTCTAAATTCTATTAAATCCATGGTTATGGGAAGGTCATGTTGGTCAAACTTCTTAAAGGTCACCAATCTGTCTGTCCTCCCTTAGAGTCTGAGGACTGGATGTGTCAAAAGTGTAGGCAGTAATGAAAAAATGCAATCAGTTTGGTTTTTTCGTGGTTTTTTTTTTTTTTTTTT
>VWYP01029780.1:0-10933 GCA_013400435.1 Pycnonotus jocosus
TCAGCACAAATCCAAACCACAGCACCTCACCTGGCACTGAAAAAACTAACCCTACCCCATCCAAAACCATCACATGGAGCTGTCATTATCCCAAAGACTTGTAGTCAAAAATAACTCATGAATCAGTAGAATATCCTCAGGACAAAGGCACTGAAAAGAACATCAAAAAGTGAAAACAATCATTAAAATGTCACAGACAAGAAAAACCAACCAGAAGCCTAGAATCCACTCAGCATAAAATATTGAAGTTCATGAAGGAAGAAATAAGGTCAAAACCACAGAGAACTCTAAAAATAGATGCACCAATACTATTCTGAATTTCACTTTAGTTAGAAATATTTCTGATGAAAAACTTTCATTAGTTTTTAGGATCTTTTGAGAAGGCATATGATTATTAGTTAATTCATTTTTATTTGGGTAGCACTGTCAGTTTGATTGTATAAAGAAAAATTACTCCTAAGTGAAAGCCAAGATTTTTCATTTTATAATCAATGGAAGAGTGATATATAATTAACCTTTCATCTCCATAGAGTATGTCAGGCCACAAGGACTATCCTAAATTACAGATGATGGCTCCCTTTTTCCTTTTATCTAGGGAAAACAAAAAGGAGACAACTTGAAATATGAACAACAAGCATCCATGTTCTGGAACTCTGTAGCAAACAAATGTATCTCCATTTGGGGCATTGGTCTTGTTTGTTGTTGCTGTGTTGTTGTTTTGTTGTGGTGGTGGTGGTGGGTTTTTGGCTGTTTCACTGGTTTTCATTGTTGTTTTGGTTTGTTTTAATTTTGGATTTTTGGGGTGGGGGGTTTATAACCTGTCAAAAATCCTTGTGCTTTTTCCCAAGAAAAAACAGGGACTATTGGGGACTTTTTTGACCATGACACTACAAACTCTGAATATTTTACTAAATGTAATTTCCCAATTTTAACACTGCATACTAAAACTGTACTTGGAAGTTCATAGCTGAGTTCAGCCCATTTGAAGCACACTTAAATTATCCATAGTGCAGTGATGACAGGTCCTTCTAGTCCAGTGTGCAGCTAAGAGGACCAACAATTTCTATGACCTGATTATGTCTTCCTAAACAGAAATTAGTTTCTACAGCTTTGCAGCTAACAGTACTTGAGGAATTAATAGGCCACATATTATGTGTTGAGAAAACATGTTTATGGTTAATGTGAATATCCCCATATATGACCTGAGTATTTAAATAATGCATTTTCTCAGCACTCTGAATGCCGAGATACCTCAACCTCGCAAGGAAGTCAGAGTTAAAGAACAGGGTTTTGCCAGTTCAGGGAGTTTTCAATTTTATAATTCTGTGGAACCAAATGTCAAAATCCTCTTGCAAAATTATGTGATTCTTACATAGCACAGACATACAATAATGAGCAGAAGGAAATGGAAGTGACAAAAGAGAATCTTCTACATTAGTTATTGGGTGCATAAGATTCTGAACAGGAGAAGTTGAAGGTTAAGACTGTGCTAAATACATAATCTCAAGCACTAGCTCAACTCCAAACATAACATTTGACATGCCCTGTTTGTTAAAGTCCCTTGGGTGTTCTTTGAAGATGTGTCCACTGAATACTACCACTCTAGCAAACCTCTCCACTAAGTTCCTACTGCTACTGAATTTAAAATGAACATAGTCTGGGATTAAGTGTCTCAGCAGACTCCCTGCAAACAGATATAAGGTCAGCAGAAAAGACAGGCAGAGATTCAGGTTCTCAGCAGGAGTTTTTTTAAAGGGAAGTAGTGTTTGTGGTAATGAGGGGGACACCTAGAGACTTAGTTCTCTCTAATTATGTTAAGATGTCCTCACCCTTAATTGGAATGCTGCTGCCAGAAACATTCTGGACCACACACCTGAGAAAACAGCATTAAGCATATAGTATTCGAAGTGGAAAGGGAAACAATAGCTCCAGAGAGATCAGACAGATGAAGGGAGTGACCCTATCTCAGAGACTGATGCAGTGCAATGACCTGGAAGGCTCAAGCTGTGGAGATGCTGACTACCACATGTTCCACAAGGACTGTGCTTTAGCATATTCTCCCCACAGCCCAGAAGGCTTTGTCTTGAAGAATAGCAGCAGACTGCAGCCAGGTGACTAACAGAGTTTTCAGCCAGCTGTGTGAATTTTAATTTTTAACTCCAAATGTCCTTCAGAGAAAGGAATACACAGCAAATTTGGGAAAGCCTTTTCTTTAATATCTCTGGACAGGTCTCCTGCTTAAAACTGTGACAGATCAGGTTCAGCATGTACCATCTAGGCTGTCCTGAGGTGAATCTTGTACAAAGATTCCTAAAGGCTTCAGAGGACATGCTGCACTGGCTGACGGAGCAGAAACCTGATTGTTTAGAAAACTACTATAGATGTTCTCCATCTCTTCTGACATACTAAAAAAAACAGCATTAGCTTTTGTGAGAGTTTCTCTAGAGTTCTAAAAACAAGACTTAAAAGCATTGTCACAAAATCAGAATTGGATCATTTGCCCTTCCTTATTCATAGCTGTTTTTTTGTAATGGTTGCTCCCACAGGATAATACCATGCTTTTTGTGCAACAATATAACAGTCTCAGCTTTTGATATTTTGCTATTTGAGGGAGTATTTCAATACCAAAAAGCAGTCAGATTTATACCAAGTAAAAATTTGGGCTTTTGGAAAACTAAGGATAGATGAAAAGTATCTGCAAAACACTGAAGATTCCTATGAAATTGTCAGAATTCAGTTGTGTGTGTGAGAGAGAGAGAGAGGTGTTTGTAAGGAGAAATGCCTTTTTCACCGTTCCTGGGGATGCATAAATGTCGGAACCCAGGCCATCTCTTTGGCTGCCCTGGAAGCTCAGGAGACCCTGATCAAACAGCCTTGGAACTGAACAAGAAGGATTGACCCCAGTACAGGGTGGTTACAGCCCTGTCCAGGGGGNATTGGTAGGAAATGGTAAACAATATGTTCGTAATAATCTGTGTATAAGGGGACAAGCTTTCGGGGGACGGGGAGTTCCCTAATGGCCGGTGTTCAGAGCAGTCCTCGCTGAGGACAGAGCGAACTATGAGATAAGAAGGAAAGAAGAAACACCATGATAGACCTTGGAGAAAAAACTGAACCTTGAAGCCTCTGTCTCTTTCTTGTGTCTGGCCTGAAACATCCAGGAGGGCAAAAAGACTCTACCTACCAGAATATTGGAATTAGAAATCCGATACATAAAGACCAACTGACATAAAGACCAACTGATCTCCCATATCTGGATAAGGCAAATAATAAACCATTCATCTGTCCATGGTCTTCTTCCATGTCTGGTAAAATATGGAAATAGAGGCACTGTTTATGTTTAGACAGCAATAAGTGTGTCATTTTAGACAGATTTTGATGTAAAAATACTGTATAGTAGCTTTTGTCATTCCTGTGGACACAACAAAACAAGCTTGGCTTTTATCTCATTGACCAACCATCAAAAAATAGTTCCAGCTTTTTGTAGCTCAGGGGTCACATTTTCTAGCGTATTCTAGCAGTGTCTTCTTACCAAAATTACAATCAATTTTGTTCCTAGATAGGCAGGCTGTGGAGTTCCTCTCCACTGAGACAGGGTTTTCCACATGACACAACTTAAGTCGGTGTCATGGAGCTCCCCAACAGAAAAATGTGACAAAGGAAACAGGGAATTTGTCCAGTGGCAGAAACAGCCATTCAGGGTTTAGTCTTCAACACAGGCAGAATTTTGCCACAGTGTTCCTCACTTTTAACAGACAGAAGGCAAATATTTTATTGCCCCTTCCCAGAGGTAAAACATATTAAAATCCTTACAGTAAGAATCTCTGGTGTGCTCCTAATGTTTTCCTCTGCATCAGAAGGAAATCCCAGACAAAGCCCCATAGTATCTTGAGGCTGGATATAAAATTATGGCAGATATCTGACACAGAAGTACTTATCCATTGCCCAGTGAACAGTTTAAGTACAGGGCACATCCTGAATATTTAGCAGTGGTTCACTGTGCTTATAAAACACGGCACCCATCAAATGAGGGACAAGCACCTTTGTCTAACATCAGAGTTTATTCATAACCAAGTTCATCACCAAGTGTCTGTAAAACTTCCCAGGAGTAAAGATGAAAGTGTCCTGATATGAAAATCCAGTAAGAAATTATACATGTTTAAAAAGTGATGATCTGAAGTTAAATCTGTTTTTCCATTCAGCCATCATTTATACATGTTCTCTGAATTTATGAAATTGTCTCAAAAATAAGGCTAGTGAATACTTGTGGTAGATGTGAGGGAATTATTCTCTCCACAGCATACAGAGAAGTAGAACAGATATATTCTTTTCTGACTGCAGTGCAGGACTTGTGCACATGGAGAAGGTACCTCAGAAAGAGTCTGCCATAGTAACCCCTTGTGAAGATCTAATGGGGATGGATTCCTCCTGATAGATGGATCCAGAGCTGCCTGATACAGACTGACTGACCAAAAAAACACCCAAAGTTGTGCTGCCTATACTCGAAGAAAAATTAGTTAGATTTTACTTTAGTAGAAAGGCTACAACTGTCAAGTTACTTTTGTTTACTTACTGAAGGAATGCTTAAGCTCTCAGTGCCAGCTAATTTATTCCTGATCTGCTCTATTCTAAGAAACACTAACAGCACATTTTCTCTACACTTATTCCTAACAGCATGGATGTAATGAAATACTAATGGTTTTCTTGCTTAGATGCAAATTTGCAAAAATAGCTTTGAGACTGAGGAGGTCTACATACTAAAGCACAATCATATTTTGAGTGAAATGCGAATTCTTGCTTTCCTTTATCAAGGGAATCTGGAGGGTGATTGAGAGCTTTGAGTCAGGTGTCTACATTAACACCTCAGTATCTAAATTCATATTGTCATTGTTTTGAGTCATCTTCAGAACCTTTGCTTTTCCACAGACATAAACCAATGGTTCAAGTGCTTCAACTTCCATAAAATATGCTAGGACTCCTTTATAGTTTTGTACAGAAACACTCATCTTGCATTTTCACCAACAACTTATGGACCCCATTCAAGCTCATCTTTCTAAAATTAACTTGGAATTTGGTGATCCACTGCAAAGTACAAATTAAAGGACTTGTGTACTATGAAAGCAGTAGACTGAACACTTCCTGCCCTAGTTATATGGACTGGGTGAAAGAACTCTTGCTGTGTGATGTACATCTTTGTTAAGACAATTATTTCGAATTATAAGCAACAGAAAGATTTGTGTAATAGCAGGTAATAAAAAAGTGACTTCCACTTTCTGTTTTGCTTTCCAGCTATTTCAGAGCCATCATAAGAGATGTCCTAAATATTCAGAGGCATCTCTTAAACAAAAAAAAACACCCCACCATAATACACTTCAGGGCAATTAAGATTTTCACTACAATATAGTAAACATTTCTAACATAAGGATTTAATGAAAATTATTAACTATGTGATTAAGGATAGCTGAGAATAATGCAATCTAATAATTATTCACAATGCTTTTCATCATGTTCTAAGCAGAAAACAATGAACTGTTTAGATTACATCCTTTCAAACATACTATAAAACAGAAACAAACTAAATGCCCGCAGAATTACAGTCAAGCCAATAATAGTATTCCTATAGACAAACAGAGGCAAGAATTTTTGAGAAAAACATGACACAAGAGTGAGTGTATTGGTCTTGCTTATGTATCAAGTGCACAATATTAACTGCAATGCCTATTTGGAAACATAAAGTAGTATTTCTAAAAGGATTTGGAAGTCTTAAGTGATTAGAAAAATCATCTCTACTGCTCAAATAAATTTTCCTGATGAGGTATCATAGCAACAATATGCGACTTTTGTTCCACTAGGGAAAATATAGTGTTTCTGGTTGAACAGCTTATATTTCACATTTCTTACATCTTGTCATATTTCTTTTTTCTGAGAGAAAATTTTAACACGTTACCTACAATGCATAAATCTCACAGCTGTTTGTATGATCACTCATAATAGGGGACCATGAAAAGATCTGCTTGCCTTGATTTATACTGAGGTTTAAGAGGCTTGGTGTTTGTAGCCATCCAGTCTCAATGAACTTGGTGAGAATAATTCCACTGGCTTGTCTGAATCCAGCTCCAAGATTTTCAGTATTTACAGCAAAATATTGAGGGCTTGCTCTGATCCCAGGATCCTGGTCCCCCTTCCTCTTTCCCATACAGATGGTGCACCCATCAAACAGTAGCTCTGGAAAAATAGAAGAAATGGGAAAAGCTCAGCTAGGGAAGAAGTTGAATCCAGGCTGAACTCAATCTTCATGCACTTCATTTTTCTAAGAAACTTTTTCTCAAGTCCAAGAGCTTTTTTTTTTTTTTTTTTTTTTCTGATTAGGGAAGGTGAGGAAATCCTGAAAGTAGGTGGTTAACCAGTGGAATTTACCACAGCCTGGGGTTCTGTCCTGCTGCTTTTCTGAGTTGTGCTCTGTTGGTGACAAACTGTTCCCTGGTGTGCCTGAGAGGGCAGCAAGGCAGCAGGAGCCAAAACAATGGTTTAAATGGTTTATCTCACCCACCTGCCCTGATAGCTCTCCAGGTACTGGTTTGCAGCATGGGCAGCGTGGGGCACTAACACTAACATGGCAAGAGGCTGCTAACACTGCAGTTTGTCCCAGCAGAATATTCTTTGGCATCAGCCTTAACAATGATTAAGATATTTGGGGGTCTTATTTCTTTAAGCACTTGAGTTATAACTCCCAAATATCTATTCTGTGGAGCACTTAGCAAAAGAACACTTTACCTTAAAAGAAAGAAAATTGTTTTGCTTAATAATACATGCTTTATATTCACCAGTCTAAATGTCTTTGTGAAGCTGTTCAAAGCACAAATGAGAATTCATTGCTCAGTGATGCTTTATACAACAACTTCCATTGATTAACCATGATTTATGATCAGAATGTTTTCTCTTTTAAATGTTCAAAGTACAAAAAGAAATTCTTGAGTATTAGAAGCTTTGACTTTTTATGCTATAAGTATAGATACTATTTCATTAAGTAAGCTCAGGATCACCACAATTCCACTTTTGTTAGGAGTAAGTTTATTGAAGAGAAAACCCATTTTCATTCTTTTTAATCAATCATCTTCACCATATAGAACAGCAGCACCAAGAATGATGAAAATGAACCTGTCATACCAGGAGGTTTGGACAAGATGGTTCTAACAAGAGCTTTGAACAATTTAATCTCTGTGTTTTCCTGAGCCCTGTTCCTTTGTTCATGGCTGCAACTCAAGGATTATTATAATTAGGGTATTTATCTCTTTATGCTGTAGACAGAAGAGAAAAAAAGAAAAAAATAGGCATCCTTCAGAGAACTTTTCAGAACCCTCATCCTGTCTTTTCTTCTTTTTTCTTTGTTCATAAGAAACATTTCTGGGGAACATTTGGGATTATGATTCCATTTACATGGTTCACTCCAGAATTTAGTTCTGGTATTCTGCACCAACTTTCTAGTCATGCACCAACTTTCTCAGCTATTTAGTAAAAGAATAGCTGCACAGGAGAAACACATTTCCTAAATTTCATTCCCAGAAATATACTGTATTTTTTTTTTAATTCTGCACCATTCTAGTCCATTGAATTGCAGACTGTGAATGCCATTTAAATTCAAAATAGATGCTTACAATCAGATTAAAGTGTTTATTAATACTTCAAGCTGATCGTTCCAAAGAGAATTTTCACTGATTTCCACATAAAGAAGCTTGTTCTTCTCAGTATGTTTCTAATTTGACCATTAAACTCCTTATATATATTACTAAATGAGACCTTAAACATGAGGAAATGAGTTAAAATATTAATGACTTTACTTCACTATCTTAGTTCCAGATGTTATTAAATCCTTGTTGCAAGCCCAGAGGAACAAAGTTTATTAAATACTGTGTTATTTATCTTCCCTGTATTCTATGGGAACAGTTCTCCCTTATTTTGCTGGTACTTCACCTTATTGCTATAGAAGCCTATTTTGTATAACTAATTTTAATTTTTGGACAAACACTGTAGCTTTTTTTACCCAAACAGAGAGCTATGAGACCCATACATGGATTTGGTTCAAAAACTGCTTCTAAAAGCTGAAGTTGATACCATCTTCCCAAAAGGACTGGTATGTCTTGTTGTGTAATGGATTTAGAATAGGAATTTAAATTATTAGAAATCCTGTAGAAAGTGTCAGATAAATGATAGAATTATGATTTACTCAGAGTGATACAAGGTGAATTTAACAGTGTTTCTAAAGTGAAGAGTAGTCATTATTAAACACAACAGTTATAGGAAGAAAGCATAGCTTATCATCTATTATGATGAGCACAAATAAAGACAAAAAGAGATAAAATTATTTACCCAGGTGTCTGTGGTACAATCACGAATTATACAAAATCACTGCAATTCTACCCAAAAACCTTAATCATAAACTAACATTTTTTTTTCCTTCTTGTTTATGTATCCATTAGTTTGCATTTAAGGTATCAAAATTCTTATCCTGTGGGTTTCTAAGCATATAATATTATTTTGATTTAGCTGCTATAAATGTCTTGCTTAAGAAGATTTTAGAGGATTACTAGGGTCCCCGTAGGAAAAATGAATAAGACTTAACAAATATAATATTGAGAACTTGGATATGAACAGCTTCTTAGTATTCCTTCAAAGAGTTCCTTTGTGAAATGAGAAAGTATAAAACCACTATCCCACAAAAAGTGATTGATTTGTATAAAGCCATGGATAACATATATGCTAGCTTAGAATATAAAATGTATAGATATTAAGGAGTTACTTACTAAAACTTGAGTTGATAGGAAATGGGCTGAAGAGAACATCCAAGAATCCTGTTATGCAAGAGAAGCCAGATCTAACAAGCGGCACAGACATTTCTCATTATTTCTGCTTAACAAACTATGATTGTTAATTTAAATTTGCCCTTTAATCTACAAAGGATAATTCATTTAACAAAAATATTTTAGAAATGTTTTTAAGAAAAACCTACAAACCTGAAATATTAGGCTGGCATTTCTGTGCATTCTGAGGAATTCTGCATCTACAGTCAAAAGAAGGTTTCAATGTATTCTTAAAGTCTTGGCAATTGCCATGTACATGAGCAAAGTACACTCCTGTTGCAGAAACACATACATCCACATATATATATATGACATCCATATTAAAATATTTTCTTGTGAATTAAATAGGTAAAATTAAATGCCATCCTATATATATGTTATCAATATAAACCAAGTATTTTGCTTGAATAATTCACCATATTAAAATATCTGTAGAAAGACATAGATGGCAAACTTTTTCATAGGTGGTGACGGATCAGTATCAGCTTTTGATATCCTCAAGCTGAACCCTGAAACTGAGGGGTTTATTCCCATTTAACAATGCAGATTTTATCCTGGAATACTCTCCCTTGACAATGGAGGAGAATGTGAAGTTTGACACTCCATCACATACATCCCCCAACTCTTCTGCAAACAACACACAAAAAAGATTTAGAAATCCCAAGGTGTGTTTCAGATTTGAGCAGAGAAAATTAAAAGCCACAGCTAAAGTGAGCCAAATGAATCACCTAAAAGCTGGTAACTGAAAGGGAGAGGGTTTATTTATTACTCTTCTGCTCTCTGACATGAAGAAGGAATTAAATAAAACCATCAGCTCAGTTTATCTATTTGCAGATAATACTTTATTAAGTAATGTTCAAATACACTACAACCAAGATTCATCATAAAATATTGCTAGATAATGCCAAGCCTGGGTCAAGAACACCTCCCTGCAACTCTGCCTGCTGATAAGAAAGCTTTGCATGTTGGAAAGGAGGGACATCAGCAACAATTCACCACAGAAAATAACAGTTTTCTATACAAACACCTGTAAGGTCTGAAGAACTGCATTTTAGCATATTGCTCAGATGCATTGAGTGAGCTTGATCTTAGATAAAGATTATTCCTTCTCTGTAGTAAACAAAATGGGTATGAAAATACACAACTATTCACATTCACAGAGTACAAATATAATACCTGAAAGTGAATAAATTATTCTACTCAGATTGTCAGATGAGTGAAATATTTTCATCCTTTCCTTGAAATACATGTACCTGATTTTGTATATTTGTCATGTTTCAATGTGCCAGGAAAAAAGTATCTTTAAGACTTTACAAGGGCTGAGGCAGTTTCAGATGCAGTATTGACAGGTTCTACTGAACATAAAAATGCACAAAGAAATATTCTCTATTTCTAAATATTCTGAGTATTTTGACTGATCTAGGAAATTTTTTTTATTGTTATTTTTACAGAAATGGAAGTGCCTCCATATCAGAATCAGTTCTTTTCAGTTGTATCAAGCAATACTGGTAGTACTATAAAATACCTATGTCAAGCAGTAAAAATGATGTAAATGTTGAATATTGGACATCATACATAAGCAGTTGCATACCTGATTTGAACATGGTCATGGGTGCAGCCGCATATTTGTGCTTTATAGCCTTTATTTGCCTCATCACCCATGTGAACAAACTAATTTGGGTCATCTACTTGTATATGGGCCCAATTTCCTATAGAAATCGATGCATGTGTAAAACAAACACTTGTTTTCACTTTCTTCACTTGCAGCTTCAAGTTATGATCTTTAATTGGATCATAAATATACATGAACTATTTTTATCTTAATTTCATATAATGATTGAAAGGGTTTCACATTCTATATGGAAATAGCAGTTTCTTAGTAGGAGATAAATGAAACTTCCTAGACATGTAAACCTTCTAAAAGTAACTTGTATCAGCACTGTTCAATTACACATATGCACACAAAGAGATTCTAAAAGATATAAAATACATTTTCATTTGGTTTGTCAAATGAAAAGTGGAAACATTCTCAAGGGAACAAGAAAAATTATGTCAGGTGTTATGAATGAATATGA
>VWYP01029781.1:0-57070 GCA_013400435.1 Pycnonotus jocosus
GCTCCAGTAGTTACCAGGCATGTAATTTAGAAAGAGAAAGAAAACCCCAAAATCAGTTTTAAATTATCTGATAGAGGACTATGGAATGAGAGGGATGAGAAATACATCAGTGTACCTGTCTTCAGTAGCAACATAACTCTAGACAGTACGGCTCAGTAGCTCGGGTCAAAGGCTATGTTTAGCATTGCCATCCTCCAGAGAGGCGTATCTCATGTGAGTAATCCCTTTCCAATGGACAAGAAGATATTACTAATTCCTCTTTCAGAATGCTTTATATTCAAGAGTGAAAATGTTTCAACTACAAAGCTTCACAGTTATTAAGTCAGCACCAATGCGAGCTGTGGAAGTTAATTTAAGTAGCTGGATATCGAGGAAGGATTCTTCATTGGAAAAGTTACATTGCACAATATCATATGATGTGATGACAGGAACAAAAAATCCCCAGGAATTTGTATCCCCAAACTGCTTTGAGCCTTGCATTTTTTTAATGAAAAAAAAAAAAATACAACAACCTACCAATCAAAAAACCAACACCACAATAATAACAACAACAAAAAATCCAAACCAAAAATAATAAAAAAAACCCTAAACCATGCTGCAACAAGATTTAAGTGTGTTATCACAGATAAGTGATATGTTGCAATTGTAATATTCAAAACAGATTGAACAAGGAGGGAAAATGAGGTAGTGAGGAATACTGTGGAGAAGAGACAAAATAAATATAAAGAACATTGTATTACGTTCAGATTTTGGAAAGAAACGAGAAAGTTCAATAAAAATGAGCATGGAAACATATGGCTGTAAAGTGGAAGCATTTTGTGGGGTAATGGTAGCTGAAACAAAAAAGGGAAAATAGAGTCAGTCTATCACAAATTTAGATGGGCTCTAAAGTTGTTAGGAAGCAGTTACTATTGGCAGCTGGAGGAGTGGCTGAAGGTATTCATTTTAAACATACAGACACAGAAAATGTGATAAAATGAGACCCACCTTTTTACACAGAAAATACAATTGTGTCAAGAATACTTAAAGAAGTCAACTAAGTTTCAAAATACCCAGATGGAATGAATTTATACCCTTGTGCCCCAACTCCCTCATGTGACATAGAGTACTGTGAACTTTCTGTTTAGACATTATTAAAAATCTACAGAGAACTAAAGATTTCTGGCTTCAAGGAAATAAAACACAGGAGAGAACACAATTCCTTAGAGGACTCCCAAGACACAGATGAATTTGACATCACTCTAGATACCTACCTAATTTTCTTAATCATCAGTGTGGGACCAGGCTGCTCTAAGAAATCTTCATCCATAAGAAGACTGGGAAGAATTCCACATGTGAAGGAAGTTGGATGTGAAGATATAATTAATGGCTATTCATAAGCATTATGATACAATAAAAATGACCTTGGAAATGCCTGGATAATTTTGGCTTTATATCTTTATAATGAAAATATATACTAACAAATGTCTTTTCTTGTTGTTTTGTCTTTTTTGTCCCTCAATAGTTTTATTCTGACTTTTTTTTTTTTTTTTCACAGCCTGTTTTATTGTTATCAGGAATGAATCTAAAAATCCTTGACTTACTTTATGAAAGAAAATCTTCAAAAGATTCTTCTTTTAGGAGATGAAAAAGCAAGTTAAAATTTTATATTTTCTAATTATGCAGAAAAATGGTAGGCAACACCAACAGACCTTGAGGCTTGTTTTGCTTTATCATACTGAAATCTAATAGCTCTTCTGAATCTTATTTGTACCATGGTATGTGATATTGTAAATGAGATACCTCTATTTTCTCTCTCTATATATAAAATAATAAATTCTGTTTGGATTATTCAGATAATATGTCATTTTGTGGCATGGGCATTGAATAAGCTTGTCCACATATAACTGAAGCTTATCAACACTTCTGCAACACTTTCAGGGCCTGGGCTCTTTGTGAAGATTCCATAGGTGCATGGAATTCCATATAGCTTGCCTGCCACAACTATGTGTGTCACCACATATAATGAGTGACTCATAAGGGTACCATGCCTGACATGTCTCATTTTAGGTTGAATGTATAAAACATATCTTTTAAAAACAAATACATCTGTAGATCATGTAACTTTCACTTAATTTTTTTTGCAAACAATACACCTGAGTTACTGGCTTTCAAATTTTCTGACCACTATCTCAACTGATCTCATCCTGCAAAACAATACAGAAACTTGCTCCTGTTGGATCAATTCCCCCTCTCCTCCCTAGCCTAAATACTGTATGCAATTTTGTTTCAAGGGCAAGAAATATAAATATAACTTCTCTGTCTAATAAGAAATTAAACTATTAAATCCTGACATTTTATTTGCACTGACTGAATGTGTTCCTCAAATCCTCAAGTTTTGTTGAACTGGACAACTATGAACCTAGCTGCGCTAAAAACTAAAGAAAAGAGTCTACAGAATTTGGAAATGGAGAACATTTGTTTCTATTTCAGATTTTTTATTTTTTTAACCAGTTATTTGCAGTTGTTATCCTTTAGAGACCTTCAGATTTTATCTTTTTCTTGTAAGTTTCTCATGTGACCCTAGTTAGAACGATGTCATGCTAACTATGAACATTCTATTCAGGATTCTTAGAAAGAGAGAGGAGTGTGAAGAAATCAGGCTAAGTTTTAATCATGGTGGAGCAAGCATGTCATGTGTTCTATCAGCTGTGCTTCACAAAAGGGTGGTCCAAATAGGATGTCCTCTGCTTCTTCAGTAATCTAATAAAATTTTAGTGTACAAATATTTGGGAAATACAACTTGGGTTTATACTTTTTGACTTTTCTTTTCTTTCCATGTTCATTAAATTCCATATAAGTCTTCTTCCTCCTTCTGTGTAATTACTTAATAATTTCCTGCAGAAATATTTAATTCATAGCTTGCTCCTTCCTTCTACTCATTTCAAAACTGCTTGCCTGACCTTTCACTTTCTCATGACACACTACAGTGCAGTTCCAAATCTCTTCCCCAATTAATCTGCACAGGGGCACAAGTAAAATACAAAGTTGGGAATTGGATTGCAATTTCTGTGTTATTACTACTGAGCAAAGGCCAGCAACCTCATGTTTCTTGCATTAGCTGGCCCCTGCTGTTTCACTTAAGATCCATTTGTTTGAAATGAACAGGTTATAGAAATTAGACTCAGAATTTTAAATGTTTAGCTAAAATATATACAGTGATGAACGGCCCTGTTAAAAAGTATCCCCAAGGGGGGAAAAAAAAAATCTTTGGATATCTTCCTTCCACTCTAAAAAATAGCTGGAAAGACTCAGTGACAATACAGAGTAAGATTATATATGTATTCTTCTTAAAATTTGAAAATAAAAGCAGGTGGGTAACAACTAAATAGTCACTATTCATTAGAGTTCCTGCAGGCAAAATACACAAGATATAATATCAATTCCTTTCCTGAAACAAAAAAAATCTTTATAGAAATTTCTCTTACATTGGTTGTAAGAAAAATCTTTTATAAACACTGAATGAGATAACACTAAAAATGAGATCACACTGAAAAATGTCTCCTAACACTGTTAATTATGTTTTTTTTATTGGATTGTTTCATGAACTGGAGGCATTTCATCATATAATGAAGTAATGAAAGCCCAACTGCTAACACCCAGAAAATAAAATTCTACTGAGTTTTCTTCACTGCTCTAGGATCCAGTGAAAACACATCACACAATATTCTTCACACCTGAGAAGGATGTTGATGATTTTTGCAAAAAAAGTAAGATAATGGAAATTTTTATTATGGATAACTAGGTTTCCCAAGTATTGTATGTTGTATGAACCTTTTAGAAAATAATGAGCTCAAATCTTATATTAGTAACAAAGTGGTAAATCAGTTCTAACTTAAATTCATTTAATTCAGTTGAATTTTCAGGGAAACCCCAGGATAACCAAAGCAGTTTCTGACTCACAGTTACCATCTCAGCTTAAAAGTCCGTTCCTGGTTCCCTGGTTCCTCTAATTTTTTTGTTTGTTTGTTTGTTTTTTGTTTTGTTTTGTTTTGTTTAGCTGAGAAGTGTGCCCTAGGCAGGAATATACTCTACCCCATTCCCCAAAATCTAGTCTGGAGTTACAGACCTTAAATGTTCCACTATTTCTCAAATCAAAATAAAGTTCTTGAAGGTCTCTGTGACTCCTGTTCAATGTATCAGCAGCAGGACCCCTCTGTGTTTATAACAAAACTATATTAATTTTACTATTGTAACACCCAACAATTGAACTTAAAGGTATGTTAAGATCATGACATCAAAACTACCAGTTTGGTACTATCCAGAGTTCTGATTTTAAAAATATTTGGGGAAAATTATCTATGTGAGAGAAGAAGAACTTAGGACAGGAACTAGCTCATGAGTAACAAAGGGTTGTTTCAAACATGGAAAAGCATTTCTTGGCTCTAGAAAGTTCCAGATGGTGCTTTTGCAGACACTAGGAAGATAATCAGAGTATCGTTGAGGTTGGAAGGAACCTCTGAAGGACATCCTGTCTAACCTTCCTGCTCAAGCAGGTTCCTTCCTGCTTCCTTCAGAGTAGAATGTGCTGAACCATATAAAGTGGGAAAACGCAGCCTACAAGAATAGGGGCATTAAGAATCCCAGTTACTTCATGCAGGGTTGACAGCATAGAGAGAACTAGACTGGAGAATATCTTCTTGGGGAGAAAACAGGAATGATACGTTGTATTTATTTACTTGGGAACAATTGTTCATGCATGTACTAATGTTATGGAACACAGTTTTAAGCAGCCCCTATCACTATACATATATTAATTGCCTTTTGGGGCCAAATGAAGGAAAATCAGTAACAAACAATAATTAGTCCTTTTTTTTTTTTTAAATTAAAAAAAACACAGAATGGACTTAAATAAAAAGTATTTGGAAATTTTCATTCATTTTCCTTATTTCAAGCGTAAAACAGAAAAAAAAATGTTTGTCTATGTCTATGCAAAACCAATTCTACAAATATTGTCAAATATTTTAATGATAAGAAATGTGTTTCCTTAGCTCTCTGGTCAAACTGCTAAGGCACCAGTATTCAGAAAATATCTGCTTTTATAGAACATTTGAAACAACTGTGTTTTCCTTTGGTAATTTGCAAATTATCAAATTACAAATGATAGACAGCTACTGAAAGAACCGCTAAGAAAGAGAACTAATGCCTTTCCATATTTTGTAAGAAATGATGGAAGGAGAATGACATTTTAAAATCATGCCTCACTCAACAACAAACTAATGAATCATAATTTCACTAAGTTCTTCAAAGGTTTATCAGTTTAATTTTTTCTTAGGCTTTCTTTTTACTGACTACATCTAAGGACAATAAAGAGAGTTACTTTTTTCTTTTTGGTTTATTATTCTGAATAATAGACACCTCAGATAGTAATAATAGACACAATTCAGATAGTAAAGAATCAGTGTTGACAATCTCTTAATTATCAGAACCTTCAAGGGATTTACAAAGCCCTATTGGCTTCCTTTCACAGCTAATTGCAGCTCTATTTTCCTGCCTTGTGTTTTGTTTTCAACATGGTGAAAGAATACAGTCACAAAGTTATCTAAGATCCTGGTCAAGGAACTGCATCCTTGAAAAGCACCAGAATTTGGAGAAGCGAATTAAGACAAAATTAGCTCTGCCTAGTTCCTAATTGCATCTACCAGTTACTCATCTCATGGTTTTGGCTGAGCTTTTTTCACCCTTCTGCCTCAAGTTTTTATTGCTGTAAAATATGCATAACATTTCCACATTGCTGTTTCTGGGACAGAGAATGCTAAAGTCGTGATGCCTACACAGTGCTCTGAATATGTAGAATGCTATGTAAATTATATATATTTTCAAAGACTCAAAGAAGTTCTGTATTTAGAACATTTTGAACTCTGAAGTAAAAGAGCTTCCTAGTGACAGGCTGATCAGGTGAAGTTGTCACTTACAAAACTGTCCCACTGTAAATTTAGGAAATGAAGGAAACTATTAGGGATCCCACAGTACTCAAAGTAAATGTCTGGGAATTCATCTACTGATTTCAAATGGGGAAAGGGCCTAAAGAAACTGAACTCCTGCATATTTGAAAGCTATTGTTTTAAATACTGGTTTCTTATCAAGACATGATGCTTATACAGCACTTTCCTAGTCAAACTGGCTAAACAAAAATAATTTCTGGGTTGGGAAATGTTTATTAAATCACTTATTAATAAGGTATGCATCTACATTGATATAAACAGGAAATCAAAGCCTTTCCAGGACATAAGTATTTGTCTCAAAGGGCTAGTGATTTATGTTAAAGATAATAAGCTGGTTATCAGGCTCAAATTAAATTTATCTTAATGTTAAAAATTGTATTTGACAATTATGTGTCAGTATTTTGTTCAACCAAACTGAATTCAGCAGGCAAGTGAACAAAGATTAGAATTGGAGAAAATATAATTTGTTATATTTGTCACAGGCGGGTTAGAGCATTCCTCATTTCACTTCTTGATGGTATTTTCTGCCATCAGTATAATGGAAATACTGTTACTTATAGCCATCAAACAAAAAAGCCCAAAACCTATTTAGGATACAAAAAACAACTTATTTACAGGAAGTTACACAGCCGATTTATAACCTATACCCAAGCTGAAAACAAAAGGGGCTTATATTTCTGTTTACTGTCTGATCTTCTATAGAGCACAGGAAAAGATGAATAATGTAAAAAGGATTCATTGCAATTAACAGCAAACTTTCTCATTTGTTATTTAACTTTTCATCACAAAAGAAAGACGATGGAGGAGAAAGAGACAAAGGGAAAAGGAGACACCTATTGAAAAAATTCTACATATCAACACTAAACTACAGCTACAGGCAAAGTACAAGAGATGATGTGCAGCACAATTATTGTGGGAAAAAAACAAAACCTGGAGGGAAGGGAAGGATGAGGAATAAGCAGGTAAGCAAGGCTTGTCTCAAACATTCTGACTGTTGTGACAGAAAGGTTGTAGTTGGAGGAGAGGGTCCTATGGTGGTGGGGCTGTGCTGTTCTGGGCCAACTTCCTTTTCCAGTTCCTGGGCTTGCAAGCCTGCCCTGAAAATCACGAGTGCTTGTGTCTCAAGAAGGATTGAGTCCTGGGCACCTCACTAAAAGGGCTTCAGGGGCTCACAGGACCTCCCCTCCACATGACTCATAACCTGGAGTGCTCCAAAAGGCTGACTGCATGCAAGAACAATATGGTGTGAATGGCATGAAAAGTTTATTTTATGTAAGAAGCATTTGTCAGGTAAACTAGAAAAGGAAGTTGGCAGATCCCATGTGGTCTCTCTTTTTTTTGTCATTCCCAGATCCAGATCATCTATGGTGCCAGGAAGGATCTAAGTACTGGTGATCTTTTCCTCTCTCTTTCTCTCTTTTTCATCTTTATTCTCTCTTCTTCTGTTTTATCCTGACAAGTGAAGTTATCACATTCTCCCCCTTAGTGCATGCCTGAACTTTGTTGTGAGAGTTGGAAGCTTGTTCAAGTTTGCTCAAGAAGCTGAGAGCCTGTTGACCAGCACCTCCACAATTAAATAGGGTGTTAGTTGCTGGAGTTAAAACAATTACACAATAAAGCCTAAGATTTCCCCGACAGGTGGACTGGTCTTTGTTCACTCATATGAGAATTTATAACCAACATCACGCTTGCTTCTGGATTGTGGCAATGAGTTTAATACAAATTTGTGAATTCTCTTAAAGCAGGAAAAATGGATTTTCAGAGCATACAAGAAAGAACTTCTCTTTTGTTTACCAATGCAAGAAACTTCACAAATATCAACTAAGTTTACTCTGAATTAAAAAAGAATTGTATCATCCCTGGATGGATTTCATTATTCTATTCTTAGAAATCAAAGCTGTCTAACAACAAAAATTCAAATAGAAAGCAAAGCTCAAAATAAATCTCAGTTAAGTGGGAATTGCATTCACTTGTCAACTGTGCAAGTTTGTCCTCTCAGTTAGCAGTTTTGCTTATGCGCCAAAGAGAAATTAATGTATTTGCAGGGGATTTGCTAACACCTTTGACAGTAAATTCACCCTCTCTACCAACTATTCTATTTAAAAAAAGAAAAAAACCCAAAAACCCAAAAACCAAAACCCCAACAAACAAACAAACAAGCAAAACCCAAACACCTTTTCTGCCTTTGAAATCTTTCCTCTCTCTTTTGCCCCTGAAAGTGTCAGTAGCATCATCACTCTGACTATTTTTGTAGTGCCAGGAACTCCTGTATCTATATCCTATATATAGTACCTATATCTAGGATAAATTTCTTCCTAACTTGTGTTCCACTTGCAGAAAAGGTGAAAAATATATTGCAAAGTATGCAGTTGTTAATATAAAATATAATCAATGTAAATTATTACTATATGTAACATCAGGTATTAACACAAGGATTTAAATATATGGGTTTGTGACTGTAAAAAAATTATGGGAAAATCTGTTTACATCTGCAGTACAACAGACACATGATTGACAATATAAATGTGTGCATAATTTTATATCTCTCTATGTATATAAAAACAGCCACACATTCTGCTTGTTATTTAAATGTTTATGTACTCAAAAAAAATAGCATTCCTTGAATTGTCAGCAAGACTAAAAATAGTGCTTCTTACAAGAAAATTCCAAACTATGAGGCATTTTCTTTTCAAGATATTTTTTCCCCTTTTTCTATTCTCAAAAAATCTTGTCATTAACTAAGAAAACACAACCATGATTTTACAACATATTTACATTCAAATTTCACTGTCCTATGACCTGACAGAAAATTTTATTCCTTGGTAAATCTATCACAGATTTTCATGAGACAGACTTATTACAGTGTGAAACCTGATTGTTTTAGGCACTGGTGTGTATTTTGTAAATGTATATACTGAATGTCTTTTCAGGTAGGGGAAGATGCTGGCCAGTTGGAGGACACACTACTTTATGACAATAAACTTTTAATTTATTAATAAAAATAGAGCTTCAAAGGTTTACATATTTATTTTGCAATAGTGGAGAGTAGACTTTTACTAGTCTTACAAAATATGCTGCACAAGAAATCATCATTTCAAAGGCTGTTTCTGCCCTTAAGATAACATTTTTCTTCTCTCCTATCTCTATAATAAAAAATGTAAAAATTTGAGTAATAAAAGAGCCTATTTCCTGGAATGGTACTGTCAGTTTTAAGTACATTAACTTGTGTTCTTTTCTGAGCTTCTTTTTGGAACTGCTTGTCTTTCTCCCCCATTGCCTCAGATGAAAGAAAATAATTATAAATTGATATTCTGTCCATATCTAAAGTCTACAAAGGTCAGATATTGAACAAAAAAAGTATTGTAAACATTGTAGGAAATAATAATCCAAGGTAACACTTTAAAAAATAACTGAAGGAATAAAGAAATAAAAGCCCAAAGCACAAAAATAAATGTAGTTTTGCTGTGCATCATCAAGAGTTCCTAGGACTTTTGGTGAAGAAAAATTAAAGTAATTTCAAATTTATTAAGGTAAGCTTTGGGATGAGTTTGATATACTCACTCAACTCTCTATTCAGGGTTAACTTTTACAGTGAACAGTACAGAAGAAAACTCTGACCTTTAGGGCTGTTTATGAAGAATCAATGTTTTTGAGGTTTGTCAAGTGTCTTAATGCTTTGGGAATCTGTTGAGATGGTTACATACTTATTTCAAAACAAAGGAAAATAATTCTATTGAGCCATTTGAGACAGCGTACACTGTTCTTCAGTTTCTTGCAGGTCCTTGTAGTAGGTTTCAGAACTGGTTGTGACTGAATATGAGATCATGTTCATGCATGGAGTCCCCTGGTTTTCACAAAGGGCAACTGACTATATTAGGAAGTGTCTTAGAGGTCACAGGAAGTATGACTTCTAGCTGAAGCCTGACAGAGGAGGTAGCTTTTCCCTACGGTAGTGGTGTGTTTTTAGTTTTATTAGTTCTGTGTATGTAGTGGTTTTATGGCTTTATTTTGTTTGTATAATTTATAATGCTTTGTTCCATCTACCTCTCTGCAAATTCCCGCCTTTCACTTGGTTTACGCCTACACCTGCCCTGTCTGTCAAAGTGTTTGCCTGAAATCTACCCACACCTGCCACTGCCAATCATTCTGTACCCCTGTCCCTGAGACCTGTCCATCACTTGGAGACCTCATCCTGAGCCCAGAAAGTTCCAGTGAGACCATCAAGTGATTGGATGGAATCCTGGCTGTTCCTTCCTCTGCTTGATTGATTTGATATGATTTCTGTCTTTTATGTTCAGAGTCGCTCCCCCCAGTCCATGGATTGGTCCCTCACTGTGCCCTTTCCCTTGCTCCTCCCCTGAATTTAAGGTGCTGCACCAGGGAGATCTCTGCTCTGACTGCCAGACTCTCTGGTGGCTGGGTAGTCCCACGTGGATCCCAATAAACCCCAGTTGCTGTTCTTCCCTCAGAGTCCTTCCTTTTATTCCTCATCACTGTTCACATTCTAGCAACTGAGGCAGCGGCAAGAACCCACAGGATTGGAAAGGTATCCTGGGATACTGGACCACACTTTCTGCTAAAGCCAGGGTGTCAGGGCTAGCCTGGTGAGGCAGGAGGACATTCCTAAATGAGACACCCTAAAAGCATTACCCTACCTTTTCTGCTCAAGCACACCAAATATGTAGAATGCTTCCAGTGCTTGAATGTAGTATTCACAAATATATCATATTAAATGTTGATGTAATTGCCAGCAATAAGAGGAATAGCTATTCCAGTGATTATTTTGTCTGTCTAGTTTCTGGTATCTCTTTCTCACAAGAGAGTTATGATCATCTGTTGAAGTGCTACTGATCAGTTTGAGTAATACAGACAGGAAATACTATTCAGCATGCCAGGGGAAACAGTTTCCTTCATCTATATAGTCCCCCCTGCCTAGCGAATTCTGCCACCCTTCCCCCTGGAACTTGCAGCAAGAGAAGAGGCAGGTTGCTGCCTAAGCAATGATGAATTGATTCATACACTTTCTACTCCTTCCCAGTGACAGCATGGATCAAGCACAAATACGGGACATGGAGCTTCTGCCTAGTGCTGATCTGCTCTAGAGTTGCTGCACTGTCTTTACACTCAGTGGCTCAGCTCACTGCCTTCTGTGCCTGGGTTAGGGCTGGAGGCATGTTCAGGGCACAGCTAGAGTAGCACATTGAGTAACAAAAAAACCCACTTGACATCAACTCAATCTAATGGACTGCTGTTCACTGGCAGCTAGAGATTTTCAGCCTCTTGCTAATATAGAGAACATTAAAAAAAAAAAATCACCAAACATCACTCTTAGTATGATCACAGGATTCACAGTACTTGTCCTAAGATAGCTCGAGCCAGAGTAGACTTTACACTCTCTTCTAATATCTAGCCATGTTTTCAGAAGGAGTAATCAAATAATATGTGCATTTGAAAATGTTGTCAAGCCCAGGAAGGGATTAAAAAATGGTTTCTTTATACAGGCTTTTTCACTGCTGGAATGTTCTGTTTCTCTGCCCATGGGTCTGCATTTTCTCCCATTAGGTCTTGTTTGAAAATTTCCAAAGATGAAAATAAATACCTAATAAGAAAGACTGATTTTACTTTATTCCACCCTGGAGGAGAGTCTTCACAATTTTAAAATTTTGAGATTTCAGGGTTTCAGTAGGAAATGACAAACAGATAGAAAACACTCCAACCTGCAGGCTTGTACAGTACACATAATCATTGAAAAGACTGGAGAGCTTTGAAAAGAAATGTAACAGCTTTGTCTGCTTATAGGTAATACACCTCTTATCAAGGTACATCTAGGATGGCAAATCTCACTAGAATATCATCTCCCAGCTGCAATATTAAGCCTTTGAAGGGCCAGGAAGGTACCAGTCAGTGGTCTATTGAAGCTCTGTTTCAGCCATTTCCCTGTCAGGCTTTTTCAAACCAAAGGGAATAGGTCTTACTAGAAGTCAAAAGGCTATAAGCCAATGGGGTCATGCAGTTGATCCAAATGAGCAGCAATGGGTCATTCTTACAGAACCTGCAGCAGAAGGAAGAAAAGGTCAGCAGTTTCAGATGTCCTGGTGTATAGCTGTGTTGATAAGATTTTTGTTTCTGCACAAGTTTGACTTTGAGGATGTGTAAATACCAAAGGAAGACATTTCAGATGTGGGCTTCCTGACTGCTCTGTAGCTGTCTGATATGGATTGCCTCCAGAGAGTGGGAGCAAATAGCAGCTGATAGGGTGCCTGTTTGAGAGCCAGTGCCACCTCTTCTCAGAGTCAGGGCAATGGATGATTTCTGCTCAGGTTATTGCAGGTTCTCTCACATTTGGAAAAGTCAATATTTCAATAATCTGTGTTGAAAAGGTGGGCTAGCAGAGGCCCTTAATTTCAGCTGCTGATAGTAAATTCCACCGATTCTTCAGAGAAACATATATCTCTGGACCAGTGTAATGCCTAAATCTGGATCTACCATAAGATCTTGATAACTTGCTTATCACAAAACTTTTCATTATGCCTGGGAAGTCCTTTGATTTTTTTTCCCATTGTTTCATGTAGAAAATAATAATTAAAAAAAAGACCCCAAAACAAAAACAAAAAAACAACCCAAACATCTCTTTCAGCAGTAGAATCTCAGTCTCCCTTGAACCAGGATCTCCAGTGAGGAGAAAGGAACTAAAAGCAGGGGCACATATTCACATGGTTGAAGTATTGGCCTATATAAACCAGAAAGTATTTAAGCCTCCTCTGTGCCAGAGCAATTCTTCAGTACAGTGTATATCTAAACTTTAGTTTGGTCCAGAGGTGCTCAGACTCAGTGACAAGTTTGCACTGGCTTAGCTGCCACAGCTGAGAGAGACTCTGCCACATCATTGGAAGCAGTGGTCAGTCATCTTGGCTGTGATCAGCAAAGAAAAACCAGCTCTTACTACACAAATATTATAGGGGCTTATGGGGTTGGGGGTTTTTTTGTTTTTTGGTAGTTGTGGTGATTACAATAACGGCTGCAATTTAAAAATAGAGAATAACTTCCTAAACTTTATTTACCTAAAGCATCTATTTATATCTACTGAATAAATCAAAGGTCATATACCTATTTCTGAATTTGATGTTAAAAAACTGACATATCTGGAAAATGTCCAAATTATTTAAAAAGTGATTGGTGAAAAAAAGGTGTGAAATGAAACACCACTTGCTTGTACTCCATTGTAACCTTGTTTATCAAGTGAAATGTTAAGGTACATGACCTTTGTCCCCAGAACACCTCTATTTTTCCTATAAGTGGACTTTCTAAACAGAAGACTGAAATGAGGCTTTAGGCAAAATGAAAATATCAACCCCTTGAAGATCAGACTTATGATAGCATTTAAGAGATTGGAAATATTTGGGAATCTTAAGGTACTATAAGTAATACACATATTGCAATACAGCAAATTCCCAAAGTGGCCTCAACTCACACAGAAGATCTTTAGATATTTATAAAATAATGAGTCAGTTCATTTGCAGCTTGAGCAATAGAAGCCAGAATTATTCTCACTTCCCTCATATTCTTCGTCCATGTTTACAGTGAGGACATGTAGGCTCAGAAAAGCTTACAATATTACTATACTCTAGGGAGTTACGCCTAATAAAATATTCTATTTGCATTTTTTTATCTCTCTGCTTATGCTTATTTTTAACATGTGATAATTCATGCTAAAGAGCAGGAGAAAACCTCTTATTAAGGCAAAAATTTTGCAGGGGAGCCAGTCATATTAAAAAGTGCAGTACACTCAGTACTTAAATTAACATGACTATAAAGAGTTTGTCCAAAATAAAAGAAGTTTTAGTCCTTCATAACCATGGCAATGATAAGTGGAAAAAACCTGTAATACCTCTATTAACCAAGACAATCAAAACAAAATGAATGCTCTTCAGGAAACACCTGCAACCACTGCAACAATACAGTTTCTTCAAGGGAGACAACATGAAAATAAATTTCCAGCTGCTGCAACACATCTTTGGCTCCATAACTCCAAAAAGCACACATTTGCCACCATCAGGGTTAAACTCTAGCAGTCTGTTATAAGAGTCCCCAAGGCAGAAATTTTACATATTATTCTGGAAACATTCTGATACACTGTAACTATTTTGAGATCTGGTATTTGTCAAGAGACTGGAAAAATAAATTTTTGACATGAAATATGAACAGTAAAACCAGAGAGAAACAAGTAAAACAATGAAAAATAGCACCATTTGTCAAGGCAGGAGAAAATTGAACTATCTCTAGCAGTAGGAAATAGCTTTATTTCAACTGCAATTAGTTTGGATTAGATAGGTTATTGCAATTAACAAGGTTGTAAAAATGCAGCTTCTTCAGCATTGTAAAAGTATGAGCTTTCACACACTGCTCTCAGGAATTAGCAAAGCTTAAGTCTGAATTTAAAAATTGCTTTAGCAAGCTGTTAGCTTTCTGTACTACATACAAGCTGCCCAAGTTTTAAGTAGCAGCATATGTTCTGATAACTACAAGATATTGGAAATCTATGTTTAAGATTAATATTTGCAGAAATATAAAACTTTCCATGGTTTGAACACTTAAATTTTTAACTACGTAATGAGATTTCTGTTAATTTCTGTGTGTACTCATTGCAGTGGTTAAGTTCATGTTAAAACTGTTCAGAACTTGAAATTTTTGCAAACTTGAAGGAAAACTCCACCTAAGATGATGTTAACCTGACTGTAACTGGCATGACTGTAGAGAGTCAAAGTAATCGACTCCTGATATTCAGCTTTGTGTAACATTTTTTTATTTTAGGCACAAAATTAGCTAAACATATATTTAATTAATAGACTGTGTTATAATGTATCATTAAGGATATTTCTTACTTCCCAAAAATTCAAGAGAAAGGCTTTTATGGAGAAAGTGCATTTCAAAAGTTTCTTACTGATAATTAAAGCACTCTTTTTATTTTTTTTTTGGAACTCACACAAGAAATTTTATTGTATATCAAAATCAGCATATATACCTAATGTTAGATTCATAGTGTCATGCTCCAAAATTGCATAAACAGACATTTAGAATGCATTTTACATGCTATATTGTATATTATTAATTATATTCTGTATCAAGTCACCATGACATTAAGTGTGAAAGACATTGAAAATCACTAGGCTGAAGATGAGAGACCATCTCTTTCAAGTAGGGAAATTTTGGATAGAATGCTCAGTCCTTTTAGATGGTTTCTTTCTTTCCAATATGTAGAAGAAATTGCAATATCTACCTTCAAGAAGGTGAAAATCAGAAAACAGTTGTTATTAACAGATAGAAGGAGGCAAATTAATATTCCAGATGGAATAAAATTAAGATTTTACTGCAAAATTTCTAATGAAAGCAAGTAGAAATATTGATGCCAGCAGCTAACAATGAAAGTAGGGTACAGAATATTAACAAGCTTGAAATTCTTACTTGAGATGTGTTCTCATATCTCCTACACATCTAGTAAATTTGTAACAAATCAAACTTAGAGGATACAACATTTAAGATAAAAGAGACACATCCCATTTGTTCACCACATAAGGTTTCAGAATATTGTGTATTAAGCTACTAGATGGATATTGTGTATTAAGCTAGCTAGATTAATCAGATATTTCCATATACTATTTTTAATCACATAGAATCTGTTAAATTCATTGTTTGACTATTGCATAATATGCTATTTCTGTCTTGAAGTTATTTATAGCATGAAAACAGTTACTCTGCCTTTTCTTTCCCAGCATATAGAGTAGAAAAAAACCTGGTTTTAGGTGTTGGGGGATATTTTAAAATTGCCTTCAACTTTAATTTTGGTTGATATATATTCCAAATTTGTTGTTCAATTCTCACAGAAACATTTTTAAAACAGATACACACAGGAAAATTGTTATTTGAATTTTACACAAATTAGTTCACTGGAATAAAATTTTCCTGTTAAATACTGATGCAGACAGCTTGTAGCAATACTTTTACCTGTTCTAGTCCAGAGCTGTGCCAAAAAGCTAACTCTCCTCTTGACTACTTGTATGCCTCAGAATGGTTTAAAATTGCTACAAAATACCTGAGCACTGCCTCAAATCTGGGCAAAAAATAATCAAGCAACTGTAGATACAGCATCACCAAGAACAGAACAGTGCCTTCAAGTGCAACTTGATTCAATAACTATTAACCTGCATATAGATTACAAAAAAAAAAATTAAAAAAATATTGTTAGTGATTGTCCTGTTCTACTAATTTGGAAGTGTCAATCATATAAATGATCTTTTCAGAGTTTACCCACACTTTCATAGAATTTAGGAGATTATTGGGCTCACCCGTACATTATCATTCCCAGTAAACCCTTTGCATGTGTTCCAACTCTCAAAAAATGGAAAGTTTTTAGTGTTTGAATGATAAAACTAATCTTGACAAGCCATCTGAATAATCAACTAATGAAGAATTTCTGAGCTTGATAACAAGTGTGGGAAGATAACAGAAGAGCCCACCTCTGCATTTTCTTGATAGCTAGAAATGGAAAGCCAAGTGTGGTGAAAAGATATGATATGAGAGGAAGATCTGTCAGAAATGTGAAATTTTAATCCATACAAGTACCAATGAAACTTGCACAGTCTGAAGATAATGGTTATGCTGCCATTCAATTCTGCATAGTGGCTTTCTGCTTTGCTTAGTGTCCTTGAAGCAAAGGTAATTGGTTTTTTACTCTCCTGTGAGCATAATGTGGTTTATGACTGCTCTCACCCCATAGGGAGAACGCATCACACACTAATTGTATTGGCAAATCAGAATCAAATTGTGGTAACACATTCAAGGCTACTAACAGGTTTTATCTATTTATAAAGCTTTGTTGGTCTTATCTGTCCAAATATGGAATTTTCCTTGACCTGGAATATCATGTCAATAATTAAAATATAATAATCAGATGATAAATGAAGTTTATACAGCATTTCAGTAATCTCATAAAAAAGAAGGGTGTACATTTTCAGACCGTATTATGACCTCTTTGATGAGGACAATTTCTGTTTCACTGTAGTATCTTCAAAGCTCTGTTTCATGGCAGTCTATTTTAAGTGATTACATTATTTTTGAAAATAACATCACGTAAGTTTTTGCATAACTCGATTTTAATTGGTAGTGTTGCAACTACTGGGTCTTTTTTGTTTGTTTATTGATTATTATTATTGTTTAATTAGTTATCCTATTCCTATTGTTTCTGTAACATACTGCAGCTGAGTGAGGGAAAAGAGAAAATAATTATATGTTGTCCCTGATCTTCATAACGTAAAAGTAGCAGCCTTTGTTTATTCTCCGACTTGAATAAATAAAAGGATCTTATGTGTGTATGTATTCATTTATTTATATTTAAACCATTGTTCTGGTTTTATTGTGGATGAGATAAAGAAAGATCTCATTTGTAAAACTATCTCTGTTCAGAAAAGCAAGCTATAAGAACACAGCCGTAATAAGGAATAGGATGAGTGAAGTATTGCTGAGGTTCAGAACACCTAGTCTAGGTCAAAGGTAGAACTTAGGTATATTCTAGTGTATAGTGAGAATAGAGGAACTTCACCTCAGCATGATAAAAGAGATTCTGGAAGTTACTCAGATGCAAGTGAAAAAATCCTCAACAATACTTCAAATTCAACATTTTAAGTTTGCTTTTATCACAGTCATGGGATAATGGACATAGTTTATAACTTAAGAACAACTAAATTCTGAAAAATTTTCAACAGAGCTCCAAGAACATGCTTTTCAGATTCTGATCCAACTGTCCTGGCTGGAAAACTGCATTGCTCAGAACCAGCTAAGTGCAAGCTCTAACAAAGACATAAACTTGCTCCAAGACGAAACTTAATTTAAGTGAAATGTGTATATGCTTCTGAATGCACTTTTACTTGGGTTACTGGTTATAATCGTGTAGCTACAAGTCTCCTCAAGCATAATTGGAAGGGTTTTTTCCAATCAGGAGAGTAAATTTTTTTTCTGTGTAATCACATTTAAGGTATATATACTAAAGTAAAAGAGAAGGAACCTGAATCTTCTACCACTGATATCTGGTGTCAAGTAAACAACTACACTGCAATGAATTCAACACACTGTCATTTTGGTTTAGTAGCACTTCATGTATATTTTATTGATTCATCTATCTGCACACATGGTACATAGGTAGAATTTTAATTTTGGCCTATGTTACTTCCAAGTAGTGAATACATTGTAGATTAATTCTTCCCTATTGCTTGATCAAAAGTTAAATAACATGACTTTTTTTCTAATTTTATGATCTTATCTTGTGCTTCTTGAAGCTCTATGGGAAACATAAATCCCTAAGGAACAGCAAACAAATTATTTCCATGGTGAGAACTATTCTTGTCGCCTTTAGCAGTGCTTCCTAACAGTGAAAAAATTAATAATAAGATGGATCGCTGAAGCCATCTACTTGGACAGGGACACATATCCTTTGATTGTACTTTCTGAAGGATTCTGAAAAACTTTAATCAAGTTAAGATACTTTCAAATCTCAAAAAAAAAAAAAAAATCTCTATTAAGCATCTCTGAGGGTTTCCAATCTCTTGGGTCATGTAGTTCAGTGCTTAAGTATCTGTCACTTATTTCAGTGCAAATGTACATCTGATAAAGGAATCCTTGAAGGATAACTCCTTTTAATGAAAGACAGACACCTGCAACTACTGTACTAGCTGACTAAAATGTACTAGATGATGTACAAAAAAGATGATATAACAATAGCAATAGAATGTCAACTAGAAATAAAAATTATTTTGAACTCTTGACAGCAGTAACTGAAGCAAACCAGTCCATCTCACTTTAAGGAAAAAAACAAACAAACAAACAAACATGCAAGTAGACCTCAAAGTTTTCTTCTACAGGAAGATTTGTGCATTTGACAAAACTTGCTTTGACCTTGTGAGTGACCTCAGGTGTCAAAATTCGATGTGGAGAGAGAAGTAGTGTCCCATATCAAAGAGGAAGTTGGGGGATTTTACAATGCTCAGATACCTGAAGCATCTCTAAAGAGAAAGACAGCATGGTCTTCCAAGTATGGCATAGGCTAACTTCCTAATCTGCTATCTCAGTAAATGGCTGCAATGTGCTGTAAAGCCATTTCCCATTTTGAAAAATAAAGGTGATCAAGCTCCTGTTCTTGGATTCTAAAAAAAGTTAAATAAATCTTTAATCCTTAGTATTTTGGTTAAAGTAAGTATAGACTGAACAAGTTTATTTAGAACAAAAAAACCAACCCCCCTCCCACTGGAATTCTGGAAACTTAGATTTTAAGATTTCTTACTTACTTGAGATGTGTTCTCATACCTTCTACACACAACCAGTAAGTATATAGTAGCATGTGTGATGGAAGATTTGAGATATTGTCTAAGTCCTTCTTCACCTTCTTCTTCCTTCTTCCTGGGTTTGGGTGGTTTTCTGTAATTGGGTGAAAAAAGGTCTGCATTGTGGGCCTGGGGTGGTCATTATAGGGTCAGAAATACAAATAATATAGTTGTCACCTCGTTATTGGGTAATTAATGCTTAAATAACCTTGGAAAGAGTTAGAGGTACTCCATTTTTTACTTCATTTCTCTAACTTACTAGTTAGAGATCACAGCTTGTGAGTCTGTAAATAGATAAGAAATAATAAACATACAAGCCTGAACACAAACTTCGACTTCCATGTATTAATCCTGATCTTGGCAGGGAAAAAGATGCCAGAACTGTCATACCCCCCAAAACCCTCTGACTGCAGTGCTGAGTGGAAATGTCAGGTACACTACATAATAATGTTGACTAACATCCAGCAAACAACCTAGTTTCTGCAGACCAAGAATCTTCAGTCTAATCAAAGTTCCCATCTTCTGGGAAGTAAGAAGTTAAGCCAAAGTAGCCAGCTACTTTATTGCACTTGGGAACATTTGGGAACACCATTACAGAATCCTACAGAGAAGAGGCTGTGTTTTAATGTTTCTCCATCACCCAGTGTTTTCCCTGTCGCTAATTTGACACAGCCCATTTGCCACACAAACATGGGGAAAGAGAAGCACTGCCTCCCGCCTTCGCTGCAAGCACCAGTCTGGTGATGGGATTGTCAGTGCCTGTTAGGCATCCACACATTGATTCTGTCCTGACTGAAGCCTGCTAAAAGCAGAATCCTTGTCCTCTATGATTTTTTTTCTTTTTTTTTTTTTGGCAAAGTGAGAGTTGCATCTCTCTCCCTGACTGCAGGTGTATCAGCCAAGTTTCATGACAGAATATCTGTTTTCTTGTTTTTTTCCTATCTTGTCTTCACTGCCTCTCCTCTTTGTATCAGTCTCAGCGTGGTTAAAAGTTAACTTTGATGTACATGATTGTTAATATTTTAAAAGACCAGAAAGTTGCTTTCAGCATTGAGGTATTTTTAATATACGGAGATAAATAAAATCAACAAGAACCTTTCCTTTCTTTTTGCTGCACAAAACTGGGAAAAAATCTGTCCTGCTGTATTAATGTCAAAAGTAATGCCTAAAGGAGTTATACAGCAACATATTTGTTCTCTTCACACTTTTGCCTTAAAGTTCATGAGTACCAGTATAGCTCAACACTGTTAGCCTAGAAACATAAAACCTGAAAGAATTAGGATTTTTATCATGACCTAAGATCTGTAGATGAAAGAAACTATAGAGCATAACATTTATAGAACAAATCTGATCTGCAGTTACCATGTTGCCAAAACCCATAATATTTTTTCTCATTCAGCTCAGTTGAAATTAAAGTATTGACAGAAACAATTTCTGCCAGGAAAGTAGAAAAGTTAATAAGGGGTGATATTGAATCTCTTTTGCTGGTGGTTTTTGTTTTTTTTTTTTCCTCCTGGGTAATTCACATCTTGCATTCTACAAAAGGTAGTTGAAACTAAATAAATAAATTAAACCAACAGGAAATGCCAGGATTTTTTTTTTTCTGCTTGTTATAAGCTCTGTATACATAGAATAAAGCTAGAAGTTAAAGCTGAGCTGCTGAGCACTGTAATTTTTGGCCATAAATTTTAAGTGTGTTGCACAGCCTGAGGGGAACACCAAACCATTAAGATATATTTATATTGAAAAAAAAAAATGGGTTTTGTAAAGGTGGGAAGGAAATCACTCATGGTCTCCACATTGTTTTAAAGGGTGATTATGACATTACTGGACTAAAGTCCCCTAAAGGATGGGTGATATTTGCCACAGTGTCATTCTCTGTCAGTACAGGTAGTAGCACCCTTTTTCCTCTATACAGGCAAAAAAACCCTGAACCAAACCAAAACAAACAGCAAAAAAAGCACAGTTTCCATAAGAGAACATGGAAACCCTTGCTACAGGAAACAGTAGAACAACCCAGAAGAGCGACATGATAGGGAATCTTTCCCCTGCTAGCAGAAGCAGTCAGCCAACTCTGCTGCAAGGAATACACAAGCAACATCTAAAAGTCTTGCCATGTTGTACAACATGAAGATGTATTTGTACTGCCTTACTTTAAAAGTGCAAGGTGTTATGTTTTTAAACATCTGGCCAATGCTGAGCTTTTGTAAATTAAATATCTAATAGTTACCTAGGTCAATACAAAGACAACCTACAAGTAAACTTGGATTTTTACTCACACAGCAGTGTCAGAAAAGTTACCTGGCCTAAGCAAACCCATTTATATGTCTATTAGATTACCAGAATAAAATCTGCTTTACTAGAATTTATAAAGCTTATTTTTTCCAACAAAAGAAATACCTATCACTCCTTCTTTAATGGGTCAAAAATGCATGAGTAGTATCACCTTCATGACAAAAAGAGCAGGAGGATAAAAGGCAAAGAAGGAAAGCAAAAACACATAAAAAATAAAATATTTTATTACAAATCTGTAGCTATTCTTATTAGTGTCTACACTTGATTTGCTCACCTCACTTTAAAAATAGCTAATACAGTAAAGTCTATATATGAAATAAAAATATCCTTCACCTGTCTAAAAATATAGAAATAATATTAATAGCTTTTTAATAGGCAAAGAAGTAGAATCTTACACAGAAACACCTGGCTTAAAATCCTGAATAATCTCTTCACTTGTCACTGTTAGTATTCTACTTGGAAATGTCTCATTGAACATAAGGTGATAATAAGAAGAGCTATTTTCCAATTATTTTTCTGTTGGATTTATTGTATTTTCAATGAAAATACTGGAATTCTTATTTTAGCTAGAGCAGCCTATTCCAAGAGTTGTATATTCAAGATATTTTTAAAAATTAAACAATATTGAAAGACCACAGTTTTATACTGCTGTAATTTTGTTGGGGAAATTGCATGCCTCTACTCAGTTTTTCTTGTAGTTATGTACATACTCAGTAGTTATTTCCTAGCCATTCCAGGCAGGTCCCAGCGCATGTAAATTAACTCAGGTCCATTTTACCACTGAAGCAAAACCAATTTGAGTTAGTTGAAGTGTCCTTCACTGAAGGGGAAAAAAATAGTATTACTCAGTTATGGCAATACAAATAGAAAGACTAAATAAAGAGGCATAATTTCAAAACGGAAATCACAAGAAAGATAAAGTGGTGCTGGCAAAAATTTCAGAAAAAAATAGAAGATGTAAGAAAGAAATTCGGAATATTAAGAGTAGTGCAAGATGCGGATATCAACACTTATGAAAATAAAAGCTCTAGATAAATTCAAGTTACGGGAAAATACAGGAGATTTTGTATCAAAGGCATTTTTATTGTTTTGTTTTTTGGGGGTTTTTTTGTTTGTTTTTTGTGGGGTTTTTTTGGGTTTTGGGGGGGTTTTTGTGGGTTTTTTTGGGGTTTTTTGGGTTTTTTAAAGGTTTTTTACAATTAGTATTTTTTTACCATTCTTGAACTTAAAGTCACAATTTCAATTAGCTGACCCAAAAATAATTTTTACCTGTCAGTGAAAAAAACAAACAAACAAACAAAAAAAAACCCCACTCAGAGTCTTCAGAGCTTTATTTTAGCCTTGAAAATCCCAATGGAATGTTTGCTCCAGAAGGGAATCCTGAGGAGTTTGGGTTACAATTCCTTAGTTACTTATCTTCTATGAAGTCAAACAAAGCACTAAACTTTCAGGAAAATAATTTTATTGAGGAGTCGTGAAGTATTTTTTTCTGACAAAAAATTCAAAATGAATTAGATGCATAATAATGATAAGCATAAGAACTCTGTATGGTTTTCCAAAGAAAAAGGTCATTCAAACTGCCTACTGTGGATACTCATAAATTTTTGGAAAATTTTGTTCATAATCAGAAAACTTTTTTTCCAAAAGATTATCATATTATACACGTACATACACATACATATATTTGTGTGTGTATATATATATATATATACAGATTTATACATATATATGTATACACACCAATATAAATTATAAAGTAGAGCTATTTAAATGGAGGGCTTGCAAGTAGAGTTGTCAATGAAGGTTGATCTGAATTTGTACCTGTACCAAAAAAAAGCAGTGCTCTTCTCCAGTCTCCTTCTCCCTTGTGTCAGGTCTAGGAAGCCTGTGGCCACATGGCACCTGTATCAATTTCCTGATCAGACCAAGAACTAATTATTTACTATTCATAATTCTCAGTAGGATCAATGACATGATGTTCTTCAGGCACAGCTGCACAATTCCTAGAACTGACTCAAGTCAATTACTGAGAAGGTGGACAAGCATTGAGTGGAATCCCTCGCCTTGATGGCAGCACAAGTTCTGACAGGCATAGCCAATGGTGAAATTACACCTCTAAAAGATCCAATCAAAAGCTCTGCAATTTATATTTTATTAAAACAATTAAGAAGAGTATTATTATAATTTAGGATTCTTATTGTAACTCAGATAGTGAGTCATTTGAGATAACCCAGTCAAAGTGAAGCTATTGCAAAACCAACAATTTGAAACAGCTCTGCATCCTTAATGTGGTGGTTCCTTCTCTGCGCATTGGAGTTTTTCTCTTTCTCCTACTACTTCTTGTGTTTTAGTATATAAGATCCCTTTTCTTATGTCCAACAAAATTGCTATTTGGGCAGCATTAGTTGTAAGGGAGCAATGACAGTTATAAAGCAAATTGCAAGAGATACACTTTTGCAATTGAAGTGAAAAGTATAAGTCTGCTTTCAAATAAGAGCAAGCTTGAATTAGACTTTTGAGAAAAAAAATTAAATTTAAATTTTAAAAATGAAATTTCATGTGATAAATATCATCAAAACCCTTCAGCCAACCTTCACAAATTGGCACACTCCCTTAAAATGTTAAGCCCCATGTCTTAGAACAGGTGTTGTGCTTCAGCTATAAAAATTCCAATAAGGTTAGTTAATTGAAAGACCCCTTGTGCCTTTTTAGTTCAAATGCAGCAAATGGTTTTCCTAGTCTACAGTGGCATAAATTCTATAGTTCTATAGCTTCCTGTTGCATATTGTTGACCATCATCATAAAAGTGTCATCCATATTAAATCAACTGTTTTCAACAATCTATTTCAGGATATTGACACCATGTGTAAAGTATTTCCTCAGGGAGGTGTTTTGAAAAATAGCTCCTGGAAAAAAGGTTGCTTAGTACAATCCTTGCAGCAACCCATGGAGTTTACATACTTGTCAAAAATCATTGCAAGCTCAGAACTTGCCTCTGACCAAGTCCTGAACTGACATCTCGTAGATACTCTGACAGCTGTGTGTATAAAATTGGATGTCATGAACAACTTAGGAACAAGAAAAACAAAACATATTGGTTTCTTATGTCCTCTGAGTCATATCCAGGAGTTCTCTTTTGTTATACCAAACTGTTAACTTCCAAAACCTGATATTTGGGCTCTTCAACTCACTTGATGTTGTTCAGCTGTTGCCTTGAATTGACATTCTCAAGTTAAAAAAACAAAAACCAAAAACCAAAAAACAAAACAAACAAAAAAAACCCCACAAAATTTCTTTGTTTTTTACAGTTAATAAGTAAAAAAATAGCATCATACCTATTGGGATCAAATCCAAAATTTAATCATTCAAGGGACTCATTGGCAACCTTTTGGAAATCACCTTGTGATTATCAAAACTGCTGTAGTTGAAATGTCTGTAAATTCTCAATGCATACAATTCTAAAATTTTTCTTTTTTTAAAAAAAATAAAAGATATTTTAAAAGAAAGTGTAATGATTTAGGATTCCAGCAAGCTCTTCTGCTTTATGTTAACAAATTAATTCACTGTGGTTATTAATAAAAATGTTTTGGGTGATTTTATTGTATTGTTCTTCTCAGGTCGCATTAAATTAAACCTACATAACACACCATTACATGAATGCATGCCAGTTTTACACCAGTTTCATTTACAATTCAATCCATGTGAGCCACACCAGAGGCTTTGCTAAGCAGAGCCTTTCTGGGTTCATTAGAGCGGCTGCTCATTCTAAAATAAGACTTTGCTTGCCAGTATTCAGTCTTTCCAAATCCTTGGAAGTCTACTGAGGACACAGCACTGCTAATAAGCTGCAATGGGGCCTTGTGCTTACAACTATTCCTTTCATTGTGCATTATGTTCCTCAAACATTGCCAAGCTATGTAGTTTTCAAGTGAAAAGCTGAGAAAATGAGATATTTTATATACTGAACATATCATTATCCCAGATGGGAAAACTGAACATCATGTATATCCCAGGAAAAGAAAATAACAAGATTGTCTATACAGCTGCTTGCCATCCCTTCATCTACATGTTGATTTTTCTGTTTCTCAGTGTAAAAGAAGATCCATCTCTTACTGGAGCATGACATAAACTTATCAGTTATGTTTGTGATTCTTTCAAAATCTTTGCTATATGCAGCATTTACACATACATTAAATACAGAGTTATCCCTGAATTAAACATCACACTGAAAGTGTAACTGAAAAAGGTATTGACTGACAAAAAGACAATCTCTATCCTTTCTCACTGTTCCTGTATCAGAGATGAAAACTGAGTCCCATCGCTCTTTAAGACTTACAGAGATGATGATAACATCTTCTCCATATTGACATCTAACTGGAAGGCAAATTCAGATGTTCAGTTCAAAGCTTGCCTGAAGAAGCAAAAGCTCAAGAAACTACTTCCCCAATTGTATCCATAAAACTCACTGCTTTTGATCCTCTAAATGCTGAATGATTTGGTTTGCCCCTCAGAAAACAGATACTATTTCCTGAATAACAAAGTTGATAGAATAATCTGTGATTATACTTGCAGTAAAACCAAATAATCCCCAGATCACACACCAAAACAATTTTTGAGGTGGATCTGCATTCTTATTCTTAAAACAAAGATAACAAGAAAAGTTGAAAAATGTGAAGAAAGAAAGTTAGAACAGATGTTTCAACATCATTACTTCCAACTTCCATACTTTTCAATGGGAAATCTCACTTGTAATAGACAAAACAGAACAGATTAACTCAAGTATTCTGTCACACCTTTTACCACTTTGTCACTAATGTGGGCCTTTTCCTTCAGTCTGGCTCAGTATAATGACATTTAACCTCTTCCTCAGCAGCAGGAAACTCTTCACAACCCAGTCTAAGAAATATCATTTTCTAAACTGTGAATCCTGCCTTCCCACCTTTCTTTGAGATTTTTCAGGCTTTTCGAATTGCAGGCTCCCATGTTGACCACATCAGTCCTTTTCTTGCCCAGCTGGCATGCTCACTTTCCATCAGAGGAAAGTTTCCTCTCTCTTTTCAAAGACTTCCACTCAACCCATGTTTCAAGTAGAGCAAAGAACCCAAATTCCTTTCTGCTGCTATGTCAAAATCTTTTAACAGAACACAATATGCTGAGGCAAGCAAAACATACACAATGTGTTACAGACAGGGCACTGGGAGGAGAGGCCATTCAGACCTTTTAGATGAACTCAAGGAAATCTGTTTGGGCACTTGTGGACCTCACACAGTATCAGCCTAACTGAGTTTGCAGCTCGTTTTGCAGAGCTCTATGTAAAGGAAATAAAAGCACCACAGTCAAGGAAACTTCACCAAGAAAACCAAGGGAATGTTAAGACCGTAGACTGTAACACAATTGAAAACCTAGCTGCTTAAATATATATGCAGTAGTCAAATTAAAGCTATTTATTTAGATGCTAGATCCAGGAAGCTTTCAAGACTTAGTTCTTTCTTACATAGGATATCAAATTTCTCCATGAGGATCCAGAACATTATGGCTGTGATGAAATATACCCTTCAAAAAAAGACCTACTGCTGGCCAAAAAAATTCTATGTTGACAGTCCTTTTTTTTCTGATAAAAAATTTCAAAGTTTAATTGTCCTTGCAGTTAAACATATACTCTCAGTGCACAAACTGCATCATCCTGTAACTGCACTTATGTGATAGATTAATCAACTTCTCATCAGAAATAACTTTCTCATTTATATGTCTGTAAACAATCATGAAGCCTACTAAAATTCTATTTAATAGAATAATAGTTCTCTTTAAAAAAACACCTTTTCTCAGCTTTGATATTTTCAGCTTAAAAATATTTCAAATACACCTTTTTTAACTTAGTATGGTGCTTGGGGGAGAAACCAACCTGTTTTAGCAGTATGCACAGGAGCTGCTGTGTCTCTGCTTGGATGGCTGAGACAGTTTTATCTCAAACAACAACTTCATTAGAAGGCTAAAGTGGTTATTTATAGCTATTAATTTCAACATCATTACTTCCAACTATACAGCTTCTCACATGATAATTATTACAAATGCTACTCTTTTCCTATAGCAAGTTTTTGAATTTTTGCTGAATTTGTGTTTCTTTTTGCCACTGGAACAATTATACATCATATGAAAACCTTATTAGCAATTTTTCCCCCCACACACAGAGCTACTGATAAGGGTATTAAACCACACAGAAGTAATAATTTCAGACTGATACTTCCCCATTTAACTTGACTTTTGATGACTAAGAAATAGAATGGTTTTAAATCTCTCTATATGTAATATAGAGATTTTACATAACATTTGAGACAGAGAGGGAAAGAGTAATGAAAACGTTGAAGGATATAGGATCAGATATCAGGTTTTTTTGTGCTCTTGAAACAGATGGATTTACTCCTACAGCAACTACCTTAGTTTATGTTAGTAGTTTTTTTTCTTTGTTATTAGTCTTTCCATGCATTCTCAAATGAATTTAAGCTGTTTATTCTATCAACCCTTTAACCCAATTAAAATATTTACACTCTTTTTATTAAGTCAACCCAAATGTCTATATCATTCAAAAATATCTATGGTAAGAAAAACCAAATTATCTATAGAAGGAAAAGTGTATCAAAATTCTTTCTAGGAACTCTTTTTAAAAAAAAAAAAATAAAGCATTAAAGCCTGGAGAGGAAGATGATTTCTCCCTATTTCTCCCTACATATATATTTACAGTTTTCTATCTGAATTATTCCTGTAATGCTGAGGTTACATAAACATCTACTCTTCTTTCTTAGAATCTTGTTTTATTAGTTGCAGTTAGCAGATTCGTTCGGAAGATTTCGGGCTGTCACGGAAAGCTTAGGGCCCCTCCTCTCCATAATGTTACCAAGTCTCAGAACCACGTGACATGGGCACCCCGAGATTATTTAAGGGTGCGCCCCCCGTTTAATAAACGCATTCCACCGTTCACCATATTGGTGTGAGGCGTGGTTTGTCCAGCAAGGGTATAGGTACGCTGTGGGTTCGTGCCGGACCAGGTCGCCAAGCCTGCTGGTCAGGTAACAATTAGTGATACTTTTTCTGTTTTTCCCTGTACATACGTATAGAACACAAAAATCTGTGAATTGTACATGCATTTCAGCTATTGTGGCTTCGTATGTTTTCTAGCATCTTTTCTGTCAAAAAACAAATTCAAGTAACTTATTATCACCTCATACTTTTATTTTGCACTTCTTTTCATAAGTAGAAAGAGTCTTCAGATATTCTCACTTCCAGATATATTTCCACATTATACAATTCCGGGAAGATTTCCTAATTTTTTTTTCCATTGTTTGTTTGTTTGTTTGTTTAGCCTCAATGCCACATCTTTGCCATTTTCTCCTCAACATATGTCCTGTGTCAATAAGGTAGCTGAGCTTGGGGGAGTTTAATAAAGATGACATCCACTGCTGCCACTGTGCTAATTTATGTATGCTTCACTAGATCACATCTCAAGGTATAGGAATAATCTATATTACTTTATTGTTAGACTTGTTGTCACTCACCTTATACTCAATCTCCTTTCATGCCAGTGAGTGTTTCTGTATCATTGTGAACTTGAAAAGATTCTTTACTGGATATGAGGGTAGAAGTCTATAATAATTTTCTCCAGTGGAAAGCAGCAAACAATCATGAGACAAAGGTACAGAAGGGCTGGTAATAAACTTTTCTGCAGCTGACATTCAATATGCTTCCATGATCCAATTAATTCTACATGACTTTTCTCACAATAGTAAATGATACTTGGTGTTAGTCCATGATACATAGAAGATAAGAAAGCATACTTCTTCAACCCACCCTAAAAACATAAAACAGTGGATAAATCTGAATATTGTGTATATACACAGTTACAGAGACATAATTTAGGGAGACAAGGAATGATAAAGGGTTGCATGAATCTTGATGGCATACATAGGTAAAATGGAAAACCTAAGAGTTGTTTCTGTCATATTTCTAATAAAGTAATTTATATTCTCTGATATTAAACTAAGAAATCTTTGCTTCATTTTTTTCAATGGCACATCAGCTGAAATAACATGTATTTCAACTCCAAGTGTCAGAACTGACCTAGTCTTACATGTCCTACATGTCAACTCTCTGTAGGAATGCTATGCATTTTCTGTTAATTGCTGTTTTTTCTTACTATATCAAAAGAGAAATTAGGATTGCAAAAGTATCCAGCCCAAGTTCACAGAAGACAAGTTGCTGAACTGACTTCTCTTACTTTGCATTTATTCCAGAAAATGCAATAATATAACATTGCAATGCTGCAGACACTGTGATTTATTCTTTATATCACGGAATTTCTATCACACCATTTTTGAGTACTATTTGCGTAAGCAAGTTTTTTGTAATTATTCTTTCCTGCTTGATTGAATTTCTGTTCCACACCTTCCATTTTCTCTCATGAAGAGGCAGCAGAATTTCTCCTTACCTCCCAAGTATAGTCATAACATAGCAAAGTGAAAAAATGACAGAGAATCAAATCCTGATTATAATGTCATAAACTATTAAAATTAAAAAATGCTTCACATTCTCAATCAATTCTTGATAACAAGAACAACTTTATTATTTGATTATAATAGCTAAGATATGTTCGTACTTGAAACTACAAAAAAATCTTTTAGATTTGGGGGAAAAAAGAAATGTACTCAAATGACATCACATAAGATGTCCAAACAGACGTCAGTATAACAGTGAGTGGTATAGCATAAAATCATTCAAGATTATGAGGATGGAAAAAGTCTTACGTATCTCACTTTGTTTCTGTTTATTTACTTAGATGATTTTAGGTGTGTTTATCTTGAAATTAGGTTTCATTTGACGGTTTTTGTTAAGTGGGGAACTAAACAGTGATTCTGACAAAAACAATTGGCAATAAATCAAGTAATTTCCCCAAGTGAGTCTGTTTTTACCAGGAGGGTAATTGGTGACTGATTTCTCCACATGCTTATCTTGACCTCTAAGTCCCTTGTGTTTTTTCTCTCCATTGTCCAGATGAGGAAAGGGAACGATAGAGACGCTTTGGTGAGCACCTGGCACACAGCCAGGGTTAACCCACCACAAAAGATGGTAAAGACTTCATTGTTGTGTTATACAAAAAAATACAGAGAACCAGATCTGTATGCAGCCTTCCCTTTTTACTGCCTGATCTCTCAAGCAGTGTTAGAATATTCTTTGAAATACCTCTAACCTGCCTCAAATCTGAAAAGTCATTAGCAGATGCTTAGTACTTATTTAGTTCTAAATTATATGTTCACAAAATATCTCCCAAAACATTTGAAAAATCCTTTGATTCCTACTCCCTTGATTTTATCCTCACAGTAGGTAATGTTTTTTCTTCTTCCTGGTTTAGCAGAGCCATAACTTCTGAAGTCATATCCTTACATGAAAATCTTCCCTATTTATCAGCAATGGAGTAGAAAAAAGTATTTTCACTTCCTTTGATATGGATGGAAACTTGAAATTTGAGAAGCAAATACTCAAAAAATCTCTCCATATATTTGAACATTTGAGATAAATAGTGCAAACTTTTCAAGCTTGTTATGATTTTAGCCTCTATCTGTAAAGTGTCACAAATCTCTTAAAAAACCAAAAGGAGAAATTGGCCAGTTTATAAGCAATTGCTAGCTGTTTAAATTGTAAGGTGTTATTTTGCTCAGTTTAGGTCAGAGAAATACACCCACATATGTATTCTATTTCAGACCTGTCTCTCCACTAGAATATTCATTCTTATGCTGTTTATAAGAGGAAATCATCCTTTCTCAATAAAAGGAAAAAGGGAAGCTTACTGAGTGATCTAGATATTTAAGGCCACTGTATAGTACTGTCCATGCGTGTTAGACAAACTTCAGTGCATCAAACAAAACTTTTAGCTAAGAGTTGGAATCAATAATTAACACATCTTAGTGAGTGTACGCTAGGGAGGGTTTATGCAGGGATATAATTGGGCATGCTTACAAAGGACGTTGTAGAGATGATTTTTAAGGATATAGTTTTTGAAGTCATGTTCTTTGTGCAATATTAGTGTTTAGACAAGAAAGGGTTTTAAGGATAATCACAAGCCCTATATCCTGGTGTTTGGAACAGCAAGGTTAAATACAGGTTTTCTTCTCAATTTTGTCAATAAAGGTAATATTATGATGTGCAGAACTCCAAACTTGAGCCTGAAGTCCAAAAGACTATTAGAATACTGTATCTGTACCTGGAACTCAAGAGCTGAATATTGCCATTTGATTCCATTACTGAACTGGAAAATGAGAAATAAGACTGTTCTTAAAATCTGCATTCCTAAGGAGTCTTAGTTGCTCCACTCCTAAAATAAAATTATAGTAATAACAGCCCCACATACCTCCCCCCCCACACACAAAACCAATCAACAAGAAAAAAACCCAAACAAACTGACAAAAACACACCTTATATTTCATTACAGTAGTATCTTGGAAAGTCTTTAAAGAAAAACAGACTTCTCTAATTGGAAATGTTCCTCTCTATACAGAAATGTTTTATGACGATGGTCACTTGTGTGGATTTTAAAGGCAATTTTCCATATTAGAACAACTAGTATGACTGAGGTTGATTTTAGTTTTATTTAATTTTATTTCTTTCAATCAGAAGGCTCTAAGCATTCTGATTCTCAGAATGGCAACAGTACTAAAAAGTGAATTTGCAGAGCCTAAAATAGACAGCGAGGAAAATAGAGAGGAGAAAAAAAAATAAGACGGAGGAGAAACAACACCAATTAAATAAATTGCCATCTATGGTTCTTATTTAAACTGAATTGATTTGTGAGAACTGATAACAAAAAAGAAAAAAAAGAGAATCAAAACCATAATGTCATGAGTTGAATGCATATTGTTAATCAGTAAGTTTTAACTAAAGAAAAGAGGAATGTTGAACTACAAAACCCAGGATATTTCTTATCGGAACTTTTTATAAGAACTCTTAACTGAGAGCATGAATCTTCAGGAGATCTGAAGACTATCATCTGTCTATGTAGCCACAAATATCCTAATCATGTGGATGCTGTTGGGAATGTTCCAAGGACCAGGATTATAAGAGCAGAGTTTAGCAGCTGTGGTCTGCACATCCTGTATTTTACTGGGTATTTCAACACACTTACTAGTACAGATCAAGGAGCAAGTTTGTTTATAATGGAAGCCAGTGCCCAAAGGTTTATGTGCTTGAAATATATCAGGATCAGACCTTGAGCACTGAAGATCTTATTTTGAGACAGATATTTGTCTAAAAGCTCTATTAGCAACAAGCAGCCCAAAAGGTTGATTTCATGGCTCAGATTAAGTGACTGTTTATACTTTTGTTTATAGACAATAATTTCCTGTGGTAATTGCGTTCAAGTGTCTTTACACCTGGGTGCATTCAGAATGTTTTTAATTGTCTTTGGTATGTTTCACTTTAAGACTGGAAAGTAAATGGGCTGGACTGTGATGTTATTTTATGCATTGAAATTTGATAGTAACTTATTTCATTCTTTTCCGCAAATACCATACTCTTAATTGGTTCCTAATCGCTGAATTGCAATCATGGTTTATGGCTTAGGTAGCAGTCTTTAAAGATTGAGTGCAGCTTTCAGAGCACAACACTACTTCAGTGAATACAGTGAATCAGCAGGCAAGGAGTGTTTCACTTTTACCATTTGTTAGTGCTATAGCAAGACACAACAATCTCACCTCAAGATTCACTCAGTCATGGCTGATAGTTGATTTGTCATAAGAATTCTGTGCTGTCTTGCTTTTTGAAGTCCAAAAATGTTTCAAGCTTAATGTGGAGAAAAATTGAGGAGAGCCTTGATAGCAAAGCATTCCAGAATGGAAGAATGAATCCTCATATTTATGTCTTTTATTTCCTATAGCTTTTGTTTAATAATCTTCATATTATTTCCTAATTTTTTAATATGAGAATAAAAGTGACATGTTTCTCTGGCATGAATTTTCCATACACAAAATAGAAAACAATAGACAGGAACAGATCAATCCATAAACTAACTGAATATATTTATAGTTTGATAAGTACTACAAATTACACAGCCATTTAATTTTCATTACTGAGACTCATATGCTTTCTTTTCTTTGATACGCTGATTTATTCTATTCTATGGCCCACTAAAACAAATACTTTTAAATAGCAGTAGGACTGCAGCAGGTCATTCATGTGTCTTATCAAGTAGTATTTTGCTGGTTGAAAATTTTACCTATGTTTAGAAAAGCATTCAAGAGGATGTTAAGTCTCATGAGAATCTATACTTGGTTCTGTTAGATAACTAACATGTACATTTCCCATTATAGTCAACAGGACTTCAGCTTGAGTTGGGATATTTTCCCAAAACAGGGCCTTATCAGGTCAACTGTTGACACATACACTAAAGAACAGGAGATGAAAAGAAACTATCTTTAAACTTTTTTGAAGGAGCTTCAGCTAAGGCTTTGAAGACTGTTGCGGAGACCAAGCTTGTAGTAATTATGTTTAATTTTATTTAAGTGCATTCAATTGCTTCTACTCAAGTGCAAATAAACGCCTCCATTTCATCCAAAGAAATACTATTTTAGTAAGTTCCAGAGTTTCTTCTAGAAGGCTATATTTCTTCTGAAGGTCTATCATTGCTTGGAATGGATATATCTTCCAGCGAACTAGCAAGACAATATTAAGTTCCATCCAGGAAAGCAGGAGCTAGGCCTCAGTATTGCCCAAGCAAAATTCACAGCGAGATTACAGATAGTTCGCTCTGACCACAAGAGTTTTGTGCTCCATAAATTATGCCTTCCTTTGCTTCTAGACAGCTTCTTTAGTGTGGGTGTGCAGGGCTTTAGATATCTTTATCCCATCCACTCAGAAACTTATTTCTTAGTATGTGAAGAATAATAATCTTTCACTTCCAAAAATACAAGAGAAATGCTGGGGATGAGGTGAGGGGTCTTCTCAATAAAGATTTTGTATAAAATTGTGTATCTTTAATTAAAATTAAAAAGAAAGGAAGTCACTGCAGATGAGCAGTCAGTGCTCCATATAATTTTTGAAACTAATTTTTAGAAACAAGGAAACACTTTTATCTTTTCCCTTCATAAACTACAATTATTCAACATTTCTTCTGGTTAAATAATAAGGTAAGAGCTTTCATACTGTGTGTAATGGCAGTACCAATGACTTGATCATTGTATACAAATGTTTAGATAGAAGCATACCAATTCCCTCATTTAATCTTATCACTCCTATTTTTTCCTTTTCACAGCTAATAATCTTTGTGTCGAAACAGTGTGTTCAGAGAATTAGCTGACACCAGAAATTATTTGAAAAGTGCTTTTAAAACCATCTGTGACCCTTTTAAGTCTAATAGACTAGTTACAATATTTATATTGAACCAATAGCACATACTCTAGACTACAGAAATAATTCCTATTCCTGAGCATAGTCATAATCAGGCAGCTTTTTTATGTCAAAGGGGCTGAATTTACCATCTGACATTTTTTATTGTAACATTAAGCTGTTCTTTCTGGTAACTGCCATCAGTACCTATTTTCTAGGGAAAATTAATGAAAAAAAAAAAATCTTTTTGGACTACTCTAACTTATCCAACTGGAGTCTCCTTCTTAACCTCAGAGGCTCATTTTTAACCTCAACATATTTCTCTTTCAAAGATGGGAATAACCCCCTTAGTGATTCCTTTTCTTGTTCATGAGCTGACATGTACAGATTCCAGCATCTGTCAAAGGGCTGATCTGGAGACAGAAAGTAAACAGGTGAACTGAAGTGTTAAAACCAATGAACATGATAAGAATGCTATTCCTGACTTCTACTTCAGAAAATGACAGAAAGCTTCAAAATGTGTCATATGTCACAAATTTCTTTGGAAAAATGACAGTGAAATACATACTACAATTTTCAGTATCTCACCTTGTTCAGCGTGTACAGCGGTGAATAGAGTACATCAAAAATATAATCTGATGTCTAGTTACTTGTTCAGAACAGATTCAGATCCTCTAGAATTTCTTTTGAGGGAATATCATAGCCAACTATCTTTCATGTAATAAAGTTGTTACAGCTTAAAAAATCCAGATACAGTAAAATGAGATTGTATTTTCAAGAAGGGTACATAAGTTTTACTTTTTACTGCAGATATTTCAGAGCTTATGAGGTGTGACCAGCAAATAGATAGTCATTACTTTAAAAATTATTTGATGATATAAAAGATTGTGCCATCTAAACTGGTTGCAAATATGAAGATGTCAATTTAATCTATGGTGGAAAAAACATTATCTTGCCCAGAGTAGTTTAATGTAAGAGACTAGGATCAATTATAAATGTTGACTCAGAAATAAATTGAATTAAATAATTAAAAATTCAGTATTTACTAATATTAGAATATAAAATAATTTAAAAATGTGTATGTAAATTTCTTTGATGATTTTCAGAAGAAAGATAAATAATATATTTTAATCATCACAACTATTTACTTTCTTTAAAAGACACAGGTAAAAAAAAAAAAAAAAAGTAGCCCTAAAAATTATTGCTGAACTCAAACTATAGCTCAGAAATTTTGCAACCCACTTACTGTTTCAGGCACTGCTGAAGTCTTAGCATTTTTAATATTCATTATGCACACAGAAAACTATGAAGAGTGACCACACAATACATTATAAATTGACAAACTGCTCTGAAAATTTGTTTCTTGACCATCAGTTCAAATTTTGGGTAAAGCTAAAATCCAGCCTTTAAGTAAAAAAATGGATTTGATTGAATTGGAACAAGACCAAATATCAGAAATAGGTAGAAGTTTCAGTGTCAGCAAATATGATAGGGGTAATTATTTGAACTAATATTTCTGAAGAAATCAGAACAAAATTTCTGGAACAAAAATATTGATAAGGATCAGTCCCATAAGTACTTTTTTAAGACATAGAATTTTTAATTGACAAAGCATTTTTCTTTCTATTGCATACTTTTTCTGGAATTCCCTACAGTTCTACAGAAAACACATTATGAAGCATATCCCCCTCTCTCAACAGAATATAAAATATGGCAAAATTTTGATGTCATCATATATAGTGACTCTTAAGTAAATACAGGTGAGAAAAAGTATGGGATTTAAACAATTCAGTTTAGATAAGATCTCAATGCAAGAGGTCAAGCGCACCCAAATCTGACTCAGAAAGATTAAATTAAACTTTTGATAAGTTTCTTAACAGGTTTGAATGCGGACAAAATTTACATACTATCAAAATAAATTACATAGTATGGTGTTGGAAGGAGGGGAAATGAAAAGAGTGTTTCTAGAACAGTTCAGATTTAGTGGAAGATTTTACACCTGAAGGATAATCTGTAGATCATACAGTATCAATATCAATAGATATTTTAAGGAGACACCTTCAGCTGGTGCGTTATTTGTTATTTACTGCAGCATTGAAAGACTTTAAGCAACTAGAATTTTTAATATATGTTATGAACACAGAACTGCTGCAGCCTTTAGCTATGAATAAACAGAGAGTTCTTGCAAAACATTTATATTTATATAGCTTTATACACACAAACATTATAATTTGAAATGGAAGTACAATATCAAACACATTTGTTCTGCAGGTATATCCTAAATAGTGTTAGCCTATGTTGGAACTAATGTTCCAGATATTGTTATAGCAGAGCTCTCCATGTCAGCCTTTTTCAAACAATGTGCTCTGTGCACAAGTATACTTGCTGTACACTTTGTTTGGCATATAATCACACACAGACTATGCATACACCTAGCTACAATGTCAAAAATTTACATTAAAATGAGGTTATTACTTTAATTCACCAACATGCATGAATGTGAATGTCAAAGCCAACAAATTAATAAATTTTAGTAATACAACATTTTTCCTTGCTTTATACATCTCATTGAACACAAAGACCACACTTAACTGAAGGCAATCTCATTAATGGCACTTACAAGTTGGACTTAGCATGTTGCCCCTAATCAGACTAGCTTCCCTAAAAGACTTCATGAGGCAATATATGTTTCAAAGCAGTGAATTTCATGTTAAAACAAATATAACAGCAAAAGATGAAAGTGCTACATTATTTGTACATCAAAGTCTTTATTATTGTTTGAAAAGAGACCACAGTTCTTGTAAACCTTTTTTTTTCCTGCAAGTCTGTCTTTCCTATTTTTATAAAATATATACATCTAAATTCTAATCTATTTTAATGCAATTATGCTGTGAAACCAATATATTGTTCAGTATTTTTCTCAAAATAATAATTAAAATAAATAAATGCTAAAAGAAAATAATAACAAAATATGAAGGGGAATGGCTTCATTGAAATTTCAAAAAGGACAGAGTTTATAGCTATATCTGAAATACCTCATAGTGATGGGACAGACATTTTATTCCACTAAGGTTTAAAAAAGCAATATAACTGAGGGTTTTTATTATTTTTCCCCTCCATACAATAGGCAGCAGATCTCTGGGACCCTTTGTTAAGAGAAAATGTTGGATAAAAGAAGTTTATACAGATTCTTGAAATGATTCACAAACACACAGAACAGCGAATATATAGCAAATCTGTGGAACATGTCTTGCGCACCCACACTCAATATGAGGACCACAAGGACAATGGACCAAGATTAGCTATTACTTTAGCAATTCACCTATTTCCTCCTAAAATTCCTAGAAAGTTTGTTGAAATGTAGTTATCCAGGTGAATGCTGCCTAGTTTTAATGGCAGGGTGGTCCTCACTCTATTTATGTGTAAGTCTCTTGACTCTGTTTCTTCAATTTCAGATTTTCCAGCAAGTCACCACCATGATGGTATGGCAATCTCTCCATCTTCTTCATAGCGAATATTCCTGTAAAAAATTATTTTACCTTTTCTACAATGTAATTATATTTTCCAGAAATTCTTTTTATGCTTACTGTCCATATATCTTCCATGTAATGGGAGGCTTCTTTTTCCTCATGTCTCAGAAAGTTAGTACCAGTTTTGACTCCTTTATATAACTGTCCATTAAACTATTTTCTGACCCAACTATATTTACATTTTTGTCTATCAGATTCTGTAATTTTTTTTCTTTGTTCAAATGCTTCTTACTGGTATCAACTTTTCCTTTTAATGTTTAACTGTGCTGGGCCTCCTTTTAGACTTTCTTAAGAATTTCATAAATGGGTGTGAACTAGCACTATGCTACCAGTATGGTTTTCAATTCTTTTAGGACTTTAGGACTTCCTGCAAGCATGTAACTCTCTGAAGCAGATGTCACATTTAGCTTGGTTTTAGCAAGGGTTCTCATTTTCACCTCGTTATTACTAAAATTTAACAGTGGATTCTTTGGCTGCTGATAATTTAGTAGGGATTCTGAATGTAAGTACCTTATAGTATAATTACTGATATCACCTGATGTGATTTGACTTTTTTCCATGGAATAAATAAGGTCATCTATGAATTGCTCTCAGGCTCTCCCTGATCTGTCTCAGGATACAGCACTCAGTTTCACCTCTCCTGTTGTTTGGGTGTCAATGTAGGCAGACTACAATACCCCTATTTTTAGGCCTCAGAGTTTCAATTAAGGAAGTTTCTAGTACCTGAGGTGGAAAGATTACTAATTTGGTTTAATTCTAAGGACTCTTAAATATATACTTCTAATTCACCCCCACTATGTTTCATGCTCTAATTTCTATATACTTTGTAGCATAATTTTATATTGTTCTGTTATTATGATTTTCTTCTCTTCAAATTTCTGATTTCAACATTGCCTTCCTTTAAGGCATAACATACTAGCTTTCTTACCATAGTTCTTCACCTTCCAATACTTGTATAAAATTTAGTGTACCACACTACTTGTCAAAGAAAAAAAGTCTTTAAATAGCACTTATATTCTAACTGTCTATCTGATCACTGCTATCATTGGACCTACCCTTCACCTGAAAATATAGAATTATCGTGACTTGCCCTTTGGGATATTCTCTTCAGCTATGTGTCATCTGACTGTGCACTTCTCCATGTAGAAATTCACTAACAATTACTTAAATTGCTTAAAGGCTGCTGGTTTGCTGGAATTCCCCAGTTTCTCATAACGATGGCAGATTTCCTCTTTATGATATCTATTTCTCCAGCATCAAAACCTTCTCTCCCTCTTATTGGTTCTGTTTTGAAATATTTGGAGGCCTGTTTGGATCCTGGAGAGGTGTTCTTCACCTGTCTAAAAGAGGGAAAATTATGCTAGACAAGGAGTTGCTAGGGCTGATTGAGACACCTTCAAACTAGATTTGAAGGAGCAAGAGGCTAAAACCTGGCTCTCCAGAGATGAGCCTAAATTTGGTAAGCCAGAGTCAGGGGTGAAATCAGCTCAGCTAAAGTGAATATACACTGATGTTGCATGGGCAACAAACAAGAGGGGCTGGAAGCCATGGTACAGAAGGAAAACTATGACACATCACAGAAACATCACAGAGACATGATGAGATGACTCACATGACTGGAGTGCTGGCCACAAACCCATCAGAAGGGACAGGTGAAGAAGGAGAGGCAATGAGGTGCTCTGTACATTGGGAGTGGTTTGAGGGAGCTCAGGGATGGTGAAAATAAGGTTGAGTGCTGATGGATAAGAATCAGAGGGAAGGCCATCAAGGCAGCATCCTGGTGGCAGTCTGTCATAGACCACCCCAGCAGGATGAAGAGGAAGATGAAGATGGAGTATTCTAGGGGTACCTGGCTGCAGTTTCACAATTGCCAGCCCTTGCTCTTGTGGGAGAATTTACCTTGCTGGATCTACATGCTGTAGATACCCAGGACTTGGACTGTATAAAAGTGGTACCTCCAGAAGAATGACCCTGTGATCCTAGCACTGAAGAGCAGGGTGAAGAAGGAGCTGCAGGACACCACAGGAATACACATAGTGATGATATCTTTTGCTTAATCTCTCTCTCCCACTCTCTTTCTTCCCTCTTCCCGCTATGCCACCCCATTTCTTTCTATCTCTCTACCTTTTATTAACTCTTAAATAGAATCCATACTATTGACCAGCATATGGTCTCATTTGCACTTTAATTCAGGCTGAGGCATCTATTATAATTAGATAATAGCACTGAAGATTTCACTGGAACTCAGGGGAAAAGAAGAATTTATAATCTTTGGAAGAAAGGTCAGGCAACTCAGGAAGAATACAAGGATACTGTTAGGTCATGTAGAGAGAAAATTAGAAAGGTGAAAGCTCAGCTAGAGCTCAATCTGGCCACACTGTGAAAGATTAACAGAAGTGTTTTTATAAATACATTAACAGAAGGAGGACTAAGGAAAATCTCCATACTTTATTGGACATGGGAACATTGTCACCAAGGGTGAGGAGAAGGCTCAGGTATTTAATGCCTTCTTTGCCTCAGTCTCTAACAGAAAGACCAGTTATGCTCAGGGCTACTAGTCCCCTGAACTGGTAGACGGGAGACTCTCTACAATCCAGGGGAAAGTAGTTGGTGACTTCCTGTGCCACCCACAAGTCTGTGGGGCCAGCAGGAAAAGATTCATCCGAGGGTACCGAGGAAGTTGTCAGAAGATCTCACCAAGCCACTCTCCATCATTTATCACAGGACATGGTTAAGCAGGAGGTGTCCCAAATGAGATAACCATCCACAAGAATGATTAGAAGGAAGATCCACAGAATTATAGGCCTGTTGTCTGACCTTGGTGACAGGGAAGGTTATGCAACACATCATAGTGAGTGCAATCACGCAGCATGTACAGAACAGCTAGGGGATTAGACCAAAACATGGTCTAGTTTTAGGAAAAAAAAAAAAAATCAGATCCATCTTGGCCAACCTGATCTCCTTTTACACTCCATGGGAATGAGGGGAAGATTGATGATGTAATCTGCCTGGACTTCAGTAAAGTCTTAAATACTTTCTTTTATGTCGTTCTCCCAGAGAAGCTTGCAGCCCATGGCTTGGGCAGGTGGACTCTTTACTACATCTGAGACATTGTGTTTGAAACTGTCTGAATGGCCAAGTCCAGAGAGTGGCAGTGAATGATGGTACATCCATTTGTCAGCTGGTCACTGGTGGGGCTCCCTAGGGCTCAGTGTTGGAACCAGTCCAGTTTAATATCTTCAACAGTGACCTGGATAAAAGGATCAAATACACCCTCAGGAAGTTTGTACAAATGACACTGTTGGGTCCAAGTGTTGATGTGATGGAGGATAGAGGGTAGGAAGGCTTTGCAGGGGGATCTGGACAGGACAATGTTTTGAGATTCAGTAAGGAGAATTTCTGGGTCTTGCACTTGGGTCAAAATAACATCATGCAACACAACGTGTTTGAGGAAATGTGACTGGAAATCTGCCCAGCAGAAAATGACCGGGGGGTGCTGGTCTGCAGCCTAAGCCAGAGCTCTGAACATGAGCCAGAGTGTGCAAGGTGGCCAAGAAAGCCAATGTCATCCTGACTTGTATCAAGAATAGTGTGTCCAGAAGAACCAGGACAGTGATTGTCCCCTTGTACTCAGAACTAGTGAGGCCACTGTAATCTTGATTACTGTGTTCAGTTCTGGGTCCTTCACTACAAGAAGGGCATTAATGGGCAGAAGTGTGTTCATAGAAAGGCAACAAATCTTGGGAAAGGTCTGAAGCACAAGTCTTATGAGGAGTGACTGAAGGGGCTGTTTTTTTTTATCCTGGAGGTGTCTCAGGGGAGACCATATCTCTCTCTACAACTACCTGAAAGATGAAGGTCTTCCCGTGGGCAGCTAGCAACAGGATGAGAGGAAATGGCCTCAAGCTGTGCCAGGATAGGTTCAGGTTAAACATCAAGAGCTTTGTCTTCACTGAAAAAAAATGCCTTGCACTGGACTGCCCAGGAAGGTGGTGGAGTCATCATCCCTGGAAGTTCAAGTTCATTCAAGAAATGATTGCATGTGGCACATGTCCATGGCTTATGGTTCAATTGCATCAGACTATTTGGTCAGAAGTTAGACTTGGTGATATCATATATTTTCCAACCTTATAATTCTATAAGCATTTTGGAAAATATTATCACTAAAGATTGGGAAACTGAAAGAGTGATAACTCACACCAAAATAGATTCCAGGTCTAAAAAATAGGTCTGATCAGTAAATTACCTTTACAGATATCTAAGTTTCACTGATTGTACAAACTACCCCTCTATTGACTACAAAGACAGCTTAGATATATGGTAATATTTGGACACTTTTATATAGAAACAAAAATTTAGATGTTTTATTCTTTATATAAATCTAATCTTCAGATTCTCTCAGCTCCAACTTCTATGAAATATTTTGTCTATGATCACTGGCTCTCCAAGGAAGGAATAATGTATTTTTTTTTCCCCCAGCATTTGTGAGACTTCTGAAGGGGATATGACACAGAGTAAGCAAACTAATTGATGCAGTGTAGAGAGATTATAAAATATGAAAATTCTGGAGAGATTAGCTTTACAGAAGATGACAAAAAGGGCTTAGAAATAAATTTTCAATAATGTAAGTATTTTGCAAATTTTAGTTAGGAATTGTTTAAGGAAGCACACAGAATATGACACAAATACAGGACAGGAGATGCACTGCAAATTACTAAAAGACTATTACTACTTGATCAAAACCAGGAGCAGGATAAAATCGTTCCAGAAAATTTTAGATATGGAAAATGTCTTCTAACAAACAAACACCAAAAAACTTTATCCACATCTAAAATCAACTTTTTGAGATGTCAAGAGCACTGCAGATCCATTTTATGTATAAGACTTAGTCTTTATACCAACATGTTATGCTAACTGATTCTGATATTATAATTAGAGATGGTTTCCATAGATACCTATGAAAAAGGACTGACATATTATGGTAAATATTGAATTACATTGAGAATGCACTGATGTGTAAATTTTCAGATGAATATATTTATTTTAGAGATTTACAGAAAAGAAAGACAAATAGAAGGTTTTATAAAATAATAAACTCATGGATAAAATAACACATTAAACATAATATGAAAAGTAAAGTGTTTCTACTTTTAGTATTGAAATTTTTCCCCACTGAATTGAAAGAGACTAAAGTTCTAGCCTTCTCTATCCTACCAAATCTGCCTCATTTGCTATAGATGAAATGTGGAGGGAGAGAAAAGCAAGTTTATTTTAGTCCAGGGAGACCAACAGTGAAAAACATAACTCAATGTCCAGTATTCTCGTAGATGACATTTGATTTCCAGCCTAAACTTCATTAGACAGAAGAAAAAAGACACTATATATATTTTGATATGTTTTTGCATTTTTTGTTTTCTAACCATTTTCTTTTAAATTATTATTGCAATTATCTATCTCCATTATTGTTCTTATTCATCAGTTATTCATAAATATTTTCCCAACATTTCCTGAATTGTTTTTGTAATTTTTTCTGAACACATTTCAAATAAATCAGCATTAGAAATAACATAAACATCAATGAACTTTGGAGAGGACCCCTTATGCCTAAATTCTCAAGGTGACAAGAACAATTATGGACAAACATCAACATACATGCACAGCTTAAACATTGAACAGATAAAAAGAATCACATCATACATTGCACTTCAACAAAGGATCTTAGGTAACCTAACACAGATTGGGTTAGCCCTTGCCCAAAATTCCTACATTACCTGGAATACAAAAATTTTTTACATTAACATTGGTTAACAGCCATTACACAAGAATGAATCTGAGGTGGCACACAGGACACATAGGGAGATCCCTATGAGACAACACCGAAAAAGAATGCTGAAATGCTACTGTGTCTTCAATACAGCTTCATTAAAGTAGAAATTATTTATCAATTTGGAAATAGCATGCTTTCTTTTAAGTTGTTCCATGACATAATGCTGTTGGTTCACCTGCAAATTATCAAACTTATAAGACAAGTGAAATAGTTTTTTTTGAAACATGAGGTATGCGAACATACATCCATCTTTCTTCAAGCAGATACCACAATCAAAATATATATTTAGTATAGAATGCTGTGTAATAAATATCTATCACAATTATCAAGATCTTTTGTCACTCTGGAAAGCACTGAAATGTTTAGCATTTGCATCAGTGCAATACTTGTTTCAATAGAGGCTGAAAAGCCTCAAAAAGACATGAAATAGGACACCACTCATTTACTAAATAATCTTTCATGTAATCCAACATAAACTTGAAAAGATAACAAAGAAAAAGACAGTAGAGAATTCTGCGACATTGCCACATGATAGTACTACACCATTTTGAAAGTCAGCCACAAAAATTTCCCTAGTCCATAAACTAAAAGTCATTATGAAGGTTAACACTAAATAGTACACCACATTGTTGTGAACAGAATAGAGTCCACTGTTATTTGTCAAGAGAAATTAAACTTTTCAAAGTCTGGTTTATTTCTGGATTTTCTTCAAACATTTCTGAATTGTTTATGAAAAAGTTATATCAGAAAGACTGATTCTGTTTTGTGGATTATCAATAAGAGTTAGAATCCATCTTTTATTGCTTTGAATGAAGACCAGAGCTAAGAAAATGTGTACTGTGCACAAGGAGATGCTGCAAAATCTAAAATGTCCTGGCTCAGTTACACAATGTCAGATTGTATAACAGTTGACTTCTGCAGAAATAGAAGCAAAATCTCCAACTTTTATTTTTCTTAATCTAGATAATATTCTTAGTGTGTCTCCTTTGAAAAAAATATTTTTCAAATAAACCTAAAATAAAGAAAAAAACCCCACAAAAACACAAAAGAAATTCCCACAAACAATATTAAAAAAAAAGTGAAAAAGAACTACTCAGCACATCACACTTTTTTGTCTTTTTTTTATTTGTTTGTTTTTGTTTTTGTTTTTGTTTTGGGGGTTTTTTGGGGTTTTTTTTTTGGTTTGTTTTTTTTTTTTTTTGATTGGTTGGTTGGGGATTTTTGAGCTGCTAAAGAGATCTTGCATTTGCAAGTATTTCCTGCTGGTCTTGGGGTTCAAATTCCCCTTTGCCTATAGGCATACTCTTTTAAGTGATTCTAATATACAGAATCACTGAAAACCGAGCCTGTCAGACCCAAGAAAACGTTGTGATCTTTAAGCCACAATACTTGGTGGTTCTAAGCTAGAAAGGAAAGGATTTTTTTCTACAGCTTCTATAAAATGCTACATTATGCTTTTTAAAAATAATCAATTTCCTCCTGTATTCACCCAGTTTTATATTCATACAATTGTTCATGTCCTCTGATGTTATTTTAGGTGGTGAGACTACTTTAGAAGAATACATTTTATTCCAGAAAAGACATTAAATAAAGTAAATAAATTACTAAATGTATGTCCACATCAATACAGAAGTAGTTCACACAATTTAACTGTTAGTTTGAAGTATTGATTTCTTGCTTAGATTAACTAACTGCTCCATAATCACTTGTAAAACTAATATATTGTAATTAGAAGATGAGATATGTAATGGAGATTGGGCTCATCAAACAATTATACTTCTCAGTTTGAAAGATATTAAAGTGTTTCCCACCTAATGGGTGAAAAGGGACATAATTTATAATAATATCTTTCTCATTTTCAATTGTTTCATTATGTAAAGAAAGGCTATTTGCACATTCTCCTATATGTGTGAAAGGAAGAAATTGTCTTCTGTTTGATCAGAGTTTACCCCGATAGTCTGTAACTGCATTATTCTATAGGAAGCCTTCCAGTATGAGGTATCTTATTCCCAAACTCCATTTTCCAGATGTTTATAATTTCCTATATTCTGCCTGTGTGGAATGCTATCCAGAGAAACACTGATTTCTCTTTCTTGTGTTGGCTGTTTGATTCACTGTTCCATGAAAGCAAAGTGTCACTACTGGAAAAAATACCTTAAGGGAGAAATGCTTTTAGTATGACCGACATGATGCAGCTGTAATGCTCAAGGCATTTTGGCCCTATTGGAAGACAAAGGGATCAATCCATACCTAGTTAATCTAATCTTGATTTTGCCTATCAAGAAACTGTTAACAGTATATCAAAATTTTAAGTTGAATGTACACATGTAATGCATGTATAAGATATAAAAATATATAGACAATAAAATTATGATAGAAGTTCCTACATGTATATACAGCATCCTATAGATTTTTCATAGCTTTTGTAAAAAAATCAACTGTAATAATAAAAAAAACCCCAGACAAAGTACCCATGAATTTTATTGAAAATTTCAAAATTAAATCTGCTTTTAAAATACATGTAGTTCTTAACAGAGTATAAAATTTAGGACTTTGCATCAGCTTTAAAAAGAAAGACTATATGTCAAAAACCAGAGCAATGGAGAAGCTAAAATTTCCTTGATAAATTAGCGGATGGAAAACATGGATATGCAAGGTAAGGGAAAAATTACTAAAATTAAAAGCCAGTCATTACTTTTCAAGTAGGATTATCATAATCCCATTATTTTTCCAAGGTTTCCACCATTTCTGTAACATTTTCAAATTTAAGGGACTAAATAACAGAAGGCACAGAATTAAAAGACAAATAGAAAAAAAAATTGTGTTTAATTTCTAAACGTTTTGGGTTTTTCCTCGTATTTTTTTGCTATGAAACAAACAAAAAAAATCCTCAAAACATTTTGAGAAATTGGAACATCAGAGTTTTTTTTCCTGCCAGTAATACCTTTTTACAATAACTTTTTCTTTTCAATATTGTGTAAGTATCTTAGAGCTCATTTTCACTCTTTCATGAAAGATACTTGCAATTCAAGCTTAACCTTCATATAAGAATATGAGTTCACTTCTGAGAAGCATGTAAGTTCTTGATATTATAAATCTTCGTATCTTAAATCCATGGTGCATGGTACAAACCTGGATATATTAATAGATATGCAGTATGATTAGACAGGTTGCATAGCCAACCAATTTACCTTTCTTAACTTTTTACGCTTCTATGAGGATGCCTTACATTTATAATTAAAATCTGAAACTGGTTAATTAGAAACTAACAAATTAATTATCATCAAAGAATTTACCCTGGGTTGATGTGCTATTTCATGTTTTGAATAGCATAACTATTGATAGTCTATTTATTTTGCATGTGAATACAACAGTGTAGGGTAACAATATGAATCATATCTGCTGTGTTGTATTTGAAAAAAATAGAGAGTTCATTCAGGGTAGGAATGGAATCAGATTTGGTTTTTTGCATAAGATAGAAGAAAAAATATTGAAAGAACGAAGTCTGTCTACAGGTACTGAACACAAATTTTGCAACCTGTAGTGTCAAACAAGAAAAAGAACCCAAGGTACAAATAATAGAAAGAGACGTAAAGACCAGCAAATTGATGTTCTATATTAGCAATAGGACTAGAGTTAGTAAAGGTTCTCTAGTTAGTGGACTTTTAAAACTAGCAAAATTGACTCTGAGAAAGGCCTAAGTGTTGAATGCTTCTTTGCATGCAAGCCTTTTCCAGTCTTAAGTAAAAAGGTCAGTTCAAATCAGACATCTAATGCCATAAAAATCAGAGAAAAAAGGGCACTAACATATCAGAGACAAAGGATAAGAGCTCAAATTTGATAGAAAAAGAAAGGTTAGAGATTATTTCTGAAAGTCTCTAATTTAGTCAAGTATCCTGTAACTTGCTCTTTCATTATTCAAGGGTTATCTTGTTCTATTGTAGTTGCATTTATTGTGATTTTCCTCTGAATATTGTGTGAAACTAATCAATGTAAAAATATTAAAGATGTCTGCTGGACCTGACAAATTTTGTTCTAAACACATGCAGTTCTGGCTGTAGCAAACTTAGATTTGATAAAAGTTACCTTTAGTAGTCTATTGTATTGAAAGACATGACAAAGAAAAATTTGAGCCTTCATGGAAGAAAAAAGAGAAAGAAATGTAAATCAGAAAAATAATTTTACCCCTCAGAGGAATAAGATTTGCAGGTATATGCAAGAAAACTACAATCCTGTGAAAAGGAAAGAGCTAATAATTTTTCTTCCTTTCTCTCTAATGTGATAACATGCATCGTGAATAGCAGCAACAGCTAAAATATCTGGGATGCAAAAAACATTTTCATTTCATATTCTATTCTATTTATATTCATTCTATTTTCATAAGCAAATTAAGAAAACAATCTCTAGGTTGATTCATTAAGAACTGGCCTCACAGGTGGACAGAGTGAAAATACCTGCTGTTTATGTTCAAAGAAAGAGATAGGCAGAACAGCTTCTCTGTCATTTGAGGTGAATCTATCAGTAACTCAACTGCAATAAATAATATCTATATTTTGGAAGTCAATACTGAATTCAGTCATATTCCAAGGCTAGATCTGAGTTTGTCGAGTCAGATATTGATAATAGACACTCATGCTTTTATAGTGGCACAAGGAGTGAGCAGTTGTGCAGAAAAGATCTGTGGTTATAACACATCAATCGATGGATATGAGTCAGCAATGTCACACTGCTACTAAGTATGTGTGTGTATGTGTGTATGTATGTGAAGGCATTACAGGAAATAAAAAACACAGTCAACAGCTTTGACTGAAAAACTGCCATTTTTCTACACTGCAGGTCGAGAAATCAGCAATCTAGTGAATGCAGGATAAGATAAGCAGGGATCTAGAAGTAATGGTCTACAAGAAAGGACTGGAATATATTCCGATGATTAGCTTAAAAAGGAGATAAGGATGTGTTAAGGATACAATAGCTGTTCTCAGATGCATAAAAGACATCAAAGGGAATAATCTACAGTGAATGTGGATAAGTAAAATTATAATGGGTTTGAGCTGAAAGAGGAAGACTTAGGTTAGATATTAAAATAAGCTTTCTAGTAATAACAATAGTAAAACTTTGGCATAAGCTGACTGGGGAGTCACCATAATTTAAGATCTTGCAAGAATATACATGCTGAAACTATGTGGATATAATTCATCCTTATTTGACTTATGCAGTTTGATATAAATGACTTCCTGAGGTCTCTTTACAGGTGCTTGTACTAAGATAGTGTCAAACATGAATAAAATTCACAGTGAAAAATATAAGAAATTGTGGGAACCCAGGGCATCTCTTTGGCTGCCCTGGAAGCTCAGGAAACCCTGACCAAACAGTCTGAGAACTGAACAAGAAGGATTTACCCCAGTACAGGGTGGTTACAGCCCTGTCCAGGGGGCTGAACAGGGGGGTTTTTACCCCTGTCCATGGGGGTCACAAAGCAGAGATGAATTACAAATCTCAAGAGTGTGAAATACAGTAGTATAGCTTATCACTGAGTGAGAAATGTGTAGTTTTAGCTTTTTATGATAGAAGTAGATGGAGAAAAGGTAGAGATTTTAGAGCGGTTCCTAAGGCTTTTCTTCTTCTTCACCTCCATTTTCTGCTGTGACGTTAGCACAATGTGGCTTGGGGAGATTGGGCCAAGTGGGTATGATCTGTTTGATGTGGATGGTGGACATTGGTAGGAAATGGTAAACAATATGTTCGTAATAATCTGTATAAAAGGGGAAGGAGAGTTCCTAATGGCTGGTGTTCAGGGCAGTCCTCGCTGAGGACAGAGTGAACTATGAGATAAGAAGAAAAGAATAAACACCATGATAGACCTTGGAAAAAACTGAACCTTGAAGCCTCTGTCTCTTTCTTGTGTCTGCCCTGAAGCATCCAGGAGGGCAAAAAGACTCTGACCACCTGAATATTGGAATTAGAAATCCGATAAGGAATCATAGAATCAACCTCAGTGTCAGAGCCATTTCTCTCTAGTTTCTATCAAAGTTTTTCTCACAATTTTTTTACCCATTATTTTATATAAAACTACCAAGGTGAAAAATCCTACCTAATTTAAAACTAGGTAGCTTGGTAGGCATCTTAAAGAGGAAACAACTGAACCATCAAAAATAAGCAGATAACCAGGCAAGCATCAAGAACAATAATAGTACTAAATTTTTTATAACACTACTATGATTTAAAAGCAAATACAAACATCATGTTAGTGTATTCAGGGCACAAAAAAGCGTGGTTTAGCTGTTGTACAAGAAAAGAAAAATATACACCCACATAAGGTCTTCCTCTCAGAGGCCTGTGGCCAGCTGCTGTCAGGTGCCGGTGGACTACGTCATTGTCCATGGAACCATAAAGGTGAAAGTATTGCTTCAATCCTATCACATTTAGGAGAGATAGTTAATGAAAACACAGCTCTCAGAGTGTGGGAGTAGCTCTTTTGAATGGGAAAAACGCTCACTGGAGAGACTCAACATACAAGCGATATGGAGCATCTCACTGTATTTCTTGGCATGCACTTGGCAGAGAGACAGGGAGGCTAGAAAAAAGTCACCTTCATCCAGAGAGTCATTTCTCAAGCCTGTTTTAGTAATTGGAGAGAAGATATGGCTTAAATCACCAGAATGACACATATTTCCCTTTCCTTTTGTGACCACCACAGTGCTGCAGCTGCCACCCTTAGAAAGGAGTAGTAATTTCTCTCAGTGAAAGAAAGAATGTTTTGGTCAAATACATACCTTTGATCTATTTACAGGATTTGTAAGAAACAATGCATGAGTATAGATGAATCCTTGAAAAATACCAAGCACATTTCTGTCAAGAGAGTGATACCTCTTACCTGCAGAGAGTTTCCAGCAACAGGATGGACAGGTTTGGTCACTCAATATTCAGAGCAGGACTCCAAGTAAGGGTGGTCTACCTGACTTCAAATGGCAGGTGTTCAACCAGAAACATACCTGCTGACTGGACAGATACATGTGAAGCCATTTCAAAATTTTAAGCTGGTAATCAAAGCCACTCAGCACTTTGTACAGATTTTGGAGACAGACTTGCTGCACTTGCTCAGCTAACTTGTCTGGACTAGTTAGTCACTTGACTCTGTGTCAGCTCTATCTGGAGGAAAAGGGTACTTCCAGTAATGGTGTAGAGCAGTCTGGAGGTCTGCCATTAAGATCTATGTCAGGAAAAACTCTTCATGCATACCTAAGTTAGAGGGTTCTTTTCATCTGAATTTTCAGTGTAACAGTTTTAGAAGAAAAGCTGCATCTTTACCCACTGTTTTGCAACAAAGCAATGCTAGGTAAATTCTAACCTACTATATTTTTCTTGAATATCCATGGACAACATTACTGAGGGTATGAAGCTGGTCTATGTTAGAAAACATAAAAATTCCATGTCTTTCTTCCTTTTACATCTCATATGGAAATGCTACAAGCTCATCTGTATAATCTTTCAGTAATTAAAGCATAATAATATAACTGACTGTTTCAAAATAATCAATCACAAAAAAACAGATTCTATCTCAGTCTACTAGGGATCTACTGGGAGTGATGATATTACATTTAAAGAGTAATAATCTTTTCATCATATTAGCAAAGACTGCGCTCTCAGAAATGGAAATGGAGTTTGTCCCAATGCCAAGCTGAGAAGAAATTAAATAAATCATGTTGAACTAGAGAGAATAAAGTGTAATATTGCTTTAAGTCTCAATTCCTACAGTTTTCTATTGAACATAGACACCAAAATAACCTTCATTTCAAATATCAAAATATCAAAAATGGAAAAAATAAATTGCCTTATTTCTTCTTAAAATAAAGTCACTACTGTGGCAAGATAACACAGAGGCCTATGGTATGTGTAAATAATCATCTACCATTTCTGAGAAGTCAGCATACAGAAACTTATAGAAAATGTAACTCTACTTTTTTGGTGATGATGAATAAAACAGCACTAAAATACTAAATTGCCAAAATGTTTTTGATAGAAACATATTTTGATAGAAACATATTATATAGGGGGGAAAGAAAAGGAGAAAAATGTGTGAATGCGAAAGGGTTATTTTCCTAGTAAATTAATTAGTAATAAAAATTAGGTTATAAATTGCTTTTTGAAAAGTTTAACAATTGTAATTGAGACAGAGCCCAGCTATTTTTAATCTCTGAAAAAAATCCCAACCAAACTTTCAGAAAGAATTAAAAAAAAAAAATCACTCACATCTGTTTATTTATTTTTATCTTATGCTCTAAACTCCATTATACATTGAAGTTGATATTCACCCATCTGTTTTAACATGAATGATTCAGTTTTTTCTAACACTTGCATGCAAATGGAAACACATAAATTGCTAAGCATATTGGCAATTAAAGTACTATACTATATGCTGGTAAAACTTTTTTGAACTTCTGCTATTGACTTTTCTAGAACTGTGCATTATTTATCAAGTAAAGTTTTAAAAATCTGTATAATAGAGCAGAAAAAAAATAACTGTCTGACCTATATAATCAAATGCAAGGTGCAGCCAAAACTGTAAAATTAAACTTGTCTTAGAAACAGAAAATCAACTTTTACCATCAAATTCCTACTTATGAACACTGGTAATAGTTTATATTCTCATATGATTTTTAAGCAGAACTATTAAGAAGCAATTTCACCATTTTCTTTGAGGTTTTTTATAAATTAATTCCCACTTTAATCCCTTAATCATTGGCCTTTGGTGTTGTCATGATAAAAAAAGATCACGTCAAGCTGTGGATTTGACAATTACTGACTCTAGAAGAGCTTTGATTTAAAATAATTTAATATCAAATGCCAGGCACCTTGTTTGAATGAGAACAGCTTTGAAACTGTTTTCTAATGCTAAAGCAGGAAGCTGATGAATGAAGTGGTTCTGTTAACACATTGTGACTTTGTGTTTAGAAGTTAATGTTAAAGTAATGTAGATAAGAGCACTAAACTTTATTTATACAATTGTGTGGCCGTGTATGTTTTCCAACGGTTTAGTATTTGAGCATTTTTAAATACATTGAGTGTTTTGTGGTTTTGTTTTTGTTTTGGTTTGTTTTGTTTTTGTCTTGGATATGCAGAAAAGCAGGCATCTCATTTTCTCTCACTGCTTAGATGTTTAGGATTTCTTACAAATTTACAGAAAAATACCATCATGCTCTGGAAAAGCATAGAGAGGTAATGCTCTTGAAAAGTCTAGAATTAATAGCTGTTTAAAGAAGGCTCATTTCCACAAAAGGATGTGGGCTTACTTGGTTTGGGGCTTTTATTTGTTTGTGTGGGTTTTACATCTTTTGGATATTTTTTGTTGGTTGTTTTTCAGTTATTGTTCTGTTTCCTTTTCTTTTTTTTCTCTTTGCTTAATGATGCCCCAGCTTCCCTCAAACTAAATTCTTCCACCCAAAAGCTGGTCAAATAAAGAAATTTTTTCAGTTTTGCAGTGTGAATTCTGGGGGAAATAGAGGCATGCAGTATGTTCATAAATCAGTGCAAGTTCATTAATCAGTGCAGGTTCATAAGTGATTCTCAGCAAAGCAATGCTGAGGTACTGTCTGGTTTTCATCAAGAGTAATATAAATTCATTGAACTAAAAACTGAGCAATTAATTTTTGATAGTTTCAATAAAAAGATTTTCTTTTCCACTTTGTATAACTTCTATTGTTATTACAGACAAGCTTTCTATCCTATAATAAGTTCTAATATGACAATTTTGACCTGTGTATATTTAAAAATTACAGATGGTTCCTGTAATTTGAATACTGATACACCCAGAAAAATGATACACCCAGATTAATTTTAGTTTTTTCTGCTATTACATTAGTTGGGGATTAATTTGGAAAAGAGAACATGATACTGAAAAATATCAATACATGTGTGTTTTACATATAAAATAGTTTACTCTCAGATTCTAAAATGATGCTTTTTAAATATTGCTTTAAAACTGCCCATTGCAATTTTAGTTTTAAAGCTTAGACTTCTTTGACTTGAAGTGTTGTACTTCAATCAGTCACACAGAGCTGTGTAATCTGAAATAAGAAGAAGTAAAAGGGCAAACAAAATCCTCAGTAGTAAAAGTGGTCTAGGCAAAGAAAGAACAAAAATGAAGCTTCGTAAATGTGAATTTAAATAGTATTATACTATATATCTTCAATTTTAAAATACTGCAGCTTAAAAAAAAAAGTCTCTATTAACTTACGCCAAGGAGTTGCTACTGAAAGGTATTAGAGCACTGAGAATATCAATTCTTGTAGTAAATGCCATACAAGTGCTGTAAATGATGTATAAAGGAGGAAGTTTTCCAATGTATTTAGACATGTCTTAGACATGTCATTTCCAATCTGTCTTAGACATGATATGAAACTGAAATTCCAGTCTGACAGTCTGGAACCAATGGAGGTAACAGCTTACTCACAAGAGATTATGTTCTGGTTGGCATCATGACACTTAAATGTAGAACAATGAAAAGCAAACAGTTCCAGGATTAAATCCTGTCAAAGAAATTAGAATTCACTATGAAAAGGATGCTATCTTGTCCAAATTGAAAGATGCAAGAAGGAGATATTGTAAAATATTGTAGATATTGTAATTTGGTAAAAATTCAAAATAATAGGAGTACAGGAGAGAGAAACTGAGAGATATGTTGTACACTATTGAAGCAGTACTCAAAATTCAAATCAATGAACATGATTCAGAGCTCATCTTGCTGGTGCAACCATCATGAGCAAAGCTTTGGTCAAGTATCTGGAGAAAAGATCAATTAAGAAGACTATCATTAGAAAGAATTTGCAAATCTTGCTCATTTTTCACTATGAAAAAAAATCCGGGGAGAGGGGGAAAAGGATTAGGTCAACTTCGCTTAAATCAAACACAACGTCATATAACTTGGAATTAAAATGTAGATATCAAGGAAAACTTTTCTGAGCCTACATACCTGAGAATTTTCTACATAGACTCTACCTCTAGAGTTGTCCAGGAAAGTATTATTAATTCTGTATCTTTTAGCTTTACAGAGATAGAAATACATGTCTGCATTTTTTTGTATGTATTTGTGAGTACAAAACACTAGGAAACAGTTCAGTCATAGAAAATGAAGTTATTTAACCTCAGACCAAGTCATTTCATACAGAAAAAGGCTGCAGAAGTATGTATTTTTCAGCAGAAATTATAATATAGTGGTTCCATTTGATATCATGAACATGAACACTTTTAAAAAATGCCTAACTAACTTTTGCATACAAGTCTTGAGAGTTACTTCAAGTGGGGCTGTGGAATTGCAAATCCTACACTGCTTCTAGCTGAGCTCTTATTATTTCAGCAGCGTGTTTGCCTCATTGACTTTTGAAGACAGAACTTTTTTAATAATATTAAAGTTCTTATTGAGCTTGTTAAGTACTAAGCCATTTAGCAGTTATGTACCTTATTTTCATTATATTCTAATATCAAATGCATTGACACAAAATAGCCATTTTTGACTGAACTAAATACTCATAATTTTGACTGAGGTTTTAATTAAATGAAAATTAATTTGATTAGTACTATACTGCACTGTGGGGTACTTGTATGTGGGTAGTTATGTAAGTGTGATCTGGTTTTTTAATATTAAATTTTATTAGATTAAGCCTGTAATTCATTACTAGCAATGAATCAGTACAGATAGTAGAATATATGAGCTATGGCTGTACACACATCTGAAACTGCAGAAATTGGCTTAATTGGTGTGCCATGGAAAGTAAGAATCTTTTTCTTTCTTTAATATACACCTGTGAGTTAGCCTTATATAAAAACTGTTTTTTAGCTAGGTCTGCAATGGTTACTTTTTGTATCACTCTAAAACAACTTGGTTCACTCTGAAAGTTACATATTCTTAATCACTAATTTAAAAGTTATAGCAGCTCTCTTCATTCCTACAGTTTGGGGAAAAGTTAGCACAGGTTTACATTGGTGTCCTTTTCAAGAAAGTCCTTAGATTTTTGTTTAAATTTAGATGTGCACATAACCCTCATTTATGTCAATGACTTTGTGAATGGGAATGACTTCCTAAATTGCTGCCTTTAATTCCCAAGAATTTCCCATGCTGATTAATGAAGTTAGAGGTAAAAGAAAGGAACATCTTCTTCTACCTGAAGGAAAAAAAAATTCTAGAATTAAAAAGTTTTCAATTTATTATATTGATCATTTACTTAATTATACTCTTTTTTCAGTGGTGCCTGGTGAAAAGACAAGAGGCATCAGGGCACAAACACAGGAGATTTGTCTGAACATCAGGAAACATTCTTGCTGTGAAGGTGATTGAGTGTTGACACAAATTGCCCACAGAGGTTATGGAGTCTCCATCTTTGGAGATACTGATAAACTCTCTGGACATTTCTCTGTGCTCCTGTTGGCCCTACTTGAGCAGAGGAATTGGACTAGATGACCTTCAGTGATTCCTTCCAACCTCCTCTATACTACGATCCTTTGAAATTCTAGGTTTTGGAGAAAAAACCCCACTGCTACTAGTGAATCAGACTCATTTAGATGTGCTGTGATAGCTCTAAGACAGATAAAATGAAAAAAACCCTAAACATATAAAACATGTATTATAAAGCTATGCACTTTTACAGAAATTAGTACAGCCATAAAAATAGGTTACAAGTCAGTATATTACTCTTCTGATACGCT
>VWYP01029783.1:0-35217 GCA_013400435.1 Pycnonotus jocosus
AGGGGTTTTTTTCTGAATAAAAATAAGCTGGACTTCTCCAACATTTCCAACAAATTAGTCTTGTACAAACAGCTTAAATATCTCATCAGAGGACATCTACATTGCTGTTGGGATAGCAGACAGAGCACAGCTCCCCTCATTTGCTCTCAGTGCCTTGAAGCAATTTGGGGAGCCCTGATCCCCCTCAGCTCCTGATTCTCTCACAGAGCAGTGCCCTGAGCATCTCCTGCCACTGGGTTAACTTCCACCTTGGAAAAGCCTCTGTGAGGATGTGGCATTTTAGAAGCATTTCCTTGTTGTCTGCTTGAAAGCTGTTTGCAGGGGATAGGTGCTGAAATGATCCTTTTTAGTATGCTGTTGAGTATTTTGTTACGGATCGCACCATCTGTCCAAGCTAGTGAATGCAAATGACTCCATCAATTTTTCAAGTATAAGCTTAAAAAAAAATAAAAATAGCATGTGACAGTAAAAATCCCATACAAGCACTTTCTACTGCACAGCTATTATTTGAAAGCTACCACTAAAAAAAATGCAAGATTATTTCAAAAGCACGTTCCAAATTCCTAAAAAAAAATCCCCATTATTTCCTACCTCACTGGGCTTTGTATGAAAACAATACCCTTGGCTTTTTCATCTAACTATTAGCAGATACAGTACAAAGTATTTGGTTGATATTAATGTGCTTACAGCTTATTACACTGAGCTAATTAAAATCTGAATAAAGTAAAAAAATCTGGAAATTCCGCATGTCTAATTTGTCCACTAAAGCAGCCTGGGTAATAACAGCCAGCTCTGTAAGAGCATTAGGCTATCACAATGCAGCATATGATTCTCTTCCAGCTCTATTCATTTCCCACAGAAATGGGAAAAGCTGCGTGGCTTTATGGACAAACCATTAGCTCCTGATCTCTGGGGAAATTGGTTCATCAAAGCGTTTCGGCTCCAGACAGATTAGATCTCAGTCTGCTTCTCCTCCAGCAGCATCCAGCAGCACACAAGGGATGGCCCACTTGGGACAGCTGCAGCCACCCCACAGCTGGAGCCTGAATTTTTTGGGAGTCTAAAGCCAGCAGCAGAGTTTATTACAACCACAAGGAGAAAGGTGCTGTCACAGAGGGTTGGAATCTCCAGCAATTCAGTTCCTGCAGCGCCCAGCCCAAAATCTGGGCTCCAAGGAGCACTACAGCATCAGGCTGTCCTTCAAAAGGGAAAGGCAGGGAAGGGAAGTGTACCAGCCAGGCTGGAACTTCAAACAGGCAACTTGGAAGGGATTCCAGCTGGATGGAGCATCTTTTCTGCTCTGTCTTAATGGCCCCACTCACGGAAATCCTTGGAATGCCCTTCTGCGGTGACACAGCCATGCCAAGGCTGAAATTCCTGTGTTTGGTGCACTAAACACATTTGAATGCATTAAATAATTGTGTGCACACATGAACATGCAAGGCAAACACTGAGCCAATGCTGTCCACCCAAGGTTTTAGAGCCACAGGGCTGGAACATCAGCTGGGCACAGCCTGACATCACTCCCTTGCATTAATGAAGCTGTGATAATTCACACCAGCTGAGGACTGATCCCTGGAGAACCTCCATTGCCATAAGTTATGTGAGCTGCCTGCACCCTTCTCCCACACTGCTCTCACGACTGCCATGCCAGCCCCATCCTGCTCCTAAGACAGGAATTTTGCCCCCAAAAAACACCCAAAAAAGGTTCAAATCAGCATCTGTATAATAATCAATTGCACCTGTATTGTAACCACCTAAAAAATGACTTTATGAAATTTAGTCCACATAGATCCCCTCAAAATCTCACTTTTGTTTAAGGAAGTACTTGTCTTTTCTCCAAAAACCCCTGTCTCAAAACTTTTGTGACTGTATGAGGAAATTAATATTTCCTGTAGAGTGGAACAAAGCAAAATAAGGAAGATTCTCCTGCTGACTGTGTCATAGTCAGAAGAAAAAAATATTTGACCAAAGCTCAAATACCTCAAATTCAATAAACCCAAGTCTAAAAGCCTTGGACCATTTAATGAGTTACACTCCTGACTAACTGAACTTTTACTCCTTCAAATTTTCAGAAATCAGAAGGAGAAAAAGGCAAGAGCAAGCATGATTAAATGGCCTTTAAACTGAAGCACACTTAGTGCTTTTAATAAATTTTATTTTTCCCTAAATTCCACTCCCAAGTGGTCCTTCAGCACAAACTGTGGAGATAAAGTGAAAATCCTCATGGATTGCTTTGGAAAAGCTTGGTTTGAACATTTCAGGGATATGCAGACTCCAATAGTGTGCACACCACCAGCAGATCTGCAGTCAGAAAGGAGCTGAAAACCCAGCTCTGATCTCCAACAATCATCATTTCCTACTCTCAGGACACAAAAAACCCACACTGTTTGTAAGCAATGATTAATTCCAAAAGATGCAAAAGGAATAATTGCAGTAAGGATCTACGAGACACGAGCAGAAACACTCCCAATTTCCCATACTTTGCTTCCTACCTCTCATACTTCTTGCATCTGCTTACCAGGACACCAAGAGAGTTAAAGCCCATGTGTTTTTTTTCAAATTCATATCCCACTAACCACAAAAAATGATCAGGGAAAGCTAAACACAACTCTGCAGAAAGTGTGAACATCACAGCAAGACAAGAACTTGAGGCACTGCTCCTCTGCACAGGGTAGCACAAAGGACTCTGACAAGCTGATGATTATAAATATTCTCTGCAGATACATCTCTGCTTTTCCCCAGAGAGGCAGGAAAAGCGCCCAAAGAGAAACAGAGACGGATCCTGCAAGTTGCCAAGAGCCTTCTCAAAGCTGCCAGCTGCCATCAGCTTCTCAGCCTCAGGCCCTGCTCTTGCTGTTGGCAATTAAGAGTCCATCTAAACTCAGCCCAAAAAGAGGCAAATTTGGATTTTTGAGTTGCTTTTGCTATAAATGCTGCAGTGAAATCCATCAGAGCCTCCTGCTGGGCAGTTGAGCTCATTCTGCTGCTCTGTTGTCTCTTCTTTATAAACTTCAGATGAAATTTACTGAGGGGTAATTTATTCCTTAATTTCTCCTCTAAGACAACCAAGACTTCCCACAGTCTTGCCAATGTAACCCCATGGGAAGGCCTCCAGCACACAGAGGTTCAAGCAGGAGAACTGGAATCCTTGGGAAGCTGGGGTTCAGCCACGGCCTCTCCCACCAGCTGGAGATCAGCACCAGCCCAGCAAGTTTTCCCTACAAAAAAAGACTGAGAATGGATGAAAACAGGGGAAGATGGAACCACAGAAATGAGGGAAATTCAAATGGGACCAGAGGAATGGAGGGAAACTGAAGCAAGGACAAAAAGCAGGGAGCAGAGCTAAGTCCTGGGCATAGCAAGGTTTACAAAGCAAAATGTCACCTGACTGGCAAATAAAGAAATGTCCAACTCCCACCTCATGGAAAAAGGCTCAAAATAATACATTCCATCTGCAAATTCTGAGCTCTTCAGCTGCAACTACAGTTCACTTGCATTTTAGAGGCAATCACACTGCACTTCTACAGTAGATAAGGGGGATGTAAAATTCAAACCCAGCATCTGCATATCTGATCACCCATGAGAGAGCTAGGTATTGATTACATGTAGATTATTATTTTACCACTTCATCATTATCATGTTCTATTATATTATCATCAGGATCATCCTTTCTTGCCCTCCTCCCAGTCAATAAAATATTGTAATCTAATAACTCGTGCCATTGAGGAAAAACTGTGCAGGGAAAGCAGCAAAGGAACAAAACACCCTCTGAGCACAGTCTGCCATGTCTATCCTGAGCACTGATAAAGGTGCTGATCCCATATTACTTAAAGATAATGCCTAGTCCTAGTGGGTTGGTTTTTTTTCAAGTCAGCAAAATAATGGTTCATGAGGTGAGCCAGGTGGCACCCTGGGGACCCACCAGCTGTCCCAAACAAGTCCCTTTCTCCAGCACACCACCAGCTTTTCTAGACTCTTCCAAAGCCCAACTCAAACAGCAATGAGCTGGAGCTCAAACACTGCTTAAGAGAAGGCAAAAAAAAAGTCAGTCTCAATTTTTTGGGGTTAATGCGCATTTTTTAGCTGAAGCCATTTCAACCAGGCAGTGGAGAGGAAGCTTTCCAGGGGTCTAGGAGAGGCAGGGATTGATGTGCAGTGACAGTGAGCTCACTGATAAAATGAGGAGCAGGACTCTGGAGGGACCAGCAGAGCTGTCTGGGTGGTACAATTGCACCAGGAGGGCTCTCAGTCACAGCCCCCTCCAGCAGGGATGTGAGGACAGCTCGTGTACACAAGGAGCAGCTGCAAGCTCTCTGTCACAGCAGACAGCAGGGATACTTGCTCTGGCTGCAGAAGAGTTTCCACACATCTGTCTTCGTGCCTCTCTCTCACTTTGCTTCAGAGCAAACAAGACAAATCTGATTTCCCTATTTTTTTATCTGGAGTGGGGAGGTGGGGGTGTTTAAATTGTGTCCAAGATGCATTACAGGTTTATTTCACAACCAAGCAATTCATGGCATCTCTCTATTTAGATAAGAATATCTGAAATATATTTTTTTAAATCCAAGACATAAATATTACACAATTAAAGCCCGTGTAGTTCATTATTGCCTACTAACTCTTTGTATGCACACTATTTTTCCTCCCCTACTTATACTATAGCAGTTCTTAAGTTAAAAGTTTTGTGGTCAAGCTGACTTTTGACATTGAAAAAATTGTATTATTTATCTTAACATCAAATCCACATGATGGAAAAAAAATCAAAACATCAACAACAAATGCATAGGTGCAAACAAAAAAAGCAAGACGGAACCTTCTCACACCACACTTCCCAGAATTAGCTTTGTTTGCCATTAATGTAGTTGATTTATATTCAATGTCTTCTCTGTGCTGCTCTGACTTAAACATAATTTTAATTTAACTACCTTTTTTTTTTTCCACGGGGACTTCTTGTTAAAATTCCATTCACAACACAGCAATTTCTCTAAATTACACTGATGTAGGGATGAACTGATCTTATCAGCACCACTGAACTAGCACAGCACTCAGCACAGGGGGGTTCATTATTTTTGCTGTGACATGACTTGCATCAAGCCTATTTACAAACACCAAAGTGGCCTGAAGGAGACCATCAGCCAGACAGGCTGGCAGAAAGACTTGACAGCAGAGGCTCAAGCTTACATCTCTGCATTAGAAAACACAAGGAGAGCAGCAGAAGCAAAAAACACACCAAGGAAAGCTCAAGCAAAAATTACAGGATTGGGGATGTACGGTTACCCAGATAAACCAAACAGTTTACATATAAAAATATTCAAGAAGACAAACATAAGCCTTTTGCACAGACCCTCCTAAAAGAACAGAGGGTTTTTCTCAGCATCCACCAAGTGTTATTTAAGTATTCCCTTACAAGTTCAGATAGGCCAACTACAGCAACAGCTGGGAAGGAAGGGACCTTCTCTGATAACAAAAAAATGGGAAGATAGGGGGGTTTATATCTGCAACTGTACAAGCACTGATCTTGGACACCAGCAGAACAGACTGCAGTGCTTACTCACATGTGCTCCAAACATGATGCTTTCTCTGCTTGTCAGTCAGGAATGGGATAATGCAGAAAAAAAAAAGGACATTTGTTAGGGGCTTTGTTCAATCCACTGCTAGGTTTTCCTTCTACTTTTTTTTTTCCTCCTTTCTAACCTAGGAGAGTCAACCTGTTTTTTCTTCCCCAGCAAAAGGAGAGCCAAATCTTGGGCAGATAAGCAGAATACTCACTCAACCTCTGTCCTCCGATATTTCACGGTTCACAGTTTACAGTCATAACAGGATTGTGACTCTCCACAGCAGCCAGCACCGTGCTGGTACTATTTAAAACCTCCCTGATGGCACTGCCAGCAGGAGGGAGATAACAAGAACTCAGGTGTTTACCATCCAGAGTAGCAAGGGAAGCGCTGGAGCAGAGAGAGAGAGAGATTCAGCTGCCAGACTCACCACCTTTTTCTGCCTTATTAAAAGGAGAGAGGAAAGATTAAACAAAAATTAACTGGTGGCCTTAAAGTTTCCTAGAAACAGCTCTTCAGAAGCAATTGTTTCTGAAGATGTTTCAAAAAGATGGACAGAACTGTGATGGTTTAAATACACGCCCTTGGAAGATGCACAGGACAGTCTCTCAGCCTCCCTCTCCTCCTCAAGATAAATAACACCACACATTTGCTTAAGAGGAAAGAAAATACAAAGCTTAAAAGGTCTCTCGGGTTTCAGTACAAATCTGCCACTAGAAAAGAAGTCTTTCATCTTGCATGCACAGGTGACATTTGAGAGACAGGTACCCACCAGGTATGCAGGTTAAAGCTCACCTCATTAAATTGCAATTTTTGGCAGCTACTGACTGACAGTGTCCAACTGTTTCTGTGCTTAAACTCAAGACACCCAAATCAGCAGCAATTTCATACCATATGCTCCAAGTAAAGGTCTTCAAGTACTCCCACAGTCAAGCCAAGTCTGGAGGGAGTTGTGAATTTTCTTCTTTGTTTTTGTTGGGTTTTTTTTAACCCCAGTTTCACCTTGAAAGGAGCTGATTACCAGTGAAATAAAAATACCATGATCCCTTCTATTTTCTATACACAGCATGAAGATGGAGGGGCCATTAAATAAAAATTGCCAATATGACTAAAATAGCTGTTTTAAGTAATGCAGATAGAAACATCTTGCTATTCTGATCAATAGCCATTTCCCCGTGTCTGTTTATGCATCGATGTTTTTAATGAAAAAGACCCTTCTTTAAGATGCTCAGTCTCCAGTAGAGAAAATAGTGTATTTAATTTTAGTAAAGTGTAAACAAATCTCATTTACTAGACATAGGAGGCTAAAAGGGAATTTTGCAGGTTGGTTGTAGTAAGATCTAAGATGTCATGTTAACTCTGCAAGACAATTAGGCTGAGACTCGTTCTCATCTTCCAAATTCCACTAGAAATTACCATTCCTCTTGAAATGCTTGATAGCTACAACAGGTTATTAATTCTGAGCTGCTGTGGGATTTTGGAAGGGCACCCTGACATCCATCAACCTACACCCCACTCAGCACTGCTCTTCCTACTCTGCAGTGCCTGAACCAGCCATGGGCATTAACCTCACACCTTAATTATGATTAAACAGAATTGGGCTGAAGAGATATTTGCTATTTACTTACAGAAAAGTGTTTTAAAGGAATTCTCTTAGCTGAGAAATATTCTGTAGTTTCCAATACAAGGATTGCAGAAAAATGACATTTTTTGAGACTATCTTTATGTAAAATGAGTCTGTCAGCAAATCAAACTCAACACTGAACTTCAAAGTAACTGTGTGCTTCAACAGAATAGAAATAACATTTATTTACATCAATACATGAAACAAGCATTTCAGGCTTGTTGGAGGTATTTTAACATCATTTAATAGAGGCACTCTGCAATCTTAGCAGTTTGTAATATGTTAACACTGCTTAGTAGATTCTTAAAAAGACAAATATAAACTATTAATATTTTATGTGCCAAGATCTTCAGAAGGCTTTGGGGCTATTGATTACTTAAACCCATTAAGTGCTATTTTGATCTGAAATAGCTGGAGATATCTGCAAAGAGATTCAAGCTAAGTGGTAATGGCTATTTTGAGAACAAGCAGGTTTTTTGGCAGCTATCATTACTGATAATGAAGTTTTCACTTTAGAAGCCACTAATCAAGTAAACAATAACTTAGACCAGTTTTGTCCAAAAGACTATTTCATCCTCTTTTTTTTTTTCCTCATTCAAATATGTTTGAGTCCAGCTCTTACCAGGAGCACAGACCAAAAGATGACCATAATATTTATGGCATGAGTTTTCTAACTCTGTCATTTCTGCTTACACTTCTAGAAATGGCTGAAGATAAGACTAAGTTTGCTTTTAACAGCTAAAACAGATCACAACACAACTGGGATGAAGAAAGAGGCAGTAGCTTACCAAACTATATTTTGTCTACCAATTCTTCAATATTTAATTGAAAAGAAAAATAATTAATGCATTTCCACCCAGTGAACAAAGAATCGTCACCTAAAAAATTACAGCAGCATTAATTCAAAGAATACACTGAATATCTGTAATTTACATCTTCACTTTTATATTCATGCCAATGATCAAATCAGAAAGAAATATGGTACATGCATGGAACTGAATGCAAAATATTTCTATTCCTTTGGGAAAATGAAAGCAGCAATTTCTGCCCATGTTTTCACCTGTTAAATATTTTGTCCTGCAGTTAATATATGAAAAAAATTTCAATGTGCAAATAACTTTTCACATGCCCAAAATGAAGTGCTTAAAGAGTTCAGAGAGATTCACACAGATTTGGTGTTTTGTGCTTGAGGGTTTTTGTTTGTTTGGGGGTTGTGTGGTTTGGGGTTTAAAAAAAACCAAAAACCCAGGAGTGCAAACCAAATTCCACTGAAAGAACAGAAAGTTTGCCACCTGCCTTATTGGCAGCCATCAGTGTTTAATCTCACCCAGGCCTTCAGTGATGCCAAGGTAAGCACTTTTATCTCAGGAACTGGATTTTTTCTATACACATCCTTTTCTCTTACCCACAGAAGATTGTATATTGTACATGGAATTAAATCAAGAGTGTGCACTTCACCAAAATCATCTTTTGAAGGGAAGAAGCCAATCTGAGGGAAATATACTGAAAGAGAAAAAACCCACACAAACAAATCAACATCTTTCTTCCACAGACAAGAATTATTTTGAAGGTGAAGGATCACTACAAAGAAACTAGGAAAAAAAAAAAAAGCAAAACTCAAATTATGTGGAGCAGTAAGCCTTATTGCTCTGTGTCTGATCCACAGCTGACTCCTGGTTGCTACACAAGAGAATCTGCAACCTCACATATACTTTTACCAGCACAGGAAATGGGAAAACAAACCAAAACCAGACAGAAAATTGCTTGTTCCCAATTACTGATTCTGCTACAACTGGATTTGTTTTATTTTATGTAATGCAGTGAACTGATGTGGTAAGTAGTCTGTATCTCAGTAAAATCAGTATTCAAAAGGTACAAAAACAGGTCACTTCAAATTCACAGCCACCATTTATCAGAGTGAAGCAAGAAAAAGCAGTGTATTACTGCAGCAAAATAACATCACCTATTTCCATAGCAGGTTACAAAGAGACCTTGATTTCCTGTAGGTGATGTATTTTAGTAGCAATGTCTCTCCAGAGTGGAGGGTTGGTTTAATCACAGCCCAACATATATTCCAAACACCTTCAGAAAGTGATTGATGATACAAAATTCAAAACCTTAACCCTCAAAAAACAGATAATATGCTTACTGACTTAAAAAAAATCAAAAAAAACCACAGCAGTCCAGCAGTTACCTCCACAACTGCATTTTTCTTTTTCCTCACCCAGTTTTGAGTTGCCTCATTATTATTAATGAGAATAATAACAAAAGGAATAACATGATGGGAATAGTGTTAATGGGAATATTAACAAAGCACTATTAACAGCTGCTCCACCTGTACACATGAAAGTGCCTCAATTTTTGTTTCCCAATTACCTTTCAGTATAACTATTTGCCTGTGTCCTGCTCATACCTGAATAATCTCATTGATCACACTGCACTGTGACAACAACTCAGTTTTGCTTTGGATTTATCATTATAATAATTGAGTTAATGCAAAACAAACTACTCAGGAAGCCTACAGTTTATAAGGTTTAAAAAAAGGACTTGAAAAAGTTTTTTTCTGGCTGGGCTTAATGTGGAATAAAGGTGTAGAGTTGACACCAACTATGTATGTTGAAGTTTTAAGCACAAAATCTGTTAAAAATGTTATCCCACTACATCTTAACTGCTGGTGCTCAACAAGATTTGTATTTGCTGTTCCCCTATGATGTACAATCCTTTCCAAGTCTCTGAAAGGCATTTGACTTCAGCTCCTAGTGCCAATCTCTTCCAGAGCCCTGCCTAATAAGAAAATCTTCACCTGAGAAAAAGGCAGCCCTGATGTCCCAGCCTTCATTTCCCTTTCCCAGATTTCCCCTCTCAATGCTCTCAGAAGCTGGCTCAGAAGTCACAACACAAGCCAATCTGCTCCAGGTTAACAGTGCTTGACAGGAAAACAAAAAAGAACAAATTGAGCTACTAGTCTCTATAAAAATGCTGCAAAAAAGCCATCTTGAGAAATCACTTTGAAACAGTGATTTTAAAGGGCACTTAATGGACACCAAATAACAAATTCAAGCTCCCTGCCTTGCAAGGTGCTTTTCCTACAAGGACTCAGGTGTTTCTCCTCGGAGATTGTGTCATGACACAGCACAGAAATCCAACCACAGGAGCACAATTCCACCTGCAGCAAGATCCCAGAGCAAGACTGAGCTTCAACCCCAGCAGTGCCAGTGATGCTCCTGAAGAGCACATGGACTTATCCAAGCTGGAAGAACACAAAAGGATGTTGCTTTTATCTTCTTTTTGCCAGTGTCAGGATTAAATGCTCCAGATGGTATTTTGTGTTCAGACTCAGATGTTTATTAATTCTTATCTACATTGCAGTCTCACAAGCTGTGAGTTCTACAGCACTTCAAGCTAACAAACTAAAAATGGCCCCTGTCTCTCTCTACAAGGCCTTTTAAGGATAAACTGTCCAATTATGAAATGACACCTCAATTATTTTTACTTTTAACCCAATACCTAACCACCCATGGCCCACAATGGGGACTTTTCCATCCAATTACAAAACACCACCCAGACCCACAAAGGAGAAGGGGAAAAAGAAGGACTCAGCCTCTGCCCCAAATCCTCCATCTTGCTTTATATATATATTATTATATTCTAAACCCTTAAACTCTAAGTTTTCCCCCTGTGCTATCACACGCTTCTATCCAAACGCCACATCCACAATCCCAGCGCTGTCACTCAATTTTGGGAGCCTCTCCACGGCCTCAGGTCAATGCAGGGTTTGCTTGGGGGTCAGAGCCTGGCAGCACAGAAAGGCTGGAATTCTCAGTGCCCAAAGAGGAGAGAGCTGCTCAGGTGGGGCTTTTCCTCCAGTGCAGGGGCAGCCTGGACAGGGGATCGCACGCAACAGGGAAGGAAAGGTCAGGACACAGAGCTCTGAGAGAAATTGGCTTCAGGCTCCTTGAAAAGAGAGAAGTCACCTACAAGCATCCCTGGGAAGAAGGAGGAGGCTGGTTTTTAAAAGCAGGTTTATCCTAGTCAATTGCAATATATGTATATGCATATATTTTATATTTATATGCCTATATATCATACATATTATATGCATATATATTTATCTCTCTATATGCATATAATACATATTTATATGCATATATTTTATATATTTATGTATTGTATGCATATATTTTTGTATGCATATTTTACCCTTGTCAATGCACTGTATATACATATAATAACTGAGTCAATTATAACTAACTTATTTATTATATGCATAGATAAAATTAAACAAATTAGGGTTCACAAACCAAAGACAAACTGGTCTAACCTCCATCCCCACATAACCCCAAATATAATTAACACCATAGGATTTTTCTAGCTCTCTATCAATTTCTTCCCTAAGCTGTTATTTTTTAAATAGTGTATAACTAGAACATTTGAAATATCAGGTACAAGACCAAAGGCAACACCTTTAAGTGCTCTGAAAGTGCTAAGCGTTATTTTCTAAAATAAACAAATTTCTAAAGGAGGGGAAAAACCCACCAAATTTTCATCATAAAGATTAGGAAGATCCACACGATTTCCATGAAATCAGTAAGCACTGAGACAGCAATAAGAGAAAGGAAATTGAGAGTAATTTCTTGTACAGGATTGCTCTTTTGCCTGACACATGGGAAGCAGGGAAATGCTATTTATTACCCCAACAGGAAAGAAGAGAATAATTTTTAAAGCCAGGTAGTATTGCTCATTTCATTTCTATTAATATAATGGACATAGATTTGAGACATGTAATGATTCACTAAATCCCACAAAAGGAGGCAGCCTACTGCTCCCAGCAGCAGTGCTTCCCTAGAGCTCGTGCCAAGCTGTTAAGAGAGCAGCAAATTCAAGTGCTTCATAAATATTTCTGCAGGACTGTAAATACCCAGTTCAGTGGGGAATACCTGTGTACACACAGGAAATACCAAAGCTAATGCAACATAAATAGGAGAAAAAAAAACCAACCCACGAGTTACTCAGAACTGCTCTGCCTCGAATGCTCTCTCAGGTGTCCACTGTGCATCTACTCTGCACAATTACATGTTAGATATGGGTAAGAATTCACTTAATTTGGAGTATCCCCAACACTTCTGACCACATATCCTCATCAGCTTGGCTCCAGCCTCAAAACATCTGAGGTTTTTAAATGCTGAGATATTCTAGGATTCTTCCTTGGTCAGCTGCCAGTCAAGAACTGGGGACCAGGACTAGGATAAAGGGACAAGGGGAAGCACCAGCGTTTGGAGAACTTGCAGCCATTCCTTCACCTGCCTCATCACAGCCCAGGCAGAAACAAAAAGCACAAAATGGCTTGAGGCAATGTGTTTCCCCAAATAATGCTAATTTACACTGCCTGCTTTAAGATTATTTGGGAATGATGGGGAGGGTATAGGAAAAAAACTGGGAGAAGCTGTTCTGTGGTGGGAAAGGGGCCCCCTCATTCAGATTTTTGCAATATCAACACCACAGCCCCTTGACCATCATCTCACAACAGAATGCAGCAGGACTGTGTATTTCCAGTTTTATAGCCCTTCTTTCCAGCTTCTTCTTACCTTAATCTCTACCTCCAAAGCCACTAATTATTTTCAGTCCTTCCCTGACACCTCTGGTGTTAACATTTTTATTCACAAGCTATTGTTAACATCTCCCAGCTTATCTTCTCCTTCATCAGTTTATTCTGCATTTTAGATGTAACTCACTACATGGAAATAGCTGTTCCAAGCGATATAATTTTATCTATTTGTGTTTACACAAAGGACTATTCATTTCACATTCAGGATCTAACACACAAGATAAGCCTTACTGCAGAGGCATAGCTGGGAAAGCTCACTAAATAAAGGACCTCAGGATGCCTGTGCTGCTTCTCTCTGGGCCAGAGGAGTTAATTTTCTTCATGGCAAGCTGATAGGGAGGTATGGTTTGGATTTGTGCTGGGAACAGAGATGATAACACAGGGATGTTTGAGCTGCTGCTGAGCAGGGCTTACACACAGTCGAGCTCTTTCTGCTCCTCCACCAGAAAAGCAGGCTGGGGGTACACAAAAAATTGGGAAGGGAAACAGGTGGGAAAAATGATCCCAGATATCAAGCTAGGGGGGCACATTTGGAGTGATGCCAGACAGAAAGCACAATTTTTTTTAAGTAAGAATGAAAATACCAAACTAGAGCGCTTGCCCTACTTTAAATCATTGCTGTACAAAGAGAAATGCTACAAGTTTCCCAAATTCATCATTCAGCCCATGCTGGAAAGAATATTAAGCACACAACAAATGCACCAGCCTAGTTCAGAGTTGGATGTTCACTCACAGAAGGAACACTGTAGATAAAACTTGGACTTTTCCATTACCTGCAAGGTTAATCCCTGCTCCACAACCCCATTTATTGGGTTAGCTATCTGCAAAGTAGCAGTCTCATCTAAAAGAGACATCCAGGAAGGAATCAGTTTCTTATTTTGGGGCAAGACAAAGCATTGGTCCTTGCTGGGGGGCTGAAGGAAGTGCAGAGCTGATACAGGTACAAGCAAGGAACACTGCAAACACATACATCCAAAACAGCACTGGTAATCAAATAAATGACTCATGCACACCAACAACAACAAAAAAAAAAAATCAGAAGAATCTCTGGACCTCCCCTTAAATACCAGACAGACCCTTCCACAAGCAGTGAGTCAATATTACAGAGGACAATCTTCACAAGATAATGTGTGCCACAACAAGTCGCCCACACAGAGACTTGTTGCCATTTTCTTCCAGGTTTCCCCATCTTTTCCAATGGGAATCTACATCATTTTATCTATTTACAGGAAGGGCAAACACACACCCCATTAGCAAAACGATCAGTGACATCATTAGTTTGTTCCTATAGCCCATAATTATGTGTACAACAGACCACAGGCTAGCACCAAAAGCAGGAGGCCATGGATTCCAGCTTTTATGCTTTTTATCCTAGGAAAATACTAGGGAAAAGACTTATCCAGCAAACTCTGAACAACCTCAACACAAAAAAACCAAACCAGAAGCAGCAGGGTGAGACATGTAACTGCCTGAAAACAGGAAAAAAGCCACTGAAATAATATTCTTTACTTTGAGTTGCCTACAGAAAGAAAGACCCACTCTAAAGACACTTCTCTACCTTAGTCTCTGTAAATTTATATAAATAAGCTTAATAATTTGATTGGGCATCTATGACCACTATAATAAGACTTATTTTAACCTTTTAAACTTTGGGTTTACTCTTCATCACCGAGAAGATGTCTGAGCTTAATCTGAAGTGAATATTAACCCTCTGCCTCCATTTACACTTTTTGTTTGGAAGTCACAACCCAAACCCCCCACTGCAGTATCTAAATTATAATTACAACTCAACAAGGAGCCATTGCACACTGTGACTCTTCACAAAGGTGGGCTCTATCCCACACAAGCAATCCTTAGATCTTATACAAAGTTAATGGAAAAATAAAGCCTCATGAAACCATCTGCACAGAAGAAACATGGAAACTATCATTAAGGATACTACAGTTTCTTAAATCTTGGACAGGAGCGGGAGCAAATTGAGCATTTTTCTATTTTTAAGACACAGCACTTGTCACTTCATTGCACTTGTGACCTACATGACTGTAGATGACTGCCTTCCCTCAAAAAAGAGATTTTTCAAGTACAAATTTAAATGGCAAAAGCGTTATTCTCATTGCAACCATAACCTTTAAAATAAGTAGGTACTTACTGACAGAATAACTGTCCAAATCTTCTAGTGACACTAGAATGGGGAAGCAACAAGCTACAATTTGTTGGGTTGGTTTTTTTTTTAAAGCTCATTATTTCTTCCAGTATTTGGAACAGCTGGTAAAAGTAATCATTTGGCAAGGTCTGTCAAGGGATAAAAAAAAAAAAGTATTTGCTATGGTAGATTACATACTTTAAACCAAAATGAAAGGCTGAAACATACAAATATTTATGGAAGAACAGGGGGTTTCAGACTTCCAAATTGTGCAATAAATATGCATGCACACACATTAGTTCAGATGAACACATGCCTTTCATTTTATGCTCCTCTATTTAACTCTTTCCACAGCTCCATCTTCACAACCTTCGAGATTCACTGAAATGTGTTGACATGCACCACAGTTCTGCCTATCAGAATAATAAGAATAATATTAATAATATTCATCAGTGAACCACTCATCACCCATTGAAACAAAATACTTCTTCAGCAACATCCTTGTCACACCAGGCCAGGAAAACACAATTCCTAAGGACACAGTGACACTCCCAGTCTTATCCCATCAGTTCAGATGAGCATTAAGAAGTTTGACTGACCTGGATGCACCACTGAACAAAATCCAATTTTAAATGAAAAATACAGAAAGAGGAGTGCTAATCAAGTTCTCACTCTGGTTCACTCCTTGCCATTACACAGCCATGGAATTACAGGTATCAGCTGATCCATGGAATTTCAGAGGTACCTCAAAAAGTCTTAGTTTCAGACCACTCAAACATTCAAACTTTGCAGTGATGGCTACACCGGGAACCTGAGTGGCAACAACCACAGATTAAGTGTTTGTGGATATGGGCTTGTATCTTTCTGTACATCACCCTTTTATTTAATGCTACTTAGCAAAACATTCATAATAATCTTTCAAAGGTCTAGAATGAGTATCCAATAAACCAAAATGCAATTAAGAAAGAAACTAAAGAGTAAAGGTTTTAGTCTAACCTCAAAATACACAGAATTTGCTTGAAGCAGTGTGACAGATGGGGCAGACACTACTTTTTCNTATTTGCTTGAAGCACTGTCATGGTTTTAAATTTCTTGCAACAGATGGGGCAGACACTACTTTTTCTGGCTTTCTCCTAGCAGCCCACAACTCCTGGACCTCAGACCTCACCACTAAACAGAGGTGCAAGGACTGCATGTGAAAGCAGAAGAGCCACAAGAATCTGATGGGGAACCTGCTGACAGCACATGATCAAAACATGCGCTAATTGATTAAACTTTTAGGCTAACTTTCAAAATGCACATTTCAAGGACAAGCCATGCAAGTTGTTCTTGCCTAAGACAGGTATTTCAGCTACCAACCCCACAGGTTAAGCAAGAAGGAAACACTTCTTTATCTACTGGCTTTTTTATTACTCGCTCACTGGGGTGTATTTTAAATCAACTCATATGACTGAAATGGGTTCCTTTATGTGGTGAAATAATATGAACAATAACACACAAGTTTCTCTGCTAGAATAGCTGCCTCTAGTGCAGCCATTGGAGTGCTCAAATTGGCAATAGACACAGTGCTCATTTTCCAGGGGCATCACACCCATGCCTTGAATTCACTAAGAAAATAAAATGTATTTCTTTAGGAAAAAAAAACCTGTCAGAATCAATATCACAAGTTAGCAATTCCCTGTCCAACAGGGAATCTTTTCAACTGAATATGAGGATTTCCAACTGAGCCATTAACTTGCAAAGGCTCAGAACAGAGAGCTCCTAATATTCCACATTCAAAGCAATGTGACCATGGTGCAATTTGTAAATGCAGTGCAATAGGCTGGTTCTGCTTTCCAAACCACTGCCAGACGTGTTCCCATGCACAGCAGTGCTCATCTGCAAGCATTTTAATGAAAAATCAGCTACTTCTGATGGAAAAGATATGCACTGTTTTGTGGCTGATATTCATAGGACTTCCCATGTTATTCTGTGCTTCACCTCTTGCCTCTAAGCCATTAATTGCAAATTACACTGTTGCTGGGAAAAGTGAACCTGTGGAAATGGAAGGCTGGAAAACCCTGGAGCTTCATGGAAAATATTTTTCTATTTGCATAGTAGCAGGGCTCCAGCAAGTGTGACCACTGGGCATCACTTTTCTCAGGACTTCCTAAATGTATTTTAGGATCTTACCTAAAACGGCCAGGATACTTCAAGGAAAAGTTTAAAAAGAACAAAGAGCAAAATAAAGCCCCTGATGCAAGGGTTGAAATGAGAAAATCCATTTTTTTGTTAGCGTAACCACAAGATCTTTCTTCTGTTAGACATAAAATTCTTCTGTTGATCACTGAGGGAAACTCACAGCAGACTCAGAAGAGTCTCAGACTTATGAATTCCAAGTACTCTGGGAAATAACACAGGCCTTAATATCACCACATCCAGAAAAATGCAAATTGGGTTGGGAAAAAGAGCACAAACCCCCTTCCCTCCTCTGAAATCCAACAAAACTCGAGGATTTCCCAGCTTTTTTCTGTCTCTTTCACCCTTTGACTGTGCTCTGTTGTTGGGGCTTGAATAAACCACTGGGGTCATGGACTACAAACACAACTGATCTATGCCAGCCAAAAATTGGGAAGATTATGGCTAAAAACCACAGAACATATGCTGAAACACAGTGAGCCATCACAAAGCTGCTCCATCCAAGCTTCTTGGTTCTCTGTTTTCCTTGCTTCAGTGGAGAAGGAAGGAGCTGAGGCAATTATTGTTCAAAAAAAAAAAAAGGTTAGTGCATCTTTACAGACAGAAAGATCCAGGCAAAGAAACACCACCTTTTATTTCTGGTCTGAGTTTGGTGTGCACCTTTCCACAGAGAAACACTGGAGTCCCTATCCCAGAGTTCTCATCATGTACTTAGACAAAATGTTAAGATGAAGTTCACAAAGACACAAATTTCCCACAATTTAACACGGTTTTTCACGTGTCAGAGCCAAAGAGTCAATGCAAAAGGAAACAATTCGAGCTTTTTCAATGAGAGCACTGCATTGTTTCTCTGCTGTTCCTGTATATCTGCAAAAGTAACTTGTTCCATCTGTGTTTTTCCTCAGTGGAGAACAAGATTTGCTACTCAACAACATTCCCTTCCCAAGGCTGCAGAGAGAAAAGAGTAAATTTGTATTGCTCTCCCTTTGTATGAGGATTCCCACAGTGGTGTGAATTTTGTTTAAATTCATTTTCAAAAATAATTTCCCCTGCTCCTGTAGCTCTGTGGGAGCTCATGTCCCAGCAGACAGCAATTCCAGAAGAAACTTCTAGAATATATCACCTTTAGTACAATTTTCATGGCAGGCTCAAAAACACTTAAAAGGAGGGAATAAATGAAAAGCTTTCACATAATCACAATCCTGTTTCAGTGAATTTGCATCCCTCCCATCATCATCTCACAGCTCAGTTTTACTGAAACATTCCTGCATCTTCTCTGTTGGCCTCTGCTTTTATCCAGAGCTTTTCTGGATGAAAAGCTGGATAAAAAGCTTTCTGGATAAAAATCTCCTCTGTTTCTGAGGGAACAGATATCCCCCCTCCTGCCTAAGCACTTACATCACCAAGGAAATCATCCCTTTGATTGCCCTAACAGTACATTAGCAGTTAAAAACATATATATTCTACCACTTAGGCTTGTGTGCCTGAAAGAGCAGATGATGCCCACTCAAGCAGCTTTTCTACACTCAGATCCCCCCATCAATTCCCATGCAAATTCCCCAAGGAAAATGACTACAAAGACTGGGCTCCTGCAAATATTTATAGCATAATTCAACATGGTTAATGAAGTAACCATGACACAAACCAGAAAGAATACCAGTTTAATATGTCAGTCCTTAGCCACATGAATAGAAATTAATATATACACATAGATATCATCTAAATCATTAAACAGCTACAGGCTCTGCATCGCTAAATAGCTGTAACAGCACACACACACACACAAAAAAAAAAACAAAAACAACAACCCCCCCCAAAAAAAACCAAACCAAAAAAAACCCAAAAAACCCAAAAAACAACCTTGAATCCTGAAAGGTAAAGGTGTTTAACAGACAAACAATGGAAAAGTTAAATTTCACTTTAGGGGAAAAAAAAGGTGTGGAAAATCAGCACAGGTGACCTTATTTATGGTTCAGTTTTTCTTGAGTAGATACAGTGATATGCAAACTACTTCAATACTAGCAAAAAGGGAAAAAAAGGAAGTGCTTCAAGTTAAATGCCATTCATTGACTAAAAAAAAAAATAAAATACAGCAATTGAAGGACATGTACTCACATGGAAGGTATCCAAGTATGATAATAGCACCCATCTCTTAATTTCCAATCATCAGTTTTACACTTCTTACACACTGCCTGAGAGATAAGTTCCTAGTATTGAATGCTTATCAGTGCACACGTTGGCAATTTCAAGCAGTTTTGCTCAGGAAAAAACAAGATTTCTAAGCTGCAGTCATCTCATTTTTACAAGCATCTGCTATCTCTGCTTTAGGATTTAACATTCAAAAGGGTATATACAGCATCTAGTAATTGAAAAGATTTTCTTTCTCACAGCAAAATCCATTAAAAATATGCTTCACTGTTCATATGCTTGCATTTCATTTGTATTATGGAAACTGTTGGAAATTAACCTAAAACCTAATATTCTACACTCGTGACTACATAAAAATTACACTTGAATCTACTACTTTTCCAACAAAAAACCCCAAACCACCAATTTGAATTATATACAATGTGTGAAGTCAATGATATTAAATTCCCTAATTAGATATTCGTTTCCCATTACCCCAAAAAATTGGTATTTGATGCAATGGAAGTGTGCACAACACCTTATTAATCACTGTCAACAATGTGAAAGGTTGCAAAGATAACTACTCATCCTTATAGAATCTGGGCATGTGGCCAAAAAGAGAAAAAAAACCACACACACAGAGAGATATTAAGTTATCATCAATGGTTCTGAATAGTTCTTGGCTTCCAAAGTTCAAGGCTCCAATATCTGACATGCTGCCTGGATGTGCCTCACCAAGGCCTGGGTTTCAGAAGGGTTTAGCTGCGTGATGCTCTCTGTGAGCATTGCCACATGTGCTGGCTGACAACGTGCCTGGACTGTAGACACACGAAAAGTTGAGATATTGCAGCCTAAGACTCAATTTTGAACCATTTGCTGAAGTGCACAGTCACATCTTCCTCTCAGACATTAAGGATAAAGCAAACCTATTAAACAATCACCACACTGTTTTATGGGATCTTTGACATTATCTGCAAAGGAGACAACACTGCATTGCAAATAAAAACAAACAGGCTTTATCCAGCCATTAAACACAAATCAAGGCTGGATGCTTTCATTATTTAGAGGCTGTAAAGAAATTCTAAATTGAATTCCACTTTCTAGTTTAGTAGGAATGGATATAGGAATGGAAAATAACTCATAACATAAAAAGCACTCTGGATTACTAATCTTAATTGGCAACAAAAGATTATCATTGAAGTTCATCATAGCAATTGACTTGCAATAAAATAATTTTGGCACACTGTCCTCTTTCAGGAAAAAATCAGCCATTCCAAACTCCCAGATGAATTTGGCCACAATAACTGGACACCCCTTAAGTTGGCTAAAAACATGTGGGAGCTTTAAGGAAACATAATTATGTCCTGAATATTTAAAATACACCTGCTGAAAAGGCTTACTGTAGAAGGTGCTATCAGAACCACCCCTGTAACCCAAAGAAGCAGGACACGAGAGACCTTTACACTCATCCAAAATCATGAGATCTATTAAATAAATTAGTGGTTTACTAGGAAGATGCCTAGCAAGATAAGCTAATTAGCAGGGATGATTTATTTATATGAACACACACCCCTCTTGAGACATTCAAAACAATCTTAATCCTAAATCCTCCCGCACTAGGTAGTGACCAGCTTTTACTGCAGAGGAAATGTTATCAGACATGATCCATCACCAGAAATGAACAGGGAGGAGAGGACAGCAGTAACTGCTTCACCATCTTCAAAAACCATGTACAACTCAGGTCAATTAAAGTTCTTCAGCTCTCCTTGCTCTCCAGGAGCACAGAGCAGCACCAGAGAGGGATCACTCTCATTCCCACACACACTTCTGGTTCTCTGGGACAGTCTCTTTTCAGAACACACCAAAACTCTGCACAGACAGGAATTGTCTGAACCTCAATGCACATGTGAAAAGCAACTATAGAACAGTAAAAAACCAAGCTACTATGGAGCAGTACAGTCATTTACAGGCTGCAGAGCATTATGGTTTGCAAGAGGTATTTTTTTGTTTGTTTAGGGGGGGTTGTTATTTTTTAGAAATAAGGACGCTTCAATTTTTAAGCAGATTTCCTCATATGAGGTGAATATTTGCATCAAACTTGCTTTTCACATGTCTTGTGTTCTTTCCTGCAGGATTCAAGTATTTCTCATAATTTATCAAGATTATCCATATCTAACTTCCATTTTACTCACAGCAACAAAAACCTCCAATAAGAAAACAAAACCAGCACTGCAAGAACGAGCCAATTCTCCTCCAGCTTCCCATCTTCCATCACTCCTCTACTCTCCCAAAGATCTTGGAGCTCCATTGCCTAAAAGCCACACAGGGCCACGCTGACAGCTGCATTAATCTGAAAATGATGCCCACCTCCAAAAGGAAAAAAAAAAAACCAAACCAAAACAAAAATACACAACCAAAAAAACAACAACAACAAAAATTAGTTTAATCCAAGACTAATCCAATTCTGGGAGCTGTGTGTCTCAGATATTCTCATCTGTGTAGGGCAGCAAGGAAGGGGTCACCCAAACAAGGCAGCCCTTGAAATGTGAAGCTGCAGCAGCAGGGCAGTGGCAGACAGATGAGTCCAACCCATGTGGCACACTCACATTGTGAAGGGTTCTTTGGGTTGAAGTTTTTGGTAAAGCTCCAGAGATGCTCCTTGCTATTGGAACACCCCCAAGCTGCAGCACTCCCCAACTCAGATCCTGCCAAAGAGAGACAGAGAACGAGAGAGGGAGGATTTTCTTTCACAGCACTTCTCACACTCCCCTCCTGAACCACAGAGCTCCATCTTTTCTGCTATTATTGGCAATTGGAAAGCAATCTTGTCCTCCATGAAGAGATACACCTATACACATGGAAATATCCAACATCTACATGGCAAAAATACACCTACAGACAAAGACAGGTGAATACAGAAGACTAAAAACATTGTGTTTATGCCATTACTGATCACAATGGATGCTACAAAACCTGGATTTCCTGCTAATGACACTCAGTAGGCATCTTCCTTCCCATTGTGATTCTGTCAGTGTTAAACACATTGACTCCACACTCAGCCACTGTGAATTCAGTGCATGACATTAGACCACCCACCCAAATTCCAGGCTCTTAGGAAAGCAATCATCTGCCTATCTATCTAGAAAAGCCCTTGCCTGTGCATGTTTCCATCTATTTTGGCATTTTGACGTGCTGTACTGCACTTCAGGTTACTCCACAGTTTACACAAGGTGAAAAATCCCCCCCACACTCACCTTTCATCCTCTGCCAGCTTCTCTGTTATGCCATGTCATCTCAGTTCTAAAAGGATGCACCCATGTATTTATTTTCCCCACCTGATAAATATTTATGAATATTTTATTCCAGTCCTAACACATGCACACTATAACTAATCTTCCTTTTATTTAGTCAAGCATCTTAAAGGAAAAGGAGTCTGAAGACAGGCTCTTCCTATTGCCAAGCCTGAGCTCCAGCAGCCAGCATATTAATCAAAATGATGCCAGTTTGGAAGGCAAATTAAAGAGACAATGACAACAAACCAGCACCTAAGATTAATAGGAGTTTCACATCAATGGAGTGCAGTATTTAAAACCTGCAAAAATTAAATGTTTGAAATAAAGATCTCTTCTGGTGGTTTGTGGTGGTCTTCTCATTCACAGAAAGTGAGCTACTAGCCTAAATAGCATTAAAAGCTCAAACATTATGCAATTAGGATATGGCTAATGCAACTTTTCATTTCTAATACCTTATGTTGATTTTGATCAAGGCTGATATGGAAAGAGCACACTTTCAATAACTGAATTAGCACCATCTAGTTTTGGTTTGATTAGTTTAACATTCATGTTATGAACCAAGGGAACAATAATAGAACAACTGAGGTCCAGTTCATGCTCATATCACAAAAAAAAAATTTAACTACAATTCAACTTTCATTACCCTGAGCCTCGCAATTCTGTGATCTCTCCAGTTTCTAATCCCTATCATCCCCACTGTGTTCACAGGATTTACTTAAATTTTTTGAGTATCACAGTACTAAATTGACATTTAAAAAATTCATTACCTTGTTTGACATGATACAGAGAACATCAATGAAGAAAACAAGGCATCTGAATTAGGAGACTTTAAAGAGAGAGGGAAATAACACAGGCAATTCCATCTGCCTTGTTACATTTTTGGAGTAGTCACAGTGGATGTATGTTGTTTATCCAAAACAAATCCTCCAAGTTACTGAGGATCTGATAGTCACTGCTGTCATCACAATGAAGAGCTGAAAGACTTCAGAAAATAAACTGCAAGCTAAATGCTAGCAGCACATAGAGCTCTCATTTTCCACCTATAAGTGAGGATTTTCATAATGAGCCTACCTTGTCTACAATCTCTCAGCTGTTAACAGATCTCAGAAGCTCTTGCCCCACAGCTCACATGAATTCAACTCCTTTTTTTTAGTGCAGAATACTTGAAAAATAGCTAGGCAAGTCTGAGTACATATTTATTATCATCAATGTGCGATGGCCCCAAGAGACATCTACACATCATCATCTGTTAGCAAGAAAAGGAATCACAGTCTTCAATACCAGGCTATTTTTTCCCTAATGCTGCAAGGACAAGCTAATTTGTAAGCCAGATCATTTCTTCCTAAAGGATGAATGACAGTCTTCTGTAAAGAAGGGATTTTTATAATTCTGCCACAAAAAGGGAAAGATTTTTTTTTTCCTACCACGAAAAATTATGTTCATCGTCTCACCAGCTTTCACTTCCATGGGAATGTTGGAGGAGTCTCTCAGTCCCCCAAAAAATGAGTCTGGCTCATTTTTGGAGCTCAAATAGATCCTGAGCAGTTGGAGAAAGTGGCTCCATCTCCCCATAATGCACACAGACCACGGGTCACTGTCACATCCTTCCTCTGGGTTCCCAGATAAAGAGCAGAAACACAGAGTGGCAAAAGGGTTTGTGCAAGAAACTCCCATGTATTATCCCTTCCAGTCTTTCCTTCTTCCCTTCCAGTCTTCCTCTGCAATTTGAAATCATGACTTGATGTAGAAAACAATAATAAGGTACTGCATGACAAAGGGAATTCAGCTGGGAGAACAAGTTCACTTAGTCCAGCAGTCTCCTAGCAGTTATTTTAGAGTTAGACCAATGTGACCTTGAACAATCTTAGAAGAAAATATCCATTTTCATCTGTAACACACCTGTTTTACTGCCAGGTTCTGTTACATTTTAAGTATTCCTCTTAACAGTCCTCTGAAAGTAACACATGAAGGTGAATGCAAACACAGACAGATGATGCTTTTCAAGCAGGAATACCTAAAAAATACACATTTGTCAAACTTACCAGGAATTCCTCCATCTGCACCAGTAAATATGCTTAAAGTTGTCTGTTAACAGAGAAATCTAATTTCTTTGTTAGAGAACATACTAGAGCTTTGCTGCTACTGGAAGACGTCACTAATATTTGGTCCTGAAAGTTATGAATTGCTGCAGTGTGCAAGCATAAATAAATCTATACCACATCTGTCAAACCGGACTATAATCAAACAGAAAAAAACCCTAACACTGAGTGCCTAAAAATAAATACTGACAAATGCATGTCTGTCTCTCCCTAATGCCTCCCTTTCTGGAAGATCCTTGAGTCTGGAAGACTCCAAGCTTTGCACTACACCCTAAAATTAGTAAAGAAATCTGAATTATCACAGAGCCTATTTCCTGTACACTCCTTCCTCCTTTTCCCTGTCCCCTTTCCTACCACTCCCTTCACCAGGAATATCACAATAGATAGCAGACCTTGGGGATATCAAATTTGCTCCCAGGCACAGACATGACGAGAGGCAATGTCTGGCTGTCCAATTTGAATTTCCCAGCTATTTAGGGTTTGAAGTATTTTATACCATGGGCCCACACGTTATTCCAAGTGACAATTACTTCAAAGCCAGAGGGTGGCCATTTGCATAATAATGAACATTTTTCTAAGGAGGTGTGTGGGGAAACTCCACGCTAATGAGTTAGGATGTGCATTATCTGAAAGTCACACTTGCTTTATAAAAATAATTAAAACACCACCTCTAGTGTTTACCTTCTTGCACCTTTTATGTAACAGACAGAGACACCTGTCCTGTTAAATGCACAGGACATAGAATTAACTTTTGCAACCCTCAGTAATTTGCACTGAACTTTTCCCACGTATAAGGGCTGGAAAGTGGGCTGGCTCCTGAAGCAGTGCATCAGGTGAAATGCATCCTGTGGCACAGAAAACAGGGGTTTGCTACGTCTTAATCACAGAAAGAATGAGGGAAATACAGCAACTTCTGCTAAAGCACTGTAAAAGAAGGGAATGAGAGACAAAGTGCATTTCACAGCTGCAGAAGCATTTCCAGAACACTCTGCTATTGGGGTAATTTTTTTTACAATATAACCAGTAACAGAAGATTATTTTTTTTTTACTAAGCAGAGACTTGTCTTCAGCATCCTACAACCCTTTTTAATAACAGAAGTTAACTTTATTTTGAAACAAGTGTTCTCATACTCCAAAGAATGCACCCTATACTACATTAGTATAAATACATCACCTGTATTTACTGCTTGAACCTTTTGGTTTCATTACCTTTGGAATTAGATTGATGAAGCCATTAGGATCCTAGCTATAAAACCCTCAGTTATACCACAGGATGTGGAAAACTGGAGTCAGAGGCTCACTAATGCACTGAGCCACAGCCTCAGCATCATGTCCAGCTCTCCCTCTTTAGCCCACACTCACAAGAATCCCAGACAAGGCACCCCAAAGCCAACCAGAGGAGACAGGATATATAATCCACCCCAAACTACGGATTTTTCCACAGAATCAAGATTTGGCCTGGCTAAATTTTGAAATATCCCAGCTAATTTATGACCATTAATACTCACAGCCATCCAAGATAAGAACAATAATCATAATGCAATGCCTGAGGGTTTTTAAGGCTGTTGTCAGCAGCTGGAAGGAGGGCTGGATTTCTTCCCTGCACACAAGGCAAGCAGCTGATGCATCAAATTGCTGGGTTTCTGTCCAGCTCTGAAAGATCAGCTATTGATCAGTGCCACTGGCACTGCAGCACACCAGGCACTGCCACAGGATTGGAACCAGCAGATCACACCAGTGCAGACTTCATCCACCATCAGAGAAGAGGGAGCAAAAGGCAAGCTACACACAAAGGCAAGCAGGGAAATGCTTCCAGGCATGAGCAGAGTCAGGGGTGCCATATAAAGTCTCCATCAGCACTGATCCTCACTCCTTTAAGATTGGAAATAATCAACTCTTCTGTATTATTCAAGAAAATTTCAGCAAACAGAAATCATTTCTGCCTGATTTTGTACAGTTCTATTAAGCACAGCAACTGCATTATCTGCTGTGTAATCTGTCTACCATGCAAGCATTTTCAGAGGCATGCTTGCCAGGATTTTGGAAAAAAAACCTCAAGAATAATTGTTCTGCTTTTTGCTCCTGCGGGGGAAGGTGGATTTGCCCCCAAGCACATTGTAACCCACCCCCATGTTCTATATTTGGTTAAGCTGGAGATCCAAAACCGGGCACCCTGCTCAAGGAGTGCCACCAGCAAATTTGCAAAAGGTGTTACAGATGTTTTCCACAGAGATTCCCATCCTTGCAGTGGAACAAAAGAAACATCACTACAGAGCCACAGCACAAGCAGCAGTTGTTTCTGCATCTCATCAGCCACTTGGTTTCATGTCCTGATCACCTTCATTCCCTCCCTCTCAGAGGCTTTAAGCCACAGTTCATATGGAAAACAAAGGTTGTCCTTCATGGCTTAAGCCATCATGAGTATTTCTTCCACATCCTTGGAACTTCAGCTGAAACTCCCTAGCCAAGTTATTTTCGAGATAAGGAACTTCCCTTGGTATGAGGAAGAGAAACAGCATTTGTACCTGTGCCACATACAGTTTTACTCACTTTACAAACAGAGGTAAAGCTCAAAAACGTGGGCAAGCCCAAGGCCTCAAGGAATCACCCAGGAGCTTTTTTTCACTGTACAGTAACAGGCTGGGGAAAGGTCAGGGCAAAGGGATGGAAGACTGGCAGAACTACAGGAGTCAGTTCTAGTGGAGACTCTGCCACAGAGTCCTCAGGCACATCAAGTTCACCCCTTGCAGTCTCACCTTTGGTTGACATCACCACAGATCCTTCGTATCACATCCTAACATAAACTTAATACATGTTGGAGAAAAATAATCCTTAAATCTTAAAAAGTTCACTAATTCCCTTAACTAGACAAAGATTACAAGAGACACCAGCTGAATAAGCAAGATGCTTTGTTTATATTATATAAACATTTTTGACAATATGGAAAACTTCTTCATGACCAGGGTCTGACCAATACCAAACCACACTCCTATGACTCTCTCATTAAAACCATTGTAGAAAGAAGGTCCAGATAAAACAGAAGAACAAATCACCTTATAGCAACCACTAGGGTGAAAATCTGCATAATTGAAACAAAAAACTATCTGCTTCTTTGAGCCAGTTTCTCAGTGAAGAGTGGTTTAAAANTTAGGGTGAAAATTTGCATAAATGAAACAAAAAACTGTTTCTTTGAGCCAATTTCTCAGTGAAGAGTGGTTTAAAATTGTCACAGACACACATCCACAAAAAGGGTTACAGAAGTATCTTAAAGAGCAGGAAATTTATGACCTTAAAACAGAAGCCAAGCCCTGCACACACCACCAAGATACATCCATGTAACTAAAATCTCCCAAATCTGATTCTGTGGTTATAAGGTTTAAAGTAAATTTATTAACATAATCTTAATTACTATAATAAAAACATAAAATCCAGTCAGGAACTAAAATTCTACAGAGATTGTTATGTTTACAGAAGGTTTTAAATGTCTGAAAAATAAAGGAAAAGCTGACACTTTCTCAGTTCTCCTGCTCAGTGGATTTTTATCGCATGCACATTTCCATAAAAACCCAGTTAGTGAAATTATCAAAACACCACAACACAGCTTGCTGTAATTTCATAAGCTGAGTCTTGCTGCAATTTAAAAGTGGTTATACTTGAGTGCTCCCACACTGGCTGAGCAGTACTGCACCCAATCTGCATTAATGCACAAAATTCTGCTAATAAACACAGTACCCTGCTTTCAACAGCAGTATAAAGCAGGTCAACACATGTGAGACCACTTCTGCTCTTCAAACTGACTTTGAGATAAAGGTAGCAGCACAGCATCCTCAAGCAAATGGGAAGTGCATCAATACAAAGCCAGGAAAAAACACAAACCCAGGAGAAAGCTCAAGCATATGGCTTCAGTCATGGGGATCACAACTGCTCCAAAAAAAACAAGTCAAGAGAGAAAGAAGCCCCTTGAAAACAGCGTTAGCCTGCTTGTAACACTGCAAAACTGCAGCTCACACATTCTTCATTCAAAATAAAAATAATAAAAGAAAAAAAAAAAAGAGAAAAAGAGCTGAGGATGTTTACTCAAGTAGCAAAAGGGGGGAAAAATACTAATAGACCTCCACCAGTTTGGCTTTCCAAGGTCCAGACACACTCTGCCTCTGTGGCAGTATGGCCAGGAAGCTTCCATTGATATTTCAAAGTCCAGGGTGACAATTTTTTTTTGTAAAATGCCCACAAATCCATGTACAAAAGCAATCACCCACCTATAAGCCTGTGAGGTGCAGCACTCATGCTACTTTCTGTGCTGCTGACAACAAACAGTCCTTCCTAAAACCAACCAACCCAGTGCACCAGGTAAGTGCAAATAAATCTCTAAATAATTACAATCACTAGTTAAGCAGGGATAAATGTTTAGTTAGAGCACATCTAAGCATAAAATACACATTTACAGAGATCCTTCCAAAGTCAGAATGCATGTCACAATTACATTGTCCTCATCATTCAGTCAGGCAGAGCAGAAGACACTTCTGTCACTATTGCACATACACATTTCTCATGGATGTCCCACTAACTTAGAGCTATGGACCTGAATGAAAAGTCAAGAGGAAGGAGGAATGAAGGATGGAAATCAACTGCAGAATGATTTTGTTTCACTCATCAGCAGAAAATGCATTTTATCACAACACAGGGCAGCACTAAATTTTTCATGATAGAGGACATGAAAACATATCTAACTAATGTACCTAACTAACCTAATAGATTATTTTAGCAGCAATTTTTACATCAAGTCTCCTCTTCAAGAAAACAAAAAAAAAGCAAAATTCACTGCTCATGAGCAATCACCCATTTCATACCAAAACAATACTCTACACACAAACTTTTACAGACAAAAAAAGTCTGTAGCATCACCTGTATTACTCCTGTATTTAAAGACTCTGTTGCCAAGGTCATATCCTGGCACAAAGCCTGCTCACATCAGTATTCATGTTGGTAATCCTGCCACCTTCACAGGGCTGTTAAACCTGAGCAGATTCTTCACTTGTACATTAACAGTTACACGGAATTTGGCCATGTAATTCCCACTAGAGCCAACTTAAGATACGTGGATGGCTGCATTGCTATCCCAAAGATTAATATGAGTCCTCTTTAAAGGCAGCCTGGGAAAGCTGTGATGAGTGAAAAGAACCTGCTTTGGCTGATTTCAGCAAAGTCAGAGGCAGCCCAGTTTGGAATTCTTGAAGATCAGCCAATACATAAAAAGCAAAACCTCATCCCCTCTAAAATACAAGCACAAACACTAAATCTTGTCTTGCTTTAATCAATATAGCTACTAAGTTGATACTTTAAAATACACTTAAAAAAACCAAACAAACAGGAAACCGACCTTTATTTCTACACCACAAATGCAGACAGAGCATTCTCTATTTCACTTGGGAAAGACAAGCCAGATCCATCACTGAGGGATATACATGCACACACTGATTTCTTACTGCTTCAGAAACACTAAACAATGGTTGACTTTAATGTCCATGAAATATACGGTGATAAAAAGGATAATGCACTCACCTGATTAAAAATGAGCTCGGTCTTATTTCTTCCAGCACAAGCCTCATTTCCAACAACAAAAAAGTGTCTATTGATGATTAATTTTAATGATCACACATACACTTTTCTCTACCAGAAATCTAAGAATTTTAAGCTTAAAACACTAAAGTTTACATTACTATTCAACTCCACAACATCAACATTATTATTATTATTATTCCAAACTGGTTTTCCTCAGTAAGCATAAGTCTCTCATCAGTAAGCTTTCCCTGAAACATTCTATAGGAAATGAAATGTAATACTCTATTGAGACTTGTTTTGCAAACAGAAGCGAGAGGGATCGCCCAAGCATGCGGAGTCATTAAAATGGATCTTACATATATCATTATAAATTTAATAATCTCCATGACGGCTAGAGTTCAAGTTAAAATGAATGGCAGCAAAGCATGACCAATTGATGTTATCCCAGCTGCCACTGAGCCTCACTTGGGGTTACATTACACATTCAGAGGCCCCCGTGCTACATGTGCACCAAACACCCAGAGCCAGCAGCAGATGGGAGATGTAGGCTCCCATACCTATCAGCAAGGAGACACACAGACATAATTGCATATTAATTCTGCTGCATCAAAACAATTACAGCCTGCTTTGGTGTCACAGGTCGAAAATGTTTTTTCCCCATCACGCCCCACATGCAGTATAACGCTGTACACTGAAAAGGGGGGGAGAGTGTTCCAGCAGCCTCCAGAAATTAAGTCAATAGAGGGATTTTGTTTCAACCCTTATTGATTTACTTCAGTCCCAAAATGCTTCCTCGAAAAAAAAAGTAGAAGGAAGAGCTTGGCAGCTTGGCAGTTAATAGATCATGCTCGGAGCAATTAAGATACATCCAGGAGTTTTATTTTGTTCCCCAAATAAATGTTCCCCAAATGCCATTTCTCTCCAAGCAAGCAGCTGGGTTTTATCCAATTCCTGAAAGTTTTCCAGGCTGCTTACATTTCTAATGGGGTGACAGGGAAACCAATTTTATTCTTCAGCAGACCTGATGAAACTGTGACACAAACCTCTCTCTCCCTAAAATTAGACAGTGCTGTTGAACAGCAAAACAATAGCTGACGGTCAACTTTTTTTTCTAACTCAGTTTTCAACTGAAATAAAAATCATGCAGGGGAAAGGAGCTCTCCACACAGAGCTGAACACTGCATTTTCTATCCCCCATCAACTCTGCGTGGAGGACGACATCAATGATTTATACAGCAGAAAAATGTCAGGTTTTAGTTTGCTTGACTGGTGCCAACAAAACAACTTTGCAGTCCCAGTTGTTCACCAGCCACAGTTTTGTCTGAGACAAGGACTTCACTTAGGTCAGTTTAGTGCACAAACCCATCAGGATGGGATAACACAACACCATCCTGACACACAGAGCTGCCACAAAGCACCTGTGCAAAAATAAACACCAACAGCTGACGTTAACCACTTTTGGTTCAAACCAAAATGACATCTGGCAACTGCAGCAAAATGCAAACAGTACCACACCAGGACAACGAGGACACTAACAACATTCTCACCAAATCATACCACCAAACCAAGAAAGCGTTTTTCTAACCACTCCACTAATGACATCAACAGGAAAAGAACCCGAAACTTACAATAAATCAACAACCTGCCCAGACTCAGAGTGCAAATAAAGCGTACTGACTCTTACTATGTCTCTTTCATCAACAAACAGCCAGAATTCTAGAGGTTTTTCCCTTTTTTTCACACATATGACAATTTCCCCTTCCCTCAGCTCTTTGCTCCATACATTGGAAGAAGCCTGAAGAGAAAGACAAACATTTTCTAAAACATATAATCAGGAGAAGAGATCTACAGCTGGCTGAGCATAGCGAGCAGCAAGTGCAAGTGATAAAAGCATTGTGTGGAGCTTTTGTGCCACTTGCATCTCCTTCAGTAATTTAAGCAAAAAGTGTTTCCACCTTTTGTCACTTACCCTTTTTTGATCTTCCAGTCCATGTGTCACAGTCTTTCTTTTCTGATGTTGGCTGGATTCAGAGCCAGGTTCCATTTCCCTGCTACAAAGACTCTTCCAGCCTCTTCAGGCTTTCTCTAAAAATCCATAGTATAAACAACGAAGATCTAAAAATAATTGTAAAAAAAGGCGAGAGAATTCCTTCAAACCTCGTCCATTGTCTCTTCTCATCCTTCTAAATTCCTGTTTGCCATCAGTGCTCGTTATCTTAACAAGCAGACATTCTGTGAGCCTCTATATCCCACAGTAGCTCAGATGAAGGTTTCCACAGAAGGATGACAGAGCTGAATCCAAACCCAGTAGTTTGTGCCACATTATTGCTCCATCAGCAGCCTTTTCAGTGCATTCCTGGCACAGATAATTTATATGTCAATAAAGGTGTAAATGTGCATTTAATCCACTGTGTTGATATTATCAGCATCCCTCTCATGGGCCACCTTCCTCCCATAAATCAATGTAAACACTTCGCCGTGATAATTGCCTTTTGCAAATCTAGCAGGTGTTAATTACGTAAAATCATCCATGCACACTTGTCATCTTCTTCCATGTATTCAAACAAATACCTAGAAAAGGGGAGAAAAAAAAGAAAAAAGGCAATTTTTACCAGCTTGAATGAAAACATAGCTACTGATGTTCTTTACCCACCACCAGGAGCCGCGAGTCAGAACTGATACAATAATTACATGTTTTGAACATACTACACTCCTCATCCAAGCTTCTCAAAAGGCTTTGATGCCTATTTAGAGTGTTACCTTGCCTTTAGGCCTTCTTGCACAAAACCAGCTCAGAATGACAATATGGTACATCAGAGGTGAACCTACTGCAACAGCACTGACTGAAGCCTGCGAGGATCAACTCAAAACTCAGCTTTGCATGGCTCAGAGTCCCATATCTAAAGCCAAATTCATTATTTTTCTCGGGTCTCTCACCCAGGGATCTTTCCCCACAGTCTGTAAAGTTATTGTGTGCCACCTCCCAAAATCCTGAGCGTGATAATGCGTGAACAAACAGGTTCTGTTATTGCTTGGGAAAGAAAGCAGAGCAGCACCTGAAATCACAGCTTAGCAGGTCAACCAGCTTAAAATGCTGTTCTCTTTGTACTGAGAAGCACGAGTTTCCTACAAGAGACAAAGAGTCTCCTGAGTTAATTTCTAAGGTGGGATCAATATCAGCAGGCTTCAATATGCAGGCACCAGGAAAAACATATTTACTGCACTGAATTCCATGCTAAAAAGGCTGAACATTAAATCAATTTTAGCCACCTTAGCTGAGCATGGTATAAGAGCACATATTTACTACACTGAATTTCAAACTGAAAAGGCTAAACATTAAATCAATTTTAGCCACCTTAGCTGAGCATGGTATAAGAGCACATATTTACTACACTGAATTTCAAACTGAAAAGGCTAAACATTAAATCAATTTTAGCCACCTCAGCTGAGCATGGTGTAAGAGCACATATTTAGCTGCATGTTGTTACAAGCCTGGTAAGCACCAAAAAAATCCAAACCTGTGTCCTGTGTAACCAAGGAACTAATAAATAAGACCATCATCAGACACTCTCCCACCACTGAAGGATAAACAGCATAAAAAAAAATAGATTTCTCACAACACAGTGGAAATGCTTGTTCTGCATGCTGAGGTCCCTTGTTATGCCAAGGCATAAATCTTGACAGGACTACAGGTAGAAATCCTGCTTTTGCCTATCGCTTCAAATGCTCTCTCACCATGAAGCTGTAGGTCATTAAGCCAGTTCTCTTTCTTCTAAAGAGCACAGGAAAGAATACAGCTGATTGCAGCAACGCTTTGCCCTTTGAAAGTAATCTAAAAACACATCTAACCCATTTTACAGAGAAACAGGAGGCTTCCAATTTTATTTTGAAGCAGAATCTCCTCCTGATCTGTGGTTTCAAACCTGCCAATAGCCAAAGAAATCAGACAGGTACCTTGAAGGCAATATGTGGCCTTTGACCATAGCAACAAATATCACAAGCAAAAAACCCCCCAAATTTTATAAATATCCTTAAGTCCCACCGAGGAAAACTTTTTCCCTCCAGTGATTTCACTGTGATGTGACACATGAGACTGCATCAGTCACATCGTGTAATGCCATGCTGGAATAGCATGACATAACCAGTGCAACTAAGGACAACATGAAAGGTCCCCTCAACTAGGGAAAAAAAGAAAAAAAGAAAAAAAAGTAGAAAAAAAAAATGCAATCTCTGGAAGTTCTTATGCATTCAATATTCCAGCTTTAATCATCATGGAAGCACAGCCTCTCTGGGGAAACACTATTTGTATGTAGTACCCAGTACATGCCTGCAACCTATGACTGTGTGCCAAAGTTAGCTATATTAAGCTTCATATATTTTAAAAAATACATTAACAGGAAGAAAAAAATGCATCCTGAAGCTTAAAGAACCATTTCAAGTCAGCCACAAACCAAAACGTTTTTGAATAGCTAGACCAAATTTTATTCTTCCTGTCTCCAATAAGTTTCACTTTTTAATCTCTCTGCATATCTGACTGCGGAAATGGATTTATTACAGATTTAATTTAATGCAAATTAATTGACATTAAATACAAAACAATTACTTCAAGAAGAAAAAAAAATGTTAAGGTTTGCTGGGGAATTGACCACATAGCCAGAGTCATTGAAACCAACAAGAAACAGAAGCAACCTGAAATCTGCCTTACCCCATTCTCCCATCATAGCAACATCCAAAGCCTCCAACTGGGCTACGACTGACCATCGTCCCTGAATAAAGAGCTCTGAGAGCTCACAACCCACACCTGATCATGATTAGAACACGTTAACACGTTAATGAACCACAGGTGAATGGATTTTTCTTAAATTTCAGCCATACGGGCTCCACCTGGATATGTCCCATCAGGTTCCATCCTTACCACACAGCCCCAAAACCGTCCTCACTGAATAAACAGCTCTGAGAGTTCATAACCCACACCTGACCATGATTAGAACACGTTAGGGGTCTCAACGAACCACAGGTGAATGGATT
>VWYP01029784.1:0-20504 GCA_013400435.1 Pycnonotus jocosus
GGGATATTCCAGACCATACAGCACCATGCTTAATATATAAAGTAGGTGGAGGAAGGAGGAAGGGGAAACATTTGGACCCATGGTGTTTGTCTTCCCAAGTCACTGTTGTGTATGATGGGGCCCTGGTCTCCTGAAAATGGCTAAACATCTGCCAGCCCATGGGGAGCACTCAATAATTATGACAAATTTCCTTGTTTTGCTTTGCTTGAATGTGCAGCTTTTGCTTTCCCTATTATACTGCTATTATCTCAATCTATGAGTTTTCCAGCTTTTACTCTTCTGATTCTCTCCCCAGCCCTGCTGGTACAGGAGTGAGTAAGCAGCTGCGTGGGGCTTCGCTGCTGGCTGAAGTTAAACCACAGCAATAAGAGCAAGTAAGAGCTTTGACTGGTAGAATTTTCTTATGAAATTATTGACATGTTTTTGACTTCTATACTAGATTCAAATTCGATTCTGTACAGGCAATCAAACCATTATCAAAAGTAGATGTCTAAATGACATGCAAAGATGCCTGTTGCATATACATTAGTAACAAATAATTACCAATGTTTTGGAAATTATGATCATATAATTCTGTATTGCTTTGCTATTATCACATAAAAATTATTAAAAATACTTCCACTTGCATATCTTTGACATACACTTAGCAGAACTTGTCTTACCAAGTTTAGTAATGTAGAATGGTAGTACGTACATTCTCAGGTATTTTCACTAGATACAACTGTGCTTTCTTTTTCTGGACATCACCATGTGAACAGAGGGTATTCAAGTATCTACAGGGTGGGTTCTTCAATAGTCAAGTGTTTTCAGCTCAGACTTTTTCCCATTAAGCACATTGTAATTATTAAATAAGTTCTTCACACCTGCAAAAACCATTTCCTAGGAACAGGATACTAAAATAGCTTACAAACAAATGAAGTTTTGATAAAAACTTGTCTGGGACCACTTGTGATCTGGTTCTCCAGCTACCTTGATTCTCTATTAGCCATTTAGCTGTACCTTGAAACCATGGAGCAAACTTAAAAAACCACTTAATCCCTTAACATGCAATTGACTGAAAGACAACTGCTGCTCAGTATTAAGGCAGATGGGTGAAAATGCAGTAAGGAAAAGCTTGGGCTAAACTTTTCACTTGCAATAGCTACCTATAAATACAGAATAAATAGGGGGTTACTCTGAAAGGATCAAAACACAGACAGCTGGCTCTTGTATTCCTCACCCACACAGGATGAGAAATAAATTCTCCCTGTTCTTAGTTGTCTAATAGCTTTGTCTTTCAGTTTCAATGTTTTAAATTTTGCAGAAAAAGGCTTCCACAGATTCTTCAAGCCTACTCTTCCTTTTTATCAAACACATTTTGAAAGGCAACTCCCATTCTGTTTATACTTCTGTAACGTGATTATTATAATTTCCTGAGCTCTCATAGTTTAGTAGGTGCTGGAAGAAATATAAAAGAAGGTTTTAGTGATGTCTCAGTCAGTTTAAAATTACCACTATAAATCCTGTGTTCCTTCTAGAAACTAAACTCAGATTACTCCTTCAATGAGGAATCATTGAAAAGACTGTCTAGCACAGGCAAAAGATATAAAATATGGTTATTATGTATTATATTGTTTGGCTCTAGTTAGAAAAGTCTTAAGTACTTTTTAAATCTGGATGATGAAATGAGGGAATTTAATGAAAAGAGATTTAGGTAGACCTGAACACAAAATAGGAGACAGTGAGAGACAAGACACAGAACAAGGACAAGGGAAATATTAAAAAGGTGGCAGAGGCAGACTAGGGGACAGAAAAGGAGCAAAAGAAAGCCAAGAAGTTTGTCAAGAAATGGAAAATATCTCAGTAGAAAACAGCAACTAGTAGAGGGCAGTAAAAGGAGATGCTTAACAAAAATTAGTATGACAATTACCATTAGAATGACAATCTTACTTCAGATAAAATACTAAGATAGGTAGGAACATATTTCATTAAATGGTTCAGCAGTCTGATATCAACAGTGAAATAAGTTTGAGAAAACAATGGAATTGAAGGACACAACTAGAACATAGTTAGAGGGGTTCACAGAATAAGGATCAGACCAGACTTGGAAAGAAATAAATTGATAAAAGTGTTAAATGACTGAAAATAAGCAAAGGAAAGATTGGAATGAAGAAACTTACAAAGTAAGCAGCAGAGAAGAGAAGAAAAAAAAATGGAAAGCAGATTCTAATTAAAAAGCAGGTAATGTACAGAGCTTGTACTTAACTGTTTTAAGTTATTTTTTATGAGCTTGAAAAGAAATGTTTATGCATGTCCAGTACTTTAACTTCAAATCAAATGGGAAGAATTTTCATGTTGCTGTATGGAAGATATAGCCTTTAGCCTAAAAATACTCTGCTGATGCTCAATAGTTGTTCCTCTTTGGATTTTTTTTAAAACTGATTTAATAACCATAGAATCATAGAATAACCTGAGTTTGAAGGGACCCACAGGAATTATTGACGTCTGACTCCTGGCCCTACACAAGACAGCACAATTTTCCCCAGAAAATCATGTTGAATTCAAAATGATGAGGCAATACAAATCTCTGAATATAATGTTGCTACAGTATGCCTGAGAAGTGACATTCATGCTAACGTTACTATGTGAGAAACACTCTAGTAACTTCTTGTTAGTCTACCAGTTGGATAGTCAACACATTACATTGAGAAGTTAATTAACACATTCATAAGCTTTGGACTCTCCAGAACACTTGATGCTAAATGTCCAGCCTGTTTTAATTACAGAGACATAAATTTTTAAATTTTTCAGAAACTTTGTTTCATTAATTCTGCTCATAGAAAAATTGTTAGGAGTAGAATTTAGAACCTTGCTAAAATAGTAGGACAGGTGGAAGTCTGTTTTTCAGAGGTTAGGTTGTATGAAGTGACTGAAATCTTAATGCCTGAAGTAACTATATATAAGGCAAAAAGCTTATGTATAGCAGATTATGCTTATTGCAGATAAATTATTGATAAATAAATTAATAGGAATTTGGGATAAAAAGTCCCTCAGGTATAAAATTATACTATGTAACATGACCACCACTTTCAATGAAATCTGCATGCAAAACTAATGACAAAGAGAAAATAATGGCCCTGTACTTCATCAGTACCACTGAGTAATAACAAGTAATGCATTTTATTTAATCTTTTCCAATGATTAGCCATAAGAACTGATTTAATTTGCCTATTTTTGAATTATGGTAATTTAGGCTATTATATTAACTTAAGAGACTTTCCAGTGTGGGAAGATTTATTTCTTCTATTAAATTTGGTTTTGATTTAGAGTATAGCATCTTCACTGTTGAGCAGCTTTGGAGGCATGCTATATATGGATCAAGATAATGAAGTGGTATGTGGAGAAATCTAAAATCCTAGACAATAATCAAAATGTTTTAAGACCCTGTGAATGGAAATACAAAAAGATTTATCTCCATTCAAGAAACACTCAGCAATTTTTATGAATATATTTGTGTTGTTATTTATAATTATTCCCTATTTTTAATCCTGGTGTTTCAATAAACATTTAATATCTGTGTTATATCTGTGTTCCACATTCTCTGGTATTTTGTAAACAGTCTGTGCCTTTCAAGTTCTGCTTATTTTGTTTTCCTGTTGAATTTATTTTTCCTTCTTGTTCACAGGAGACTTTTTCAACCACTTCAAAAGTGTTTAAATTATCAGATTCCATGGCTGCATTGTCAATATGATAAGAAGTCAGAATTAGACATAGTGGTATGCTGTAATTGCTATTCTTCAGCTTTTGGATGACAAAAGTTTTCAAACTTTTGACATGGTTTTCAAACATGCTAAGCATTTGTAGCTTTAGTGATCTATGTGTCGTAGCTCTCAGCCTTATTAATTGAAGGTATTCCAAAATGAAGCTCACAAGAAATAGCGATCTGAGGAACTTTTAAAAGGGCTACACAGCAAGCTATGCAGTGTATGACAATATAGCCCTGCAATAAGGGAACTCATCTTGCAGTTTATTTTCTATTAAAATTGGTACACATATTCTGATAGTGTCGCCATTAACGTGATTTTAAGGCTTTCTCAAGGATTTGTTCAGCAAATTCCAAAGAGGCCTTATCTCTTCCTCTTCATTTTCCGTAGTCCCAAAACTCAAAGAGCAGCTGACTTAAATTTTTTTCTTCCAATTTAACTAATTCATACCTTATAATGCCTGAAAAGGTTTGCTACCTTGCAAAAAAGCATGGAGCACTCATTTCCCTGGAACTGGGTTCAGCTTGTTCCCCAGGTACATTCTTTGCATTTTCAACTCCTCAAAGTCCTAAACTGAGGATTTAACTTTGAATACAGATTCAGGTCTTACCTATTTTCAATGAAACTTTGAATTTATCTGTCTTAATTCTCATGTTTGCTACTTTATCACACAATAGAAGTAATAATTTCAAAAAGTGCTTAATTGCTTAAAACACACTTCAACACTTAAGCTCTTAGGCCAAAACCATCCTCTTCCTTTTTCATGTCACATTCTGAATGTCACAGATACATATGTATTCTCCCTGCAGACATTACAGGCACTGCAGATCTCCCAGGATCTTTTGATATCCTAAAATTAAATTAGTTGTGCATACACCAAATAAAATAATTCTAGCCTACCCAAGTTGGCAGTGCCATATTCAGGCCCTTGATTTGCAATCCAACCATCTTTTTTTTCTTTGACAGACTCAGATTTCTACTGGAAAGAAAATCACACTTTAATCTGCCACAAAACAGACAGCAATAACCTTGCCATAACACGCTTTGAAGAAGCTCCTGGGCTTACCTGCAATGCACAACCATAGGTCCAGCGTCGGGTGGGTTGCAAGTCTTGACTCGCCGCAGGAAAGCTAGGAATGGTGTTGGGTGTTCTGGGACACCATGGTCAGGCCAGGCAGTGAACTGGAATTGCCTCACTTCCCTTTTCTCACTTGAGCCATTCTGTGAAATTCAAAAGTTTCATGACAAAACTGCTACTTGAGATGATATCGGCACTTTTCAGTGAAACAACTGTAGAGGCATATATACTAGTGAATATTGTTTAAATATTTGGGGCTAGCAAGAAGAAGAACTCAGGACAAGAACTCAGGAGAAAAATCTAAATTAAAGATTCAAGCAATATAAGATCTTTAGCTGTACTGTACACTTGTGCACAGGTTCCACAGTATTCAGATTTTTCATGGAGGGAGCCCTGCATTAACTTACAAAAATTTATGTCATCAGGAAAATACAGAACTCTATAGAAGTCTCCATGTTCAGTGCTGTTAGAAGGAAACAAGGGAGGAAAGTGAAGGGAGGGGAAGGGGAGAAAGGGCATAAGGAAGTAAGGGAAAAAGGCAGACAGGTAAGGCAGGAAGCAAAAGGAGGAAGGAAGACAAAGTGACAGAAGGGAGGTTGCTGATAGAAGGAAGGAAGGAAGGAATGGGAGGGGAGCAAAAAAATGCCAGCCTTTCAAAGTATATAGTAAGTATATGTAAGTATATATACCTTGTAAAGTGCAAATGTACGAACACAGTATGTTGCCAATTCAACAGTATCTACAAGGGTCACTTGGATTAGCCCATAAGTTTCTGTGCCTCTGCTTGGCCAGTATTGATCACACTTCACCTGCAGTGAAAAAACATGTTATCATTTAATACGTTTAATACTGAAATTTATTACGTATCTGTCTGTATATCACCATAGGTTTTTAAAGTATGTGGAGATAGAATGGCCAACTTGCAACACAAGAAATTTATTTTATGATCCACTATCTTTTGGTAGTAGACTATATAATGCCTTCTTCCATAATGGGCAAGTTCAGTAGGACAGATAATTGAGAACTGCTAATAAGCATAGATATACAGAAAAAAAAAATTATAGTAGCTTAAAGTATGACCTACATCTTCCCTTTTCACAGTCCATAATTTAATAACAGTACTAACCCCTTTAAAACAGATGGAACATTTTAAAAATATTTGCCATATTTTACTTTAGTCTCCAAACCTCTGCTTTGAAGTTAATATTTATTATGTATAGAAAGAGCTCAGTACAAACAAGTATTTTTTAAAATAATTTCAGTACACTGATAAAGGAAAGGGCATCAGCAACTATTAAGTGGACTGTGAGAAAAAAAATTTCCTTCTGAGATCAGTGCTCATCAGAGAGGTATATAATGAAATTGGGTCCACAGGCATTTAAAAAACATGGTTTGGTCAAGAGTTCATCCATCAAATTTTAAAAAAAACTATGGAGCATTTAATTTAGAAGAATCCTAATTTTAAAATGTCACTGTTTAGAATATTAAAAATGGAATAATTCTGTGTAAGATGACACAGAACCCTATTTTTATCATCATTGCTAAGGCATAATAATTTTTTTCAGTTAGAAAGGGTATTTACAATGAAAACAGCTAAGAAAATAGAAATGCTGAACCCCCAAATCCACCAGAAAATGTAGTACAAAGCAGTATGGAGGTCAAGTAATTTAAAACATTTTACTTTCAGTGGTTGATGGGTGAAACAGAGAGTCAATCTCTATTCTATTTATAACAATACAATCTTCCCAATTAGCCTTGCCTGCAGTACAGAAAAGAAGTTTAAACTGAGTCCAGTAATAACACATTGGTTTTTTATAATAAATGTCTTCCTTAATCACCTCAAGCCAGACTCATACCAAATTCAACGAGAATACACTAAATGTAAAAAAACCAACAAAAGCAGAATATCGCACAATATTTCCAAAAAAAAAAAAAANGCTAATCCATGGAAAAAACTTTCATGATTATTTCCATGAAATGAAAAATTAAGATATGCATCTTTGAAACTCGTGTGCTCTCCAGGTTCTTCATTCTGCATAATGCTTATTGAAAAAAAGACTTGGTACACTCCAGACCCAAATAGTTTCTGCTCACAGATGATTTTATTTTAAGGCTCAGAGGTCACAGATCATTAACGGTTCACAAATCAGAGTCTGAGAACGAGTAATCTAGATACAGAGGAAATTCTAGCCACTAAAGCAGGTGATAAGAATTCATTAGTGGCAAAATAAAGGGAAACAATTTTTTACAGGACATGATAGTTTAATTTAGAGATAATGAATTGCAACAATGTAACTAAAAATGTTTATTGATACTGCTCTATTAAAAAATAGGACTGATAAAAATGGGATTGATTGTGAAAAAATTCTCTAATTAAGTAATTAAATAATTATTAACTTGTGTAATTTACTGAAACTTTTGTAAATAGTTCACAATTATCTATTTGCAAGATTTCTAGTACTTGTCCCCTTGGTCTTTGTAAAACAAATTGAAAAGCATGTTTTCAATCGAGAACATTAAATATAATTATAGTAAATATAGTTTCATTTTCTTATTAATAGAGAAACAGTGCAACATGTCTATATTGGTTACCTATATTTTAAACACACAAATTGTGGTTTATTAATTCCCATAAAATGACACATTTTTTCATGGAAAGTGTTGATACATAATAACTGTCATTTGTAATCTTGGCAAATACAGGTTTAGTATAAACTCTTGACTAAACCTGGGGTTTTTGTAGATTTTGTTCAATGAATAAAAATGGATTTTTAATTAAAACAAGAGAGAAGAGTGTAGCTGTGCCTTTGCATGCCTAAATATATTGTTCTCTTCTTCACTCTGCAGACCTCACATATAAATTCTATGCTCATAGAAGCAGTACCAGCTTCCAGAAAGCATTCCTGAAAAATTAATCAGCTTGCAGTTTGCTAATAACAAAATTTGATCAGCTTGAAAATGACAGAAAATGTTTGCTTTATTTTTATTTTCTAGAGTAATCTAATGTTAAGAATATACTTGGACTTAGAAGGCTGTAGACAACTGCTCCTTTTCAACTAGGCTGGGGAAAAAGAGGTACAGATTTTTGGTTTTTCTTTAATGTACTAGTTTATCTAGCATAACCTTCAATCATGATGTAATTTTTGTAAAATACTTTCTGTGAGAACTGTGTGATGCAGAGAACTGCTGCTGGAAGCAGACCCTAAGTGTTCAATAAGAAACTCAATTTGTAGAGTAGTATATATATTATTTGGAAGTGGAAGCTGATAAAGTAAGTATCAATTCTTTTAGAAAGAAAACCTGATTTCAGGTTGATGTGGATTTGACCTTCTGGAAGAGCACATGAAGCATAAGCTGATTGAACTGCATCTTTTGTCCCTTTTGCCTATTGATTTTTCTCAGTACAAGAGGTCTTCTTCAGAGATGTGTCCTTATGTGCCTCCTACCCTCTTTTGCTCTGTAATCATAAACCTTATATTCCCAATACTCCTAACAATTTAGAGTTCAATTTATCTTTGTGAGAGATCAAACAATGTTTTCTATTGGACTTCACTGGCAGCAGAGGACCAGATAATACAAGCTAATTGGTAAGACACTACTTTCTGAGACAGAGTTCTTTCCAAACGTTTTATTCTATGTTAAGATCCAAGTCTTCAGCTCTTGAACTGGGAGAGGTTACGTATTCTATCTTCTTTTCAGACAAAAAAATCTCAACCCTCTTGAGTCATCTAAAATTTAACACTAAATGTCAACAAGTCAATTTTGAAATTTTTTGCCAAACGTGTTCTTGCTTTAGCTTTCTGGTCTATTTTTAATTTCTCTGTAGTAAGTGCCATTTCTTCCTTGCTTGTGTAAATTATTTGGAAAAAAAATTTAGCGTGGCAAATTACAGGGATGGTAATACTAGATTTCCTCAGAAATACAATTACAATATTTTTATTGTCAGTTATTTTCTAATATACCTTTGATGAGCCCTCGCCTCATACTCATCATCTTTCTCTTATCCACGTAGCTGCGAGTTCCAACTGTTGATCTATTCCCTCCAGACATGCACCCAATGGGAGTTTTTCTGTGTCACTAACTGTACATGAGAACAGCTTTAACTAGTAACTATCTAATGTTTTCTTGCCTACCACTAAAGATGGCAAGATGAATGAAGCAGACACATGAGTGTGAAATAACTCAGCGGTGAGTTAAAACAGTTTTTTAAAAAGAAATGAAATTACAAGTACTGACAAGCATACCTTTTACTAATACTTTCACTACCACAGAATCACAGAATCGCTAGCTCAGAAGACACCTTCAAGATCATCGAGTTCAACCCAGACCTAACACCTCAACTAAACCATGGCACCAAGTGCCACATCCAGTCTCTGTTTAAACACATCCAGGGATGGTAACTCCACCTTCCCAGGCAGACCATTGCAGTACTTTATCACTCTTTCTGTAAAAAAACTTTTTCCTAATATCCAACATCTATTTCCCTTGAGGCAGCTTAAGACTGTGTGCTCTTGTTCTGTCTGTTGTTGCCTGGAGAAAAAGACCAACCCCCAGCTGACTGCAGCCACTCTTCAGGAAGTTGTAGAGAGTGATAAGGTCACCTCTGAGTCTCCTTTTCTCCAGGGTAAACAACCCCAGTTCCCTCAATTGCTCCTCACAGGGTTTGTGTTCCAAGCCCCTCTCCAGCCTCATTGCCTCCTCTGGACACGCTCAAGTGTCACAGCGTCCTTCCTAAACTGAGGGGACAGAACTGCACACAGCACTCAAGGTGTGGCCTCACCAGTGCCGAGTACAGGGGAAGAATGACCTCCCTGCTCCTGCTGGCCACACCATTCCTGATACAGGCCAGGATGCCATTGGCCTTCTTGGCCATCAGGGCACACTGTGGGCTCATGTTCAGCTGCTGTCACCAGAACCCCCAGGTCCCTTTCCACTGGGCACTGTCCAGCCACACTGTCCCCAGTCTATAACGTTGCAGGGGGTTGTTGTGGCCAAAGTGCAGGACTCAGCACTTGGACTTATTAAACAGCATCTTATTAGACTCTGCCCATCCATCCAACTGTTCTGGGTTGCTCTGCAGAGCCCTCCATCCTTCCAACAGATTGACACATGCTCCCAGCTTAGTGTCATCTGCAAATTTACTAATGAAAGACTCAGTACCCTCCTCCATGTCATCAACAAAAATATTGAACAGAGCTGGTCCCAGCACAGACCCCTGAGGGACACCACTGGTGACTGTCCCCAGCTGGATGCAGCACTGTTCACCAGCACTCTCAGGGCCCAGCCATGCAGCCAGTTCCTGACCCAGCACAGAGTGCTCCTGTCCAAGCCACGGGCTGCCAGCTTATCCAGGAGTGTGCTGTGGGACACAGTGTCAAAGGCCTTGCTGCAGTCCAAATAGACAACATCCACAGCCTTTCCCACATCCACCAGGTGGGTCACCTGGTCATAAAAGGAGATCAGGTTGGTCAAACATGACCTCGCCCTCCTAAACCCATGCTGGCTGGGTCTGATACCCTGGTCATCCTGTAAATTTTGTGTGATGACACTCCATATAAGCTGTTCCATTATCTTTTCGCGTCTTGAGGTCAGGCTGACTGGCCTATAGTTACCAGGATCCTTCTTCCCACCCTTTTTGTGAATGGGTGTCACACTGGCCAGCTTCCAGTCATCCAGAACCTCGCCAAGACAAGACAGTTGGTAAATGATGGAGAGTGGCTTCACAAGCTCATCTGCCAGCTCTTTCATCACCCTGGGATGGATCCCATCCGAGCCCATAGATTTATGAACACCCAAGGGGCTCAGCAGTTCTCTGACTGCCTCCTCCTGGATATAAGGGGGACCATTCTGCTCCCTGACACCATCTGCCAATGCACAATCATGAGTTGCACACTGCCAAAACCACTACATATGACACGAAAGCAGCTCTCAAATGACTAAATATAATAATAAATCTTTTCAAGTATCATAGTAGTAGATATAGCTAGATTATATAACAAGTGGTAGGCACATTCTCGTAACTTGCCTCTCAAACATACACGCATTTTCTTTCTCTACATTTCTTCCACTCAGACCATGCAAATCCTTGCTCTTCATGGAAGTACAAGTATTCACTGAAAGCAAAGCTGTAAAAAAAATGTAAATGCATCCTTTTCCATTAAAAATGAGAAGCTTGAGACATTTTCAGACTTGAAGGATTTCAGCTACAGAGTTCCTAATATTCATGGATATTCACACTTCAACAAGTCACAGACACTAGAGAACATGCTGCTATGCATCAACAGAGCTGAAGGAAGGGTATTTCCATATGAACATATAAATACAAAGATTTCTGACATTCAAGGGTAGAGAAATAATTTTCCAGTATAAAGTTCCATCATTCAGGCTGAAAAGCTCCTTCAGGTGACTCTTAACACATGAACCAGCTGTTACAAGCCATCAAAGTTTATAAGGAAAAAACGAAAAAAGATCAGGAAAAAGACAGAAAACTAATGTCAGGCAGATACATACAGCACATTATTTGCTGAAAGAACAGTGTATGAATTATGCTGAATCTAGAATACAAAATATCAGGAGTACATAATTTCTTGCCATGCTTTTCTTACTTGAAAGAATACTTTTGCAGACAGAATTTTCTATAGTATTTTCAGATGATCTTCCTTCAATAATGGAAGAAGAATAAATTATGCTGAATGTTAATACTAACTATGGAATTAGAAAGGTAGTGCCAATTGTTGGTGATGGAACCTGTCTCAAACCCTATCAGGCTAATTTACTGCCTCAGACATTTCAGATAGAATTCTGTCTCCAAACAGGTGTTAATCTGAAGCCATTTTCTTTTTCCAACAATGTCTTGCCACCTAAATTAGGCTGATTTGACTCTAAAGCTAAAAGACACTGACAAGAGTATTTGAGATTATAATGCAAAGATAGAAAATCAGAGTACAGACACATGTTTTTTGATTTTATTTGAACAAGATTTACTCTTGTGTCACTCATTGACACTTCAGTCTAGGTCTAAATAAAAGATTAAAGTATATATTCATCGTCATAAATAAGTTTTAGATTTTGGTCCTAATTGCAGTAGACACAAAAAAAGTTCCAATAAGAATCTGGAGGCAACACAAATGAACCATAAGCTAATCAATTCATAACAAACTTTAGTCCTCTCCTAAAGCTTCAAATCTACCCTCATTACACTCCTACTTTCTGAAATTTCTGAGATATGATTAGTAGGTTAACAGTTAACACTGAAAGATAATTGATTATTTAAGAGGTTATCCCCAAATTTTTTCCATTCTGATCCTTATGACAGAGAGTGATACGGTGATCAAAAAAAAAAGGAAACAGATATTGAAAGGAGCATTGAGTAAGTTTAAAAGTGTCTTCTATCTGAATTTTCATCTTCATCTACACAACCAAAGAACAGTTCAAAACTGTATTGCTGATATCAATGTGAGATGGCCTTTTAAAGCTCTTTCTAACAGCAGGGAAGGCATGGTTTTAATGAATTAATTTTGAAGGATGAGTCTGTCAAACAGTTAAGTTCAGCAAGATTTTCCAAAAAGGTCTTGAAAAGGTTTAAATGAATGGACTGTCTGGAAAAGTGATTGTGCTGACTACATTTTGTTTCATCCTTTTGTACTCAAGGCTGATCACTCTGTGCAGCCTGAATAATCCTTTAACTGAATAAGATATCACAGTATGAATAACATATTGAACATTTCAGCCTGCTATTCAAGAGGTGTAACGAAGATCTACTATTTTCCATAAAAGCAAACTACCCCTTTAAGCTGATATGAATATTATGTAAAATATCAGTGAAACAAAAGGATCAAAAGAAAGAAACATCATATCAAAAAATTCTAATATTATTACATCTTTGGTTCACTTGAAACAAAACTAATACATGAAAAGGTACATTGGAAAGTATTGTGGACCTAGAGGTCTCGGTCTGGATTTTGATTTTTGAATGGAACTTCAAGTGAAAGTAAGCTTCCTACAGCTAGTTTAATATACAGATGAAATTCTTTATCTCATAAATGTGTTTCATACAATTCCTGTTACATGAACCAGGACATTTCCCTAGCAAAAGCATTGATTACCAACCTCAGTACCCAGCTTTCTTAGAACACAGGACAAGCTCTGTAAAGAATGCAAAATGCAAATCATAATATTCTTTTTCAGAGAAACCTGTTGGAAGAACTTAAATTTTCCTGATTCATTGTTTGTCAGAAAGGACAACTGGCCTTGAGTTTTTCACCATAATCTACTAAACAAGGAAAAGTAGGATTACTTTTTGATAAACAATACTAAATCTACTGTCATTTTCAAGCCTCAAATTGCTTGACAGAGCACAATGTGCTGGAGTAATACACTACAATGCTAAACCAAACATGAACTAATCACGAGTGTAGAATGGGCCACAAAGCCCGTGGAGGGTCTCAAATGTAAGTCCTATCTATGAAGAGCAGCTGACGATACAGTGGTTGTTCAGGCTGGAGAAAAGAANCTTTTCAGCCCAAACTGGTGATACCTCTGCTTTCAACACCTCCAAGAAAAACTCACACTATTTATTTGCTCTGGTTTTGGTCACTGTGGTAAGGTGGTCTACCCACTTTAGGTACCTGGAGCCAGGTCCTTGGGAAAAGGGACCCTGGGGGNGGTTCAGAGAGTCCCTTACTGTGCTCTAGAACCACCTGAGAGGAGGTTGTGGTGAGGCAGGAGTCAATCTCCTTTTCCAGGCAACCAGCAATAGGACAAGAGGAAAAAGTCTCAAACTGCACCAGGGGATCTTTAGGTTGTGTATCAGGAAAAATTTCTTCACTGGAAGAGTGGTTATGCATTGGAACAGGCTTCCCAGGGAAGTGGGGGAGTCACCATCCCTGGAAGTGTTCAAAAATCAAGTGGACATAGCACTTTGTAATATGGTTTAGTGGGCATGGTGGTATTTGGTAAAAAGTTGGATTTCATGAGCTTGAAGGTTTTTAATGATTCTAAGATTCTACATTCACTCAATTTTGAAAATAAGCAGAATTTTTAATCTTCTAACTCAAAATGCCAACAGGCATTTGGTACATGTGGCATAGTTCCTCTGTTTGTATTAAGGGAATTATATGAGGTAGTAATGTATGTCTTACTTTACCTCAAGCACAAAGCAAAGGAACTAAGAAAATAAAGTCAAATTACAGAGTTAGAATATAGTTTTGACTAAACCACTTGCTATAAATTTGCTTCAGGGAAATGATATTTTTATAGAAAACTATCAGTTTACCCTAAGAGCTATAAGAAATGACACAGAATAATAACACAAAAAATCTAGATGGTTGCCTTGAAAAATTTACCAGGTACTGCCAGCTCAAGACCATTTCAGATAACACTCTGGTGCAAACAGTTCTTGAAAGCTTACAATTGAGATTGCACACAATATCCTACAAAGCTTGCTCCATTCTTGACATTACATTTAGGAAGTTCTTTAATAGTTCAGCATAAATCATTTTTTGCTGCAAAGTTTTATTTCTTCCTTCTGAAAACCCCAAAGGCATGGAAAATGGTTGATTACTATGAAATTTTTTAACAGCCTTTCACATGCTGAAAGACTACTATGATTTCCTTCACTCTCTTCTGTATAAAACAAATCAAAATCTTTTGACTATTTCTCCAGCATCTGCTCATTACTGTTCTCTTCTGTATTTTTTGTAATTTACCAACATCTTTTCACATGGGGCATTAAGTCTGTATGTTCTCAACTTCAAATGTATATAAGCTGAAATAACCAGACTTTGAGCCCATGTAGTGAGTAAAAGCAAATCTTTCACACAAAATTAACCCTACTTGTAGTATGGCATTTCCATAGCTATTTTACTGGGTGATATTAATAGTATGAATTTTTGCTGAGGCACATTGGTGCAGCTCTTCCACCTGAAATGTGCCTAGAACAAGGAACTTTAAGTTTCATTGGATTAGATTCTTACACACATTAATCACTTATCACTGATGACATTTCAGTGAGAGCTGACCATGTTCCTGCCCTTGTGCCTCTGATAAATCTTCCATAATAAGCAGTTAGAGTTGAGTTTTACAATTCCGACATTACAACTGGTGACTCTACCCTGTGGAATGGTGTAGGAATTCTTGGACTGTAGCCATAGCATTCTGTTATACTGAAACAAATTCCAGTAAAAACCTACACATTTTTATTTTCGTAAATCTGGTGAACACATGGTATACTTGATTTTCTGTTTTCCTTTTTTTCAGCCCAGTTCTCTCATTCATTCTTCATCTGACTCATATCTTAGCATGCAGTGAGCACTAAAGAAGTAAAATAAAATTCTGGTAGTACATCATTGGTATGGAAGGTACTGCTTTGCCATTAAAACTAGAGAATGTACAATGACAAAACTGCACATTTAATTTCTATTTAGTAAAACAATACAATTTAGTATAAAAAAAGGCCATCTTCAATGCATCCTATCTACTAATATCTGCTGACTTATATACTACCTTACCATTTACCTGCTAAAGACATGATTTTTTCAGTTGCTACAAAGCCCAGCTAAAATTTTTTTATATTTTCCTACATAAATATATTTCACAACTTTAAAAAAAGTGCACATTTTTACACACCTGTGCTGCCCAGTTGAAACACCAGTGAAAGTTTCCTGTAAAAATCAATTACATTCTGCCTAAATATAGTAGAATACAGGTACACTTGGGACCACTTGGATGGTATTCTTAAATGAATTTTTAAGTGCACCTATTGCTGACTTCTCTACTCTAGTGAAGATTTCTTAGAGTCACTTATTTTTGATGCAGTATTTTGACAGATAATACCTCCAGTATTACCCAAACACTTAGGAGGAAAGATCTGAAATTTGCTGCAAAAGCCCTGCACAGCAAATGGAAAACTAACTTCATCACAATCACATAAATGCATCCATTTCATACAGAAAAGAAAACAGTATTCCTAGTTTTCCATGCTTATTACTTACTGTGGTGCGTGTACTCTTGCTTTGTCTCTGGTATGAAGTCAGATAGATTAGCTATCAGTGCCTACTCTGCCATCAACAAATGAGGATACATGAAAAATCTTAGCAATGTGCACATTTTGAGTAGAAAAATGTGGTGTTCTTCCCAGACCTGCCTTTATTTTTTCCTTATCTATGGCCAAACTTAGAAATCTTTGGTCACCAAAGTCTGTTTCAAAGCACTTTTTACTAAGGAGTCCCAGTGTACAATTTCATTTTCCACTGTGCTTTCAACTCGTCGGTTTTGTACTAGTTGAATTTGAATAAACCTTCCCTGATTGCGTTTATTATATCCTCCTTAAAAATCCTAACTAAACCCACTAAGCAAAACAAACCCCTAACAATTACTTTACCTACTTGATATTTCTACTGTCACTCATTTTCCGTGTTTCTTACACATGGAAAATAAATAGTCTATAAATTAGTCTATAAATCTGTAAAAGAGACACTCCCGGTGGTTTTGTTTTTTGGTTTTTTTTTTAAATTTTGAAAGCATCTCCCCAAAACCATAACAGCCCTTTTCAGCCCAAACTGGTGATACCTCTGCTTTCAACACCTCCAAGAAAAACTCACACTATTTATTTGCTCTGGTTTTGGTCACTGTGGTAAGGTGGTCTACCCACTTTAGGTACCTGGAGCCAGGTCCTTGGGAAAAGGGACCCTGGGGGAGCATTGGAGGGCTCAGACGGCCCCCTCAGCATCATACCCCAGCACTTTTCCAGGGCGTTTGTGGAGGGTTTGTGCTTCCTCTGGATGAGGGATTCATTCTGGTGCCCGGTGCCACAGCCCAGCCTGGGTACCCCAGGGTGCCGCTGGTGGGAGAGGACAGCCTCTGGCAGTGTCACTGTCACCTGGAGAGCCGCCGGGAGCGCCTCTTAGTCTATAAATCTATGAAAGATAGTTGAAATACTCAGATGGAAGTGTTCTGATGTTGATACTTGGAAAAGCCGAAGTTCCTATTTAGCATTTCAGCAATCCCAGGAAAAGTCCATTTAGCTTTTCTTCTGACTCTCTCAGGTGTCAGTGACAAGTTGAGAGAAGGTAAGTCCAGGGATTTTCAACTATCTTTTGATGTTCTTAAAGAACAAATACAGGACCCATGCAAATAGTCCCATGTGTATCAACAATGGGGAACAAAATCTGAGACAGGATACATGACTTTTCTACTGGGCTTGTTTTGATCTCCGCCTTCCCAATGAAGACTCAGGATTCAAGGTGTTAAACCTTTACAAACCAAGATGATTATTCTATGCTTATGGTTTTTTAGATAACTTTTGCTTATAACATTGACGATGATATCCACTTCATGACAGTCAAAGAGGTGTTTGGATCAGACTAACAGAATGCCACGAATGTAGTTTCCTCATGTATTCACTTAGTCACTAGTAAATTTGAATGAAGCTGATAGTACCACTATGAAAACAAAAGCATTCCTCATGAGTAAAGAAGTTCAGAATCTGGTGCAATATCAATTTGATATTGACATTATACTGTCATTTAGCTGCTAATATTTAACACTTGATAGTGTCATATTTTCATTTAGCTTTAACTGGACTAGGTTTTTTTTCAAAAGGTTTTAAACCTAGGCAATGGGGTGCCTATATAGAAAATATTGTAATAAATTTAAGGAGGAAAGTATTTTCTATCAGTTCCAAGATAACACAGCAAATATATTCAAAATACAGAACTAAAAAGCAAAGAAGGAAAGGACTGAATTCTCTCACAAGTGGGCAATCTACAACAGTATCCTACCCTGAAAAAGGAGGCAGGATCAGATGTTTCCTGTTGGAGGCAATGGGTCATTTCTCTATGAAGAGAAATTTTTCATCTGATCATTCACAAAATTCACTACAGCACATGAGTACTCAGAACATCCAATTAATTGAGAGGAACAAAAAAACCCCCCAAAAAACCCCCAAAAACCAACCCCAAACCCAACAAAAACAAAATCTAATCTGTACTGCTTGAGGTAGAGGAGAAGACAGAGAAGTAGGAGAGAGTGGTATCACACATTAAAGCTCTACATGTTTTACATATTTCCTTAGTATAACTCACAACTGCTTTTTTTACTCTCTAATTTACAACAACCTTCAATATTCTTTTATTTCACCAAGATTAAACTTGTATCTGTAACAAAAATGCTACTAACACTGTTCCATGCACTGTGTATAATCCTTTTTGATACAAATTATTTTCATGGCAGCTGAATGATGAGACTGACTTTCTCACTGTAGTCTGGTTTAGGTCAAGGGAAATTCAGGTGATGACATTTAATATGAAACCAACTAAGTGTGAAAGGTTATAAGTGAAAGATCTTTTTTTTCCTGCAGCTTCCTTATAGGCAAACAAATGAATAATGAATTCACTGTAACATCTTCATTTGATCTACTCAGCTGTAAAATATGACCATTCTCATATCTGAAGTCATTCAGACATCTAACACATGCTAATGAAGCAACTTTGTTTCTGTAGATGCAATTAAAATCCTCATCTTTATCTATGCAGTCCAAGTTAAAAAGGCTGATACCAGGCTGCAGGACTACAAAATGACAAAAAGCTAGCTAAACAGAAATGACGACATGGAAATGGAAAGCAGAAAGTCCCAGGCAGAAACAATCTTGCCTTGCAGCAGGAATAATGATCAGGCTGCCAAGACACAAAAGCAATCAAAACAGAATCAAAGGAGAAAGAGAAACAAAATTAGCAAAGCTCTTCATCCCTAATGGTATGTAACAGTGCTTATATTTCATGTTTGAAATCTCACTTGTTTTTCTGCTGCAAGAATATGCTATATAAAAATGATAGCATGAGAAAAAACAGCAGTGTAATGTCATCACTGGGGTTTTTTTCCTACACAGGGATTCCCACTGCTGCCTCACCCTCAATACCATTAATTACATCACATGCAACTAGTGTTTTACAAGAGGTAACTGGTATGCCATATTCACAGAGCTGCAGATTCTCAGATTGGGAGCTGAGTTATGTATGGGATAGCTAGTATGTAATGCTCTGCAATGAATGCATCAAATTCAGCCTATGAACACAGAAGGTACTAAATTATGCACAAAAAAATACACAAATATAAGCATTGAATGCATAAGTAATCCATTGACTAGAATATCTAGTTTTTCATTCCATTTAGAGAATGTATTGCTTCTGAATGCTAATCACTTCTGGAGGTGATTACTATTCTGATCAGTGATTTTTTAGGGTGCAGCCAAGAAAGGCTAGAGTTAGCTTAAAACTCTGCTAGGCAATTATTGGAGAGAATGAGAAAAATTTAATTTAGCTACATCAAAACACCCTTCTAGACAGTGGCTGTCTGTGGCCTGCAGTATTAAGATAAACTTTCAAGTACTTAAGTATACCTTTTGCAACGGGTTGCTTATTAAGAACTAATTTTTTCTTTGCTCTGGTGTCATTTAACAGCAACTTTAAAGAATTAATTAGTGAAGAAATCGGCAAAATTTCACTTTCTCAATTCCAAGCAGGCAGTTCCTGGACTAGACAGAGTCTGTAGACCCAAGATAAAACTAAAAATCCTGCTAAAATTACTCTCTGCCATGTACTAATTGCTATCAGGTATGTAAAAGCAATGGTGTTAATGATGGTTGAAGTTACATGTGGGAAGTGACTCTATAATCAGAATGCTATACATTGCTTGAACTACAAAAAAGCCTACTCTACTTATAGAAATAGTGGAAAGGGTAAAAGAATAAATATATACGTGTTTTGCCAAGCCTCCAGAAAGGAATGACTGCTGCCAAGAGGTTCACGTTATGTAATCATTGCAATTATAGGTATCCAAGCATAGGAAAAGACATCAATGCCAAAAAAGTACAGCATTAGGCTTTATTGTGCACTCCACCCTGTTCCAAGCTGACACATGCTGAAATATTTCCATTTTGAAATGGAGCTCATCCATGAAGTTCTGAAATATCAACTATTATCCAGTTACCTCTGTAAGATACTTTTACTGATTTAAAACCAGTCTGGATGATAAATCTTCTGTCCTCCCTCCTTATGTCTTTCTATATTACTCAACTCTTCTTGATCCTCCATATTTATGGCATTTTTTAATTTAAATGATTTTTAACTCATTGCCTTTGACACCTTAGCTTTTTCTACCTTCCACCTGCTTGCTGCAGCCTGCTTCCTACTTGGAGCTTCCTGCCCCTTCACACAAGCTTCTAGGACAGAGTACCTCACACTGCTTGTGGCAGTGCTTTTTCTGTGATACTCCTGTTTGTTATTCATTTCCTGGATTTGAAAACTCTTCTACTGTTGTTGTGGCAGGGTCCCAAGGGAAATGATTACCACTGTGTTAGAGTTACCAATTCTTTCTCCCCCATTCTGATTTCTACGTTTGGTAGAAGTTTCTGGCTTATGATATAGGACACATAAACATGTTTACAGAAAGCTCAGCAACAAACCAGCTGTGTAGCACTCTCCCCAGCCAATGTGTGTTTCCAGCACTGGAAACAGCATCATGAGCATGAACAACCCATGAGATCTGCAAGTACATCTTGACACAAAATACAGTTACTGTAGAAAAAGTTGGATGGAGGAACCACCACTGAGGGCTAAATACTTGTCTTCCTGACTGGCTGCTGACAATGATTTTTCTTATTTCTCTTTCTTCCCGTTTTTCTCCTC
>VWYP01029784.1:20522-46143 GCA_013400435.1 Pycnonotus jocosus
TTTTTTTTTTTTTTTTTTTCTTTGTTTTGTTTGTTTGTTTGTTTTTGGTTTTTTTTTTTCCTTTTACTCCTCTCCAATAACATCCACTCTTAGAAATGATAAATGACACCAAATACGGACCCACTAGTAAACCTTCATGCAACACACCATGGTCTGTTACTACACTTTCTATCACTTTCTTTATCTTATAAAACCCCCCTAATTATTATTTTTATTTCCCTTTACATAGAGGACATATTTTATTATAACTCTTCTAATCATAGAATATATAGTTCTATTATTTGAATAGTATCATGCTATTATCAGAACAATATCCTTAGGTTTTAGTGCTTTACTTCCCTAATTTTACTTTGGTCTGCAAAATTGATTTTGAAATACCACAGATAATTTTGTATTTTGTTATTGTGTGTGCTGTTTTAATTTTTCTAACTACCAGCATGTGCTCAAAAAAAAAAGTTTCTCAAGCAAATCCAAATCCTCACTGATGTTAAGTAATGCTAAATCTATAACATTTAAAATTGAGAACTGAATGCTGTTGACAAGCATTAATTTCCTCATAACAGAATGATACAATCGTGTTCTTATTACTACAGAGGAGTTAACTCTTTTGATCACTTTGAAAGATTTCCAACATGATTAAAAAGAAAATAGCCCCCCAAATTATTGTGATCAAAAATATTATAACTTTTCCAGAGATAAAAACATACTAATAAGTGTCATGACTTGGTAGTTTCATAGTAAAAGCAAGATTTCCTATATACAAATGATTTTCACGGTGCAGACACTTTTATCTCATGGTAACCTAAAAAAAAAAATAAAAATCAGTTTTTACACCTATAAAGAAGGCAGACAAACATACATGAAAGAAACAAAACTCTGGCATCAGTGGTATTTCAGGAACAGTATTATTAATCTTGTGTAATTTTTCCTTACCCTGGACCTCTCCTCTAGTTTTGTCATCATGACAACAGTTGCACCTTGCTGTTCCCACATCATTCTCCAGAAGTCACCGAAGGTTTCTGGCAGTGCCCCCTGGGTTGCTATATAAGCATTCTGCTTCCTGTATCCATCTATGTAGTTGGCATTGATATAGTCGCTGCCTGGTATGCCTGCAAAGAGAGGAGAGTGAAAATCCCTAGTATGTCTGCAAAAAGAGGCCAAATTTCTGTGCTGTCCTGTTGTACAAGGGCTGAAAAATCCTATGACACAGCTGATCCGATGCATCTTGGCTTGCTGCATGCCAAATACCACATGGATACTTACAAGTGAGTGTATGCCATTTGTGGAGTCAAGAGGCATGGTGGTCTCTTTGGGAATAATTATTCTTTTGAAACAAAATACTTTAATTGATAAGAAATATAAAAGAAGCCTGAAAATCTGTACCAGGTGGAGAGACCTGGAGGTCAACACAGCAGCATTTAGCAGCTGGTCTGATGGTGCCTGCAGCCACCCAAAATGTGGCAGTCTCTACCTGGGACAGACAGGAAGGATTCTCAATCAGACACCCTGGGTCTTGTTGAGGTCATTGCATTTTCTTTAAATATAGAAGAAAAAAATATTGTCAAGACCGTTAACATCACTGCTATATTAATTTTCCCCATTAAATGGGAAGATAATTATGAAATTTATTGTAACAAAACACATTATGTAAGTCAGATTTAAGAAACAGTTTTTATAGAAACAGGAATTTTCTATATGGTGTATGCATGAAATAAAGACCTTTGCAAGACTGAATAAGAAGTAAAAGCATGAAAAGAGGTGGGATCCAAGACTTACGGGCACATGGAAGCTATGCTATTACTTGCTTGAGGCTCAGGTATTTTGGACAAGACTTATGCAGGGACTTTGGCTGTGTCTACCAGACACATGTCCATTCTGAAAGCCCCATAGGAATCAGGCTAGTTCCTAACTGCAGTCTATTTTATGATACTCAGGGTATGCCATAGGATGCCTGGACTGAGAGTTGGAGTGCGCTGCCTACTCAGGCCAAGGAGTTGAGTATTGGCTGTAGCAAAGGTCACACTAATAGTCTGCACTAATAAGGCAGCCATGCTCATGGAAATTAATAAAAATGGAATTAAAACTCTCAGACCACTGCTGAATTTAGCCACGCAGTGCCCAGCTTTTAACTCAAACTATGTACATCTTGAAAGATAAAGCACTGAAGGAACAGTTTTTGTGTCACTGCTACTGACGACTAGAGAAAGAACTAAGATACTCATGAGAGATTTCACTGCTGGCTCAATAGCAAAGCAGTATTAATTGGGTGAGTATAGATAATCTGCACCTTAATAAGTTTTACTGAAGGCATTGATTGAAGTCAGAAGTTACTTCTTTGGGCAGAAACGAATGATTTATATTTATGCAGCCAATCTGCCATGCACAAGTCTACAACCCCAAGAAATGGTGTAGTTTCCACACACTCTTCCAAAAGAGAGTTAAGGTGGTAATACCAGCTCCAAGTTTACTCTACAGCTATGACTGTTTTCTCTCCACAAAGCATTAAAATTGATTTTCTTTGGCTATGAAACAAAATAAATTGTAAATAATTTTTTCCCCAAATTTTTGTCAGAAACCAAACCTTCAAATCTATTCTGATGCATTATCTTCTGCTGGTGATCAGGAATTACTGGAGCTGCACACTCCTGTCATTCCTGACTAGAAGTGGCACACATATGAAAATGTCTTCCAAAATATTTTGAATTTGAATGGAAATTAGGAGCATCTCTTTAAAACTGACTTTTAGCTACAATTTTAATAGTTTCAACACTCATTCGGGGTAAGCCTGACTGCTTCTTTCCACTACTTACTTAGCAGTGAAAGAACCCACAGACTAAATGTCACAGTAAATAAGATACAATATAATCTGGAAATTATTCAGATTCTGGGTTACTGCAACTGTAGTCTAGCAAAAAAATTTGCCTTAGTACCTGATAAAGTTCCATAAATGTTCTTGTTTTATATGTTCAACTCATATTTAAACTAAAATTTTGTTTTTACTTTCTGTACACAATTAGAAGAAAAACCTGACAAAATATGTCAGAAATGGAAAGACCTTGTAACTTTAGGGTTACGAGAGAGGCAGAAAATGGCACTCCTCAGGCAAGATGCATGAATGGACACAGGAAGACTGTGTGGCTGATTTGACCTGACTGAAAGTCTCTTCCAAGAGAAAAAAGGAAAAACAAACAAACAAACAAACAAAACCACCAAAAAACAAAAACAAACCAAAAACCCAAAACAAACCAACCAAAAAACCCACTTGTTAACCTGCACAGTCTATAGCTGAAAAGCATGATTTCCCTCCATGAAAGGTAGAAAACGGAGTTCAAAAGCATCACTCTTGTAGACCTGAAGCTGTTTTATGTGACACTTCTTATTGTGGATATTGGAATTAATGATATAGAAAATACAACTGCTAGACACAATGATGGATTTTCTTCCTCTATCAAGATAATAAAACCTTTTTTTTCCACAAAACAGATGAGAAAGAAGAATGATGCCAACAGGAGAAATCTACACCAATTGGGTATTATTACCAAAGGAACTGAGAAAGCTGGTAAGAAATGTTTTTTGCATAAATTTCAATTATATTATGATGCCTGGTATCATACTTTGAAGCACATGTTATGAATAAAAGCCTGAGGAAAAAAAATGAAAAACAACACTTTGTAAAGTGGTTAAATGATCTGGGAAAGCTGTCCTCTGGAACTGATAATGCACAAACTCAGTGTGAAAATTAAACATGAGAACTATTGCAAGCTGTTCCCTAAAGAATGATCTTCCCAAATTTAGCAACCAATTCTAGCACCTGATGTAAAAAAAATCAGAATGCCTAAAATTGTAAATACTCTTTCTACTTACTAATTTGTACTAAATTCATTGATAAATCATACTAAAATATAAAAATTCTAAATTAAATAAATTCTATTTATTTAAATTTAAATTAGAGTGAAGAAAAGCTTCTAGATTATACCTTCCTCGATCTAAGATTCAAGTAAGAAGGAATTAAGATTAAGAATTATTGATAATTGCAAAGAACATTTCTTCAAATCTAGACTAAAGTGGAAATATTCACTTGTTTCTCAACTTGATTTCTGTAAAGTGGACTGAAAAAAATTCTATATGTCCTTTAGCCAGAAAAATTATTTTACAAGGCAAGTCAGATTCCCTGCACAAAATGAGGATATACTTAGGATATGGACATGAATATCCATTTACCACAGAACTTGAGAAGCTATTCATGAATTAACAAATGAAGTTTTAGGAGGAAAAAAACCCACACAAACAAGACAAACAAAAACATGTTGCTCCAACACTTGCACTGAGATTTTCACCAAGGATTTATCTCTAGTAGAAAACAGTATTTAATGGGGTTTTATCTCTGCTGAGATCAAGAGAACAACTTGATTCAGAATGCTCGGCTTCATTGTCTCTCTCACACACAGTATTCATCAAGTATGTTCTCTGTTCTCCATCCCTTCTTGTAGTCCCTTTAAGTATCATCCCCATTTCTCACAGAGTCTCTTTTCAGCACTGTTTTCATGCATGACCTCACTTTCACATCCTGCTCCAAAATCCTTAAATCCCTCTAAGGAAGGTGCATTATCATAAGAGGACTAATGAATTTGTTAAAAATAACAAATATAAAATCTGAATATCTGTAAATATGTACAGTGACAAAGCACAAAATTCATCAAAGACATATAAATCTAAATATTAAAATGTTCCTTTCTGAAATGACTTTTCTGGCCATAACCTTTTTCTGAGCCGAGAAAGCTGAACAATTTTCTGTCAAGTTTAATAGTGCAAAAACAATCAAATGACAACCAGTCTGACTGCAGTACAATGAAATCTTGCTAACTTTTGTTAGCTGCCATAGCTTGAAGGCAATATACCCACAAGCACAGCAGCAATTGCCATCATTACTTAAATTTGGGTTTCATAGTTAAGAGAAGAGTTGCTCTTTAAAACTATGGGTCAAGAAAGGGACAAAGCAACCAAATTCTATAATATTGATATGAACTTTACCTAAGTCTTTTGGCATCAGTGGTATTTACTGCACCTTTAGGATGGCATACCTAAAGTGTAAATTTAGGATAATCTATGCAGTATAACCTGACTTTCACAAGTTTCATGAAAGCAGAGACACAGTTTCTGCACAAGAAGTCAGTTAAAGACCATGATCCTGAACCATGATTCTACCATAACTATTTTTAGTACCATTTTCAACTATGGTGATGAATGACCAGCATCTGCAATCTCTTTATTTAGCCAAACAGGAGTTAATCACAATGGAGGAAGAATCAGATGAGCAGTTCAGCATAACAGAGAATCAATTTTCAAATATCTCAAGAGAACAAAGAAGTTTAGTTTTTACGTAGTAAGAGTGAATGAGCAATGAGATAAAATTAGCCAATGCCACAATTAAAGTACAGAAGATTAAAAACTCCATGAACTGTATTGCTCTCAATTTATGCTGAGAACTCATGAGCTGAGATGACAGTACAGCTTAGTGCAACATAGACTCAGATCCACAGGGCTAATAATGTAGACCTTAGGAATGATTCACTTGATTTCCGGAAGAGAGTTATAATCTTAAATTACTTCAATTAGACTTCACGTTTTATTCACAAACTGAAAGCAAATAATAAAATTATTTCAAGCCCTTACAAAGGCTCAGTACTGAACAGCCTTTCTATTCCAAATAAATTAAACTATAAAGCTTTGTTTCTGTGCTGTTTCCCTAAGACATGTGCTTTTAGTAATGTGCACAAATAGTGTGAAGTAATAGGATTAAATTCTGTCATGCTTGTAAACAAGTTGGAAAAATACCATGATTAACTCAGAGTGCTGATGAAGTTGTACTACTGGTTTAAATCAATGTCTGGTGTTTTGAACAATGTCAGAGCAAAAACCACGGGCTGGTTGTGCATATGTGAACAAAACAGTATGAAAAATATAATTTACATAAGAGGCATGCACCAGGTTAACTATAAAAGGATGCAGATCAGGCCCCTTGTTATCCTCTCTTTTTCATCTCTCTTTTGCTTTTTTTGTTGCATCACCTGTGCTCTGCACCATGCACATGGCAGGAACAATGTGGAATCTAAGGACTGGTGATATTCTTTGTTCTCTCTTTCTCTTGCTTTGTCAAAGCACAGCTGTCATATTCTATCCCATACTCCACACTGAAATTTATTGCAGGAGTGAGGAGATTGTGGACATGTGTTGTGGCCTGTTAGCCAGCACCTTCGAGAGGTTTATTTTAGGAAGTGAGAACTATATAAGTGTACTGTACAAAATTAAGGGCTTGTGAACCACAACTTTTGTGGAAGCAGATTGTAAGAATGTAAAGGCTTGTTAGACAACACTTTTTGAGTCTAAATAGTTGTCTGATTGCTGGAGTTAAGGCATGTCTACAATAAAAGTCTAAGACCCCTGACCTGTGGTCTTGTGTCTTTGTTCAGCCTGATGACAACTTATCATGACAACATGCCCCCTGCCGTGGGTTGTGACAGCAGCCCTGGCTGGGGATGCTGTGCCTAATGTCCTGTGGCACAAAAGGGGTGGCCCTTCTGGATGCCAGGGCACTGCTGACTCATGTTCAACTTGCTCCCCCGGGTCCTTTTCCGCTCTCCAGCATCTCACTCTCCAACCTGTTTGTACTTCCAAAGTTGCCCCATCCCAGGTGTAGAATCTGGCATTTTGTCTTGTTGAACTTCATGTGGTTGTTGATTGTACAGCCCCCTGATTTGTCAAAGAATCTCTGCAGGGCCTCCCTGCCCTCAAGGGGGTCAACAACTTCCTTGATTTTGTATCATTTGCAAACACGGTTAGTATCTCTTCTAGTCTTGCATCCAAGCCATTTATGAAGATGTTGAAGAACACCAGCCCTAAGGTGGAGCTGTGCAGAGTCCCACAAGTGCCACGTCACCAGTCTGATATCATCCCATCCACTCTAACCCCTTGTGCCTGACCTATGAACTAGCTGCTCACCCACCACATGATGTGTTTATACAACTGTATGCTGGACTTTTTGTCCAAAAGCATATACCATGAGAGAATGTATAAAAAGCTTTGCTGAAATCCAAAAAAATTACATCAACTGGCATTCCTTGATCAGCCTGGTCAATGAACAGGTGCTAGGTGCCAGTAACACGTGTTTATGTGAATGTTTTTGTTACATAAAATCTATATAGTTATGGAAATCATCAAATCGAAATGGTCTAAACACAAATCTGTACTGTAAGAACTCACTAAGCATGCAAAGGCCATAAAGGTATTGTAGTAATGAGTATTTGTACGATGAAGGCTTTTTACAAAAAGTGAGGAAAATTCATTACATATCATCCTAACAAAGAAAGGTAAGAATGAAAAAGAAATGTCAGGAAAAGAAAGCCTATAGATATGCAAATTGTGAACAGATGACTAGGAGGACTAGGAAAGTCTGGTGAAGAGGGAAAGGATGAATGATATGGAGTCTCAAAGAGAAATGTTGAATTATAGAGAATGTATGGAAAGAAGACCATGTCAAAAAGGGATAAGCAGAAGATGCAGAATTAGGCACAACAAAGAAAGGGACTGTTTAGAGGACAGAAGAGAAGTATTTGAAAGGAGAAGGAAAGGTGACAGAAGTGAAATGTAGGTATGTAGAAGATCTACAGGCAAGATTAGAAACCTGGGGGATCTACAGGTGATCAGAGAAGCTTGGAAGGTGACCAGCAGAAAAATGTGGGAAAAAAGAGGAGCTCTTATAGGAAAAAGAAAGGAAGCATGAATTTGTTTTGTTTTGGTCTAAAAACTGTCTAGTATTCCAGAATGGAAATAAACAGATTGTTCTATTCAGGTGCTCAGAGGCACAGATAAGAGCATTGCATCAGGACACTTATCCACAATGCAGAGCAGTATGTGCAGATCACAGTAGGTTGCACAATACTACAGAGCAGATATTGAAATCTAACATGATGCCATCATACTGTGATTATTTTACTGCTGTCTGAAGCTGGGTTTAGTGATCTCTTTAACTCTTAAACACTGAGTAACACAGCAGTTAACAGCCAAAGGAAATCTTTTCTTGAATAGAAATATTAACTTATACTCTAATGATGCACTAAAAGAGATTATCAGTGCCTCTATTAATATGAAATGAAATGGTATCTGGTTTGATATTTCTTGCAAAACCCAGTTTCAATATGAATCTGCACAGTAAACATGTATCAAATCTTCATTATGCAGTCAAGAACAAAGCCACCAGATGTTTTCTTGAAGGTTTTTCCAGTGAAAAGTATGACTACATATGCAGGAAAAATTGTTTGGAGCAGATTTCAAGGGTATCAAGAACAGAAGCATTTAACCATTACAGTATCAGTGGACTCATACACCTACAACTTGTCGCAACATTGTTGTCGAGACAGCCACTATGAAGTCTCCCCTATGAAATCTACTTCACAGGGCTCTAACACCACGAAATCAACTTCACTGATCCTTCTGTATCCATATTCCGTATGGATATTTCTGCATCCATCACCAAAATACTTTTGTTGTTTTTAAGGCACTTCAGGATCCTAGGGTGGGGGGCCATACAATTACAGTACGTGTATGTACTGGTAACAGAAGCCAACATAAATGCAGTGAGAGAGTGCAAACAGTTTGTACAAGACATGACTCTTTGGTAGTTACAATGCTCCAAACAATTTCTAAATCTTACAATGATGGTTTGCATACTCAAAGCCAATCTACTGGCAACTGGATTTACTGGCAACTGGCCATCAGACAAATAAGAATATCAGCAGCTTATTGCCTTTTCTTTCTTGACCATTTTTATTACAGTCAGAGCTTTCTTGTGTCAGCAGCATTTTAAAGTCACTAAATTTCCCATTTAAAAAAAAAACAATTAACCTGCTGAAATACGATAGGTTTGTTTTTTTGTTTTTGTTGTTTTTTTTTTTTTTCTTTTAATACCTGTCATTATGTGAATACACCCACATACACAAGACCTCCAGTCATGGATATGTCCTAAAAGAATAGGCAAGGCTTTTTAAAATGCAGAATGTTTACCCATGCTCTCCTCACCCCCTGAATTTTTATGTACATCTTAGAGGTTGAAGATCACAGATCTAGCTGTTTTAACTTAATCTGTTTGTCTTTTAATTGGTAAATTTTCCCTGAAATCCATTTAGATGCATAAATTTCACTACATTTTACCATTCTGTCATTACACTTTAAAATTCCAAGTGTCCATCTCAGAAACAGACAAATACATCACAATATGAGCTGATTTCAAGACTTCAATCAGATTTCAAGAACATGGGTACAAAATTTTGGAAAGTAATATTTCCTTTTCAGGAGGAAAACCAAGTTACCACATCCAACCTGAATTTTCCCTTGAAAGGGACATCTAATGTAATAACATTTAAACAGTGATAAGAAAAGTATTCCTGTGAAATGAAAATTTATGTTGTGGAACTCCATGTTGTATGTAATTAGAGAGGTCAAGAACTTAATGGGGTTTCAAAACCAGGTTTGAACAGAGGTTATGAAGGGGACCAAAATAAATACTTTAAAAGTGTTAGTAAGCCTTGTGTTTCAGGGCTAATGTGATTTTTAACTATTTTAAACTATTATTTAACTACCAATAGTTGGAAAGAAATAATTTCAAATCTCTGCTAATTGCTTCTCAAGACTTTCTAGTAATCACTTTGAATAGGCTACAGAGTTCTGCTACTGCACAAAACTGGCCTCGTGTCTCATTCTGAAGTACCAAATACAACATTCCATATTTCTGCAACACTGCTAAGAGGCAAAATGTTCATCACTGAAGGATTACACTTTGGCAGATATTTAGTCTTTTCTTCATATATATTTGCTCTTAAAAAGTAAGCAACTGCCTAGCTGTAAAATGGAGCTCCTTTCATTGGAAAGGCACAGTTGCTACTCAAATCACACAAATAATATTAATTTTCAAAGAGGTGCAGATGAGGCCTATATGTAAACCAAATATTGTCCAAATAGTTGTAACAAAGTATAATGTAGTCCAAATTTAAGTCCTGATTAAGTTGTATAGTAACATAGGTAAAAGAAAATACATTTTTAAGTAATATTCAAAATATTGAATTCCCTGGTAACATGAAAAGAAACACACCTGTCAACTGAATAAAGTGGTGGCCAGACTGTGTATTTTCATATCTGAAATATCTACTTAAAACCTGAAAGAAAAGTATTTTTTACTAAATGCTAAAACCAATGTATTAAACTTACAAAAGCACACACACAAAATTTCATCTACCCAATCATGTAAAATCCCAGGAATAAATTTTTTAAGAGGATAATTATATATTAAATTATTTCTATTTTCAGGACTAAGTATAATTTTATAAATAGGTATTTAATATTTGATTTATTCACCATATGCCTTTTACCATAATCTAAAGAGTTGGAAAATACTTAAAATCATGCAAATCACCAAATGGGTCAATATCCCTTTTGTGGTTTTACATCTAATACTAATATTACAAAAGGTTATAATATTTTTCTCTGTTTAGATTCAATGACTATGAAAGGTTTAGAAATTTTAGCTTCATTATGGTATTTCTTACTTTAAAAAGGGAATAAAATATTGCAGTTTAACTATATTTTTTTCTCTGCTCCTTTAAATACTCAGTCTTTTCCAGGTACAATGTAATGTCTTTTCTGTATTTTTACTATTGCTCATCTAAAAACCTAGTCCAGTATATTGTGTAATTTCATACTTTCAATTACTCTGACTAACATTTTCTGCTTTGCCTCTAAAATTTTCTTATCATTCTCTGAATATGTTCTCTTTTTTTTTGAGTAAATCATTTACATAAAGGGGAAAATGTCAGTCCAGTTGTCTAACATCTAAATTAACAGATAAATTTGCTTGCATTTAATTTATTTTCTCTCCTTCTCTCCTCCATTATACAACTCTTTTTCCAAACAAAGTCCCTGGGAAAACTTGAGTCTACTTTTTTGCCAGTTAGCCTTATTTCTGAGTTAAGTATTTTGTCCTCAAGAACTTTACATAACATTCAGAAAGTCTGTTCATTTGCTGTTCCTGACCTATTCAAACCATGTACATTGACTTCTTGTCTGGACCAGTGAGACAGAAAAGGATATATTTATTGAGTTACACCACATATACTGCTAATTAGAAAATCCTCTCCGATTTTGAGACAGGTAGTTGTACCAGGTAGAGGCAGGCTTCTACACAGCGATAGTCTTTTACAAGGCAATATGAAAAATCAATTGTAAGTGATGTTGCAAAAAAAAATCTTGTCAGAACCTCAAAGGTAGAACAAATATAAGCAGATTATCATATGCAAATTCTTCAAGATAATCATTAAAATTTGGTAATACATTTGAGAAGCTCTTATCTGTGTTATCAAAGCCTATGGTATGCAGCTGCAATCAACGAGGAAAGATCTACACTTCAGTCAGTGGATTGCCTTTTTCTTCACCCAACAGTTCGTATTAAGGTGGAATACACCTATAAATCCAGTGTCTTTAGGTCTGGAGTAGCCAAAGATAAGCAGCTGTTTATAATGGTAAATTAAAAAGCAGTTTAACTTGTAGCATGCTATGACTGAAATAACTATGACCTTAAATACAGATGCCTCTACCTTATGTGTCGCGTTTTATGCAAGTGATGTTGGAGCTAACGAAAGAAAAATCTTATTTTCATTTAAATTGTGTCATTTAAATGTATAGTTTGTTTGATTATGGCCATCATTAATACCTGACTGTCAACAACCTAGAATAAACTGCAAACTTGTCTTCAACCCAGGAATCAGGTTAATAGTAAGGCAAAATTGGAAAAAAAAATAAAAAAACCCCTCTGAGTGAAAACCAGTGTGTCCTGATGCTTGGTAAAACAGACACAATACCTAGGGGTGACTACCTGTAATAGCTTGCTTCAGATAAAACTTTAAAGTGTTTAAGACTTTGAAAAGCTTTTTAACAAAGAAAGATACAATGAAAAGCTCACAAAGATGTCTGCACGTGGGCATTTGTTTAAAACCTCTAGTTTAACATTGAGATTGGAAATTAAAATAAAGTTCTAACAGACAGTTTATAAAATTCCCTCAGACAACATGAAGTTGAACTGATTTTTTCCCCACAAGAAAGTTTTGCAAAGTAAAACTCTATGAGCAGGTATCTTGATAATTTATTTGATCAACAAATCCCTCCATTCAAGTATGTTTGTTTACTAACACTACATTTGCTTTGTAATGTTGATACAAGTAAACAGTAATATTAATTTACTTTAGATAACTCATTGGCATACACACAGGCACCTAATGCATTCAGTGTTACACATGAATGTACATTTTAGTGCAAGTTCATAATACATTACTGACAATAAGCATCAGAAAAGGATTGTCATAACAGGAATTTACTGGAAGTACTTTAATTAACACTTTGTATTACTATAGAAAGATATTGATTGGTAAAATCATTCTAGATTTTAGGATTTAATTAATTTAATTTTAAAGGTGTTCTTACCTTCTATTGCTGAGAGTAGAACACGAGAATGGTCGTATGCAATTACATTCGCATATCTATTCTTTGGTTTGTTTACTTCCAGGTTAGAATGCTCCCATGTGAACTGCTGACCAGGATCAATAGACTTCAAAAGACAAAGAGAAAAAAAAGGAAAGGAAACTTTCAGATAGGGACTACATAATTGTTTATTGTTTTATGATAATTATAAGCTAAACTCCCATAGTTTTCTCTGGAAAAACTTCAGGACACACTGTAACATATTAGATCATATTATATTAACCATTTTATTTTTATGCATCTGAAATTTCCATGAGGAATTTAAACCATAAGCTTTTAAAATCCAGGGCTTTTTCTTCAGAGAAAGCAAGCTATTCTCCCTTTTATCTTTTCACTCATTTTGGCAAGTGAGGGGTTCTAGCTTAACAGAGAAGGAATAAATATCATAAATCGCAAAAACACTGGGACAAAGGGGGATAAATATTTTTGCCTTCACTAGTAAGTCCACACGTTCAAAAATTTCACTGTCCTGTTTACTAAATAAACTCCAAAGGTTCCAGAACAAGTTTTCCAGAAGAAAAATAATGTTCCTGTTCTTTCATTTTGATGAGAAGCCAACCCATGATACTAGTGTTGCTCAGGAAACTAGCTGTGTTTCATCCATAGACAACATGAAGAAACTTGCTTTTCATTTCCTTGAATCATAAATAAGTAAGCAATTCAGGCATATTTGAAACTATAATGATATCTTATTCATAAACAAAACCTATATGTTTCCAGACTCGATGTTTATTTTCTCTTTACTTCATGTTCCAGGGTGGAATTACAGAAGCATTCACAACAATCCTTTATCCTTCACCACCAGGGAAACTTCAGACTGTAGTACTTTTATGTCTGTGGTTAAACTATATATTCAGCAAATACAAAATAGGTAACAGATGGTACCTGTTTATGCTCGCTATGGTAGTGGCTGTATGAAAGGTCATCTCATACTGAGAAGTCATGAATAATCACCTCGTGTTTTACTTTCCCTCTCTGTAACATTAGAAACCTTAACATTGTTTCATCAATATGAATACACAACTGTGGCTTGAGGTTTATACCCTCTGTTTAATCCTGTTAAGAGCTGGCTACAAAAACAAAAAAAAAACAAAAAAAAAAAAAAAAAAGAAAAAAGAAAAGAAAAGAAAAGAAAAAAAAGACAAAGATAAGCCAAGGTAGGGCAGTTCACCAACACTATGCTCATTTTCCACAAGTACACCAGCAACATGGCACAAATCAGGAGATCCATACTCTCACCACGGCATCAAGCCAAGAGCTTTACTGACTTTTCCAACGGTATGACCTGTAATCTATTAGAGTAGGTGTTACCTGACAATGAGCATGTGTGAAATTAATTAATGTGATTTCTACTAGGACTTATCTCTTAGACTGACAATTTGGCTAGTTTGAAAATTGCTTCATTCTCATGCATCTTCACATATTTTATACAATTTATTTATTTAATATTTTGAGAACAACTTTGCTTCTTTAGTGAGATTATTAAAAAAAAAAAATCATTTTTCCTGGCTGCCTGATAGAGGAGCATTTGTCTTTAGGAAAACAAATACCTCAGAAAAACTAGTGCTTCATCCCATTAACCAATACCCCAGGTTCAATTAACTTTTATAATATAAAAGTTATAAAGTCCTGCATAACCTAACTATGGAGAGTAAAAGAGTGAGATAGCTCAGGTTCTGGCTCACCCTTTACCTACAACTGAGATAGAGTCCTTAGCAGCTCTCTCAAAAGAAAATGAACTGGGACCATTTGGAGGAATGAGGAAGAAATTAAATGCCTGGGAGCATGATAAAGGGCATGCAAATTCTACTTGTGCTTTGGATATGATTCATCTGAATTGTAACACTATGTGTGTTACTAATAGTTCAAAAGGCATTCTTAAATGCAGCTCTGAATAAACCTGATTTTTTAACTTTCTACACAGTTTTTGACACCAAACTATTGGGGCTCATTATCTTAGATATTTGCCTGACTATGATTAACATATCTTAAAATGTCAGTAGTGTAAGGAGCTTATCAAATTAGTATCTAAATAGACCAATGACTAATATATTTGCAAAACTGCTGATGGAATTTTTTTGGAGTCCTATTGTATTTTTGTTTTTGCCTATAAAGGGACAATGAACTATCCCCCAACTAGCATTTTGCCACTTGCAAAGGTAAACATCACTTTGTGTACTGTGCTTAAGCATAAACATAGTGAACCAATCCAAGAGTAGGCCTTCACCCTTCTCCAACAAAAATATTACTTCTTCTGACTGCAGAGTGAAATTCTTATTCATCAATAAAGCAAATAGTAGAATTTTACTCTCTAATTTCACTCTGTGACATTTTTATTCCTTTTTCTTACAATTTAGTTTCCTTCTAGTCACATTTTCCCATGCTCTGAGAAAGAAGGCTGGTAGAATTTTGAAGCAGGTAATTTAAAAACATTAGTATTTTATCTTTACTTCTAAGTGCTATTTATTTCATCAAAGGTGCAGAGAAAGAATTTGGACTGCACTTCCATCATCACTAGGAAAAGTAGAGTTATATACACACATACTATATTTAATACATGTAATATACCTCCTTATCAGCAGGCCAGCAATTCACTTACATCATATGCTTTGAAGAGTAATAAAATTTATACAATGACTTCTCTCAGCACAAATCTCCCCTCTTTTCCTTTCTGAGTTAATGGAGGTGAATAAGAAAACTTATGCAGGATATTCACAGGTCAAGTTTTCAGAACTTTGGAAAATAATTTTTATGGATTTATCTCAGAATTCTAGTAATAATTTAGAATATAAACACAGTACAGATGATGCTATGTATTAGTGCATTATACTTTAATTAACTTTAAAAATAAAATTAGTAATTTGACCAGAAACAATACACATCTATAATATCTGTGACTAAACAGTCAGTATTTTTGAGAGATATATATGAAATCATGCTATCTAAACCACAACCCCCTGCCCTAGAATGAGGAATTGCACTACTCTGTATAGTTCTAGACACATAACTGAAGCAGACCATCTGCCTTATCTTTTAGGTTTTTACCTACAGTGCCAAAATATTCTGGAAATTACTTCACAATGTAAGATGTCATATATACTTTCTCTTCATGTTAGACAAGAAAACTAGAAAATAACTGAATAAACTGGCTGCCTAATATGCTGCTATTTTTGAGCCTGGACTGCAGGACTCTGGCTTTAAATCATATAAAACAAAACAGGACGTAAAAAAAATGACAAAAAATGCTTGCAAACAGTAAGTTTATACTGCAGCTTTGCATAGACAAATATGATTTTGCATATACATGGAAAATGACGGGCTGAGATTCTTATCCGTTATGAGAAACAGCTTCAGCTCTATATTATACCTATTTTTCATGTGAATTTAGAGAAAGAAAACTTTAAAGCTTATCTTCAGCTGTTCAGTATTCAGTAATATTCTTCCACTTTTCACTCCTTAATGTTTAAGCATTCTAAAGCTACTATTCGATATCAAGAAAAAACCAAAAGCATACACATTGTATGATGTATGGCCAGATGGTGTAGTTTAGTGATTAATATTTAGCTCTACATGCAGACGCAGTTAACATAAATTATCAGAAACAGGCAAATGGATTGAACTTTGATCTTTCCTATCTTCCTCACCAATCTGAACCACTTTGTGGCCTTACCATCCTCTCATAAAGCACTGTTTTGTCAAAAGAAAGTTAATCTGTATTTCCTCAGACTTAATAGCCACACTGGAACAAAGAGTTGAGTGGTATTGGCAGACGCATTTCAGAAGTGTGAAAGACCAATAACTCATGAATAACAAGTCTGTACTAACAGTTTTAACGAGTACTTTAATGGTTTAATGGATAACACTTTAATAGGATTTCTAGTATTTTCATTCTGAAAGCTTGCCTTCAATAAAGCTGTCATTAATAAAGTGGATTTCTTCACAGCATAACTGTGTAGTATTGGTGCTTTGTGCAAAAGAAATAAAAATATTTGTAATACTGTTATTTCCCTCCCATGCTTTGACAAATCTTTCAGCTGCTTAATGGCTGGCTGCTTAAACAAGTGTGATCTGTTAGTAGGAAAAGACTTGAGCAATATTTACTATCAAAATGCATCGTCCATAAAATCATTCATTGACTGATAATCATGGTAACCAAAATGTTCTGGTGGTAACCAAATCAGAATAATTTCAAACAATCCCTCTCCAGTAAATTATGTTCCTGCTGTTTTCCTTTACACCACTTGAACAAGAGGCAAATGTTCCCTGATGTGAGTCTTCCAGGACTACTAGATCTGGTTCAGCACTAAGGAAAGAAGGAGTATGACAAAATGCCATCCCTCCTGGTGTGAGCTGACACATACCTGCCCGCTCTGGAACACTGCTCTTCTAAGGGTCACTATGGCAGCAAATTAGAAGCTAGGGGTTTTAAGTTTCTGTGGAATGTGGGGATTGATATATTCTGCACAGTTTTCACAAGGCAGGAAGAGGAGGGAAACACATCCTGTGAAGCATTTACAAGAACTGTAGGTGCAGTGTTTGTGGTTTGAATTAAATCACCAACGACTACTGCTTCACAGAGAAACCTAAGACCAGGTAGGCAAATTAGAATGAAAAGCAGAATGAAAGGGAAAGTAGAATGAAATATTGGAGAGCATATCAATGCAGACTCAGAACACAGCTACGCAGAAAAATGAAGTTTGACTCTCTTTTATCAATGCCAGCAACTGTGAGGAGAATTTCATACCATAGCAGATGCATCCATAATAGAATGCTATTGTATTATGCAGGAAACTTGCTAATAGAATGAGATTTACATACTGCATTACCAAAATGTGAATGTTGATGCATGAACATTAGTTCATGATCATGGAAATTTCTCAACTGGAATTATGTTTATTTAATTAAGATGGAGACTTTCCCATTACACAGCAAAGGGTATAATTTTCAAGAATACGAGGGAAAATCTCCACATATGGCTAAAACTTTGAACTCAAATATGAGTTTGCATCCTGGTCCTAAAAGGAGTTAAATCTTCAGATGAGATATTTTCTGTCAACTCTCAAATGGAAGACACCTAACTGTTCAAGAGTAGTAAGAAATAAAAAAGGCCTTTTCCCAAAAGCTTTTGTAAATTTCCCTCAAGGAAAAAAACCCCCCAAACCAACATATTTTTCCACAGTATCAAGCTAATGTTCCTATGACTAAATGAAATTTTGTAAAACCTGATTCCAGTGGAATCAAACAAGCTATATAAGCATACAACTAGAGAAAATTTAAAGACAAAAAGAATGATATCCTTCATTACAAAATAAAAATAATCCTTGAAGGAGACTCTTTATTTCAAAAAGCTACAAAATCCCTAGTTTTTAAAAATTAATCATATTGATTTGTATTTCTTTACCACCAGTCTTAAACATAATCTCTTTATTCCCTACCTGCAATTAAAATACTTTGACCATGATATCATAACCAGTTTTAATGGAAATAATTTTGTGTTGAAGATTGGGGATTACAGTCAACTTCAGGTAGAAAATAAATATCAAGAGCAGACAAATACCTAAATAATGAAAAAAACTTGCTTTGTTTAAATATTTTTGTGGTTAAAGCATCCTGCTGTTTTATATTGTGCATGAAATGCAGCAGTTCTTATAAACGAAACTTTATTAATTGTCTCACCTGAGACACTATGCTACTTTAAATTTTCAACATACTTTTCATCATACTTTTAAAGCACTGTCCACATTTTTTATTTCATGGAAAGAGTGAAGGAGTGAAATTCTACATTTGATTAATTCCTCCATTTTTCTCTATAAGCCCATAAAATTACTGCAAATTAGTATTTCTAAAAAGCTCCTGCAAAACTCAATCTTATCTATAATGACCCATTTAGTTTGTCCTTGAATATTTTTTCTTGCTTCAAGTATAGTACTTTTCTCTTTCTAGACATGTCACTGCTTTCAGCTGGGCAAAATAAAACTGATGTTTATTACAGTGTAGAATCATAGAATTACTGAGGTTGAACAAGACACCCAAGATCACTGAGTCCAACCTTAGACTGACCACCAGCGCTCCAGCCATAGCACTAAATGCCATGCCCAGCTGTTTCTTGAACACTTTGAATCATGGTGATTCCATCACCTCCCTCTGTTCCAATGCTTTCAGTAAAAAATTCTTACCGATGTCCAAGCTGACCCTCCCCTGGCACAGCTTGAGGCCATTTCCTCTTGTCACTTGTTGCTCGGGAGAAGGCAGACCCCACCTGGCTACAACCTCCTTTCAGGGAGTTATCTGACTAACTAAACTTGGCAAAAAACCATTAGATATCAGACCAAAACACTGCACCCTAATCTGCAACACCAGCTTTCTATTATATGATTAATTACATAAGCATAAACAAATGCTGTTATCCCGATGAAGCAATCACAGCACAAAGGAAGGAGATAATACTCCACTTTAAATCTCAACTAGCAGGACTTCAAATTCCTGCACCATGTCTTTAAAATTCTCTGCCATAGCTATACTGCTGGCTTGGATACTACCCTAGGTGGAACTAAGCACCAAACAACCTTGGTGAATGCAAGTATACGTGCTATTAATAAGAAGACAACTTTTCACTGACCATGCTAATTTTTTCTCAATAAATGAAGCACATCCTATGAAAGTCAAGTTAGAAAATCCCAATAAAAGATGTTTGTAATATTAGAAAGAGGAAACCTTTATAAAGAAAATTAACAAAACCATATTTTTTTTGAGAAAAAAAATTTCAACGTGAGTCACTATTATCTACAATGATATAGCTGTTAAGTGCAGCTGTTTCTTTGATAGAGATTCATTCAGTTGATTATCTCGTCTTCCTGGACTTCTAAAATATATTATATCGAGAATAAGTTTTATATGTGCTTCTATGATTCAAGATTTACTGTGTTTTAGAGTCCAGTATTTATGTTGTTGCAGCTTGAGATACAAAAAGGGAAATATATTGAGTAAACTCTGTTCCTGTCACAAATCCTACCAACTGATTCTGAAAAGCTACAATAAAAAAAGGTCAAAATGCATCTTCATGTTTTGCACTACTCAGTTTTAAAGCAAAAGACTAGCTGCAATTTACAGAAAGAAATCTCATGAAAAAATGCATTAAATTATACAAAACATCTTGTAGCATTTGTGAAAACAGTAAATTATACACTATTTCTTGTAGTATTTGTTAACCAGTGCATATATACACATTCACAGTAAATCATACAGTAACATACATAGTCTGACAGTGTAAATTTTGTGTTGTAGTGACAGATTCTCATGCAAAAATAGTATGAATCTGAATTCACTTCCTTAAGGGTGTAAAGCTCTATGTACAGACCTCAGAAAAGAAAAGTTAAATTATTTTATACAAGTCTCAGAAATCTGCTTTGGAGGAATAGATTTTCTGTTCTGTCTTAGGGGAGGAAATGGCTTTACAAATACATGATAGAGTAGGCAGAACACTGTTGTTTTTATCCAGTTTATCTCCATGACCACTTTTTATTTTTAAATTCTGAACTCTCAGATAATAAGGAGATACAATATAAAGGTCACTATCTTATAAACACAGATTTTTGCTTAGCAGCTGTCAAGTCCATATGGACCCTTACATTACATAAAAATCCCACTGAAATTGCCAAAGTCAGCAAAAGCTTCCCAAATATCATCTGGGGTCAATCCTGCATTTAAATTAGAGAAAAGAACTGTGTAACATTAATGCTAGGATATGATATGATATAATATAATATGATATGATATGTGATGTGATGTTAACAGAATAAACCAATATTTTGTTTAGGCTTGAGGACTGCAAGCTAACAAAAATTAATGAAGGATTATGAAAAAATTCTTTTGAAGTAGAAACGAACCTCATACCCCTATCTCATGTTAACACTACAGAACCACTTTACGCAACAGATGAATTGTAAGTTTATTTGAATCTTGACATAGTAATAACCCTTGAGGCTTGGCCCCTGTTGTCCCATAAAAGATGATATTTGAGGTAAATTTGTAAGAGAAGTTCAATGGAAGAAATCTTTCTTGCTCTGCTGATATGCTGTAAGAGCTGGGATAGGAGATACCCTGAAGAAGACACTACAGAATAATTTCTGAAGACTTGTAGAAGTAGGAACTTGTCCTGTTGATGACACTGAGCCTTAGAAAACATCATATAGCTAGAAGGTGTTCTGCACTGGAGAACACATTGTTTTGAAGAGACAGGGAGGTTTGGCTGTCTGAGGAGAAAGTGGAAACAAGAAGGAAGTGATCTTCTTCCAAAAGGAATAAACCAAACTTGTATTGACTTTTGATCAGAAATTCTGATCAAATGTAAGAGGATGGAACATGAGCAAGGATGGAAGAGAAACAAGTTTTCAGGCATTTCTTAGAAAATTAAAAGACGTGTTTGTGTGGTGAAACTAGTAATTCTTTTGAAGTGGCAACCAAAGTAGGTTGTGCTAAAAAATAATTTAAACATCCTTTTGAAGTGGAGCTAACATCCTGATAGAAGGAAGAGAAGTCAGAGTCTATCAGAAAACCATCAACATATATTTTACTTTATGATATCACAAGGTTGTCATAATAGTTACTGTATACAATCCATACATCTTTGAAGAATTTCATCCATGCAATGCAAACAATTCCACAAAAAGTAAAATAAAATAATTGATTGCCAACAAGGAAAGGGCATTATTTAAAAAGAAAAACCAAAATCATCTGTGGTAATTGATGAAAACTCTTGTCTTCCCCAATCAGGAATTAATAGGAGGATTTTGATCAATAAAGGTCAACAGTTCTATGCTGGATGTTACACCTTGAACTTTTGAATATGAGAAATATCTCTTTTTCCTTCTATCTCACCAGTTCTAGCATTATCTGAAGTGATAATGACAGAATTGTTACCATCTGTACCTCTTTCTGCTTTGCAATCAGATTTTAAAAGATTATTTAAGGGATGTTATTGAGAGCTGCTGCTGAAGTAGAAGGTCCCAATCTATGACCACAAATATACCCACCAGTTCCCGTTGCTGGCACAAGAGCTTAAGCAGACATGTGGTGAGCTAGTTCAGGGAACTGATCCAATTGAAAACAGCAAAGAAAAATAAAACAATTAGTTTTCAGCTGAATCTATTTCCTGAGATAATCCTTGAACAGCTGCACATATGCTAGTGCCAGGATTGGCACAGGAGAGACAACAGGAATGCACAGCCAAGACACGGAGATGACTTACAGTGATCATCAAACTACAGATTTAGTCCACTGCCTAGCTAGACCATGAAACCAAATAGCAGCGCTTTTCACTAATTCTATTCCAAAATGCATGAATCTTGGACCAGATGGAAATGAAGTGGCATCTCCAAAGCTGTAATATCAAAGATAAATGTTGAACTTTCTTGGGCAAGGCAATATGAATGAAGCTTGATGTTGACCCGCAGTTGCACATATTCTAATATTGAATGTCTGACTATTTTGCTCCAGGTAGTATGCTTTGTAAAGATAAAACAAAAAGGAAAAAAAAAATCCAAAGAAATGAAGGGGAAAAAAATGAAAGTTGTCCTGTTTATACAGACTAGAGAAACTTCTGCAGGGACAGAAGATACTAAGAATGAAATGAGTTCATGTATCTTTCAATATTGGTTATAAATTATTAAAATTACACTCTCAAGATGATTTTAATTACTTAAGTAAGAAAGAGGTAATACAAAACACCATCACTTTTAAGTTCTATTCCAGCATAGAGTAATAGATGCATTACCCCCAGGTAATCCATCTCCCAGCAGGTTAAAGATGCAGTACAGCTGAATCGTTTATTTTTATATAAATTATACTACAGGACTTGTAAATGACTTGGATTTTTCTACACAGAAAAAAATTAATTTACAAATAGTACAACAGGGAATGGATTTAAAATTTTTAACAAATGTTACTATCTTTTATTATGGTGAACATTCTGAGACATAAACTTCCCTGTCCAATTACTTGTAGGCTACAATCTTCATACTTAAGAACACAGGGTTTACACAGAGAAAAATGAGGAGACTCTCTCACGGTTTTTGTGTGATTGAAACAGTAAACAGCAATCCTAAGCTGTTCTTCAAATCTACTTCCAGTAATTGTTGAAACTGTATTTTCTTTTTGATATCTAATGAGATTATGTTTTAAAGCAATCGTAAGAACTTTCTAAATACTGCATTCAATTAAATAATAAGCAATTGTAGTTCATTATTATAGTACTTAGTATTAATTTTTAACATCTTTTTTCAAGGCTTTTAAAATACAATGGAAATGTATGGGGTTTCCACGTACCCTGCAGTAACATGTTATTATGAAACTAACACATGAAAGTCATGTTGAGTGGGCTTTTTTGCACTTCCAGTGTCCATACAAACCTTCAAATGCAACTAATGTGAGACCCCTAAAAAAACAAGAGCAACACAGGCTTTTACTCCACCATGCTGACAAAGTGTTGGAGGATTTTAAGTAAGGATTAGTGACACAACAGACCATAAAGAAAATAGTGTGTCAGTGATCGCTCTGGGAGCTGTTAATCCTTTGATCACTGACACGATCCCCTATACCTGATCTATAGAAGCACTTCTTTACTGATGGTTCATTGCATACCTGATCCACGTATTTTTGCCATTGTCATTTTGGCATTAAAGTAACAGCTATAATTTACTAGGTTTAATGGATGGTTCCCTATGTCCCTTTACCCACAAATTACTGACCTGAGAGGCTGTTACTCCCCACTATAGCAATACCTATTTACTCCATGGGATACTGACAAGGTGGCTGGTAAATGATTACTGTCTTCCAGTTAAATTCTTTCATGCTCTTCTACACCATCATTCACAATTTATCAAAGTGGTATTTTTGGCAGGAGGAAAATACAATGTCCTGAAACTGCTACATTAGAAGAGACACCAAGCACTTGGAAACTCTTTTATCTCATGTAAAATTAAAGCAGTGGACTGAATGTTCTTTGGAGCTTTTGCTGTATGTGTCCTGTCAACATTATGCAGGAGATTTTTAAAACAATTTAAAGATCTTTAAACTGCAGGAAAAAGAGATGTTTGTATATATTAAAACAAGTCCATGCTGTATCATTCACACAATACTTCAAGTCTGTGTCCATGGAATCTGCCTGACATGCTTCCTTACAAAGGGCGAACAGGATTTTCTGAGCAAAGGAGCCACTGCATGTGTAAGAGCTACTCACCAGTGTAGTCATTTTGCACCATTTTTTATCATGTTTTTAATATCATACAAACCATATCAGAGAGAAGTCTTGGGAAACAGCAAGCATGACATTTAAAATTTGAATAATAAATAAGTGGGGAAAATTACCTCATACTCCTGTGAGAACTTCAAATTGTCATTTGCTTTCAGTCTTTCAATGTGATCTGCAAGTTCTAAGATAGGTATTGGTGGATGACTGGCCATACCTGTAGAACAAGGAAGAAGAATAAAACCTAAAGTAAACTACAGTGATGGCATTGCTCTAAAATTTAGAAAATGCAGTAGTTAGAATGTCTAAAAATGTGTAAGTAGTAAAGATGTCATATGTGAGAGAAGCAGGCAAATAGTTTAGTTACTCAAAGCAGGACATGCTCTACATAGATGAGCTCTGAAGCCAAATTAAAAGAAGTCACCAAACATATTCCCAAAGGTAACATTCCTAGTGTAGAGGAAAGAGCTACTCTCATACGAGTCAATGAGTTTAGCTAGGCATGGAAAAATGAGACAGTTAGACCTGATGTTGACCTCTGCTTTGAGTAATGACTCTTAATGTCATTTCAAACTTCTTCTACCACAATGCGTGAAATGGAAACTCTGTTGAATTATATGAGGAAATGTGAGGTGAGAAACAGACCCTGAAAGAGCCCCAAAGGGGAAACAATAGTGTTTTAACAGAAAACAAAGTGACTTATGCATAATCAAGAAAAATGAACTTGAATAATGAAGGTTACCAGGGTAACCAGAGACACCTGAACCTGCAAAGGAAATGATAAAAAAAAGGAAACTAAACCAACATAAAACTAACTTATAAAATAAAGCATAAAATAATGAAATGGAAAGATTGAAGGATAATAATAATAATAATAATAATAATGCATCAAGATATAGAAGACTGACTGTTTACTCTAAATTAGAAATATTTAAGTAGTTTACAGAACTCTGAGGTGACTGACATGCAGCTATGAATGACTAGAACAACATGCATCACTGCTTTAAGACAACAGTCACTGAAGACAACATTAGACATAAGACACTTAGAACTTCAAAAATGTTTTCACTAGTAGCAGATTGTAGAGGCAGGGGTTGTACAGTTTGGCTGTACACACATGCTGACTGCACTAGTACCTTAAAATATTCTTTAACTGAAATCCCATTTATCAACCCCTAAAAGTACCTACAATCTACTTCAGGTGTAAACATCTTTGTCCACTGATGAAGATACTAAGTGAAAAAGAAGAAGAACTTGGTATTGGAAGTACAGATGGGTTTGTAAGGGGGTACAGGGACAGCAAGGCAAAAAAAAACCCAAACAAACCAAAACCGTTAAAGATGTGGGGTCAACTAGAACAATCTGCCAGCTTAAGCTTTGACAGGCAAATTTTTGTGAACATATTTATTTCAAGTTATTAGTCTTCATGAGTTTTCTCCAAAATGCTTGCATTCTTCTCTTCGTACTTTATACCATCACATCTAGAATGAAGTGAGGTTTCAATAGCTTAGTGAAGAAATTCAGAGCTGGCAAGAAAAAGTTAAGCTAGTGAACCCCAGGATCTCTTGAAATTACTAAGAAAAAACACTGATGACTCAAGGGGGCTCAAGCTGGAAGGCATGTTGCACAATGCAGTTTGCTTTGTCACCGTGACTTTCAAGAGCATGCCTAAGACGGTTAACTTGCATTTCTTTTAAACATAGCTGAAAATGACCATGTGGCTACAACACAGTCACACTATAGTACGTGTTTTAATTATTTTAATTTTGTTTTTAATTACTGTTTTCTTTTGGA
>VWYP01029785.1:0-112070 GCA_013400435.1 Pycnonotus jocosus
GGGCAGACACTGATCTCTCTGTGGCCAGCAACAGGACCCAGGGGAATGGCTTGAAGTTGTTTCAGAGGAAGCTTAGTTTAGATATCAGGGAAAGGTTCTTCCCTCAGGGGGTGGTCAGACACTGCCTAGACTCCCTAGGAAATGGTCATGGTCCCAGGGCTGCCAGAGCTCCAGAAGTATTTGGGGAATGCACTCAAGCACAGGATAGGATTGTGCAGAGCCAGGAGTTGGACTCAATGATCCTTGTCGGTCCCTTCCAACTCAGGATATTCTGTGATTCTGTGATCTGTTCTGCACAACAGGATGCAGTTTTCTGACCATAAAGAAATTTTTGCTTAATACCAGGAGAGCTGCACACCAAAAAAAAAAATCCTGAGCCACAGCATGTTTAATACACCTACAGTTATCCCAGGTTACTCAGTTTTGTCTTGTCTAGACCAGAGCTTTACACCAAAGGGAGTGTGTTGAAGGGTTTTTGCCCTGTGTGTTGTGGCTAATTACAAATATTTTCTTCTTCTTCTTCTCTTTTTTGTTTTTTCCTCCTTTACAGGCCAAACACAATCCTCAGGCTTCGATTCAATCACTTTGCCACAGAGTGCAGCTGGGACCATTTGTATGTGTATGATGGAGACTCAATTTATGCTCCCTTACTGGCAGCTTTTAGGTAAGTTCCCCTTGGTAAGACTCTTAACTGTAGTCAGTGGTATTTTCTTAACTTAGAGCCTAAGTGTGGGCTTAGGGCTTAAGCGTGGCTTCTTACAGTGTAAATATGATCCAGTAATGCAAATGTATAACACTGCAAGTGCAGCACATACAGCCAGTGTCCTTTTGTGCACTGTTTGTCAGCATAAACAATCAAGGAGTTGTTTTTTGCTTTTACGATGAACAAGTCATGTCGCTGCACTCTAGCATGTAAGGATTACGTTTTAATTTCCAAATCCTGATTCTTTGAGAGACAAAAAAATTATTGTCATCTGTCTGGGCTGGAGATGATTTGGTGTGCAGTTTCCTTTGAGAGGAGAAAACTGCCCCATTTATGGATTTCAACATGATTTATAAGTTAAACTTGTACTGCGTTAATGCAGACAGAAGGGGAAAAAGCCAGCTAATGTTGTAGACATTGTCGTAGACATAGAATGATGTCTATCTTTTATGACCCTTAAACTTCCAATTTTTTAGTTATTTGAAATGTGTTCAGGAACAGCAATGATGGCTCAGCCTTGTAAAAACAGAATCACAGGATGGTTTGGGTTGGGAGGGATCTTAAAGCTCATCCAGTCTCCCCCCTGCCCTGGGCACGGACACCTTCCACTGTCCCAGGCTGCTCCGAGCCTCAATGTCCAACCTGGCCTTGGGCACTGCCAGGGATCCAGGGGCAGCCACAGCTGCTCTGGGTACCCTGTGCCAGGTCCTTACTACTGTCACAAGGAAGAATTCCTTCCCATAGTCCCATCCATCCCTGCCCTCTGGCAGTGGGAAGCCATTCCCTGTGTCCTGTCTCTCCATCCCATGTCAAATGTCCCTCTCCAGCTCTTGATGTGTAGAAGTATCCATTCTGCCAGAAGGTTAAAGGTGTTTGGCTTGTCCATGTGAGGAATGATCAGTGTGGATGCTGGTGAACAATCTACATTTCATGCTGAGACCTAAACATAACTCGTGCTTTTCTGTATTTGATTCTCACAGTGACACCACCACCTTATGCTTTTTATTCTTTAAACTGAAATTAGGAAAATAATCGCAAGTTACCTATGGAAAAAACTCCCTTGGGACTCTGCTTATTCCAAGTGGCTGCGTAACTATTTCCAGAATTAACCTTCTGCTGGGCTTCCTCTCCTTTGTGAAATGAAGGTCTAAAAATACTTTGTGTTTGTTCTAGAAAATGCTTGTAATGTCTGTGAGAGAAGGTCAGCAGAGGAACAAAAGTTGATAAAAATTTAAACCCCCACATGTGGTTTTTTTGGTCTTCAGCTGCAAATGTAGAGTTGTTTTGGACTTGAAGGTATGTTTCCTGTAAAGTTTCAGACTAATGTGAGGTCAAAACAGGGTATCTCGTTTGAAGAGGAAACAACCTTTCTCTTCTGAAAACCTGCAAAAATGTGGCAATGCTACCTGGAAGTGTTCTCCTGGTATCATGCCCTGATTGATGTGCAGGAAGAGGAGGAAATGTCATCTTGACCCAATGTAATTTTGTTCTAATCAAGCTATTTTTTAATACACTGGTGAAAAGGTGAAATGATGATTTTTTTGTGTGTTTTCCAAAAATTAATAGGCTTTTAAAATCAAAGTTTTAAGTATTCCACAGCATTAACAGTTATCCTTCAGACTGGGAAATCTTCTGTAAATCAGGGAGCCTTAGCCTGAAGACAAGCGAATGTGAGCTTAGTACAATAATGTTTTTGAGGTAGGAAAAAACCCCAATTATTTTGTTTTAATTGCTTCTTTAGATGACATTTGAATTTAACTTCTTTAAGCGTTGAGCTGTGTTGTTCAGTAATTCATGTTCAGGAAATGGCAGGAAATGCTTCTCATTTTGATGAAGTACCAGAAAGCATCTCTTGAAAACTACTTTTCTCTAATACAAAACAAATGCATTGGAATTTTTTAAGAGCAGAGTTCATATTTTCTCAATTTACTTGGGTTATATTAAATTTATTACTATAACCCTATTTCCTTGTTCTTTATTTTTGCACCATGCCAGGAGATTTGCAAGACTGAGCTTTGTACAGTTGGACCCTGTAAGCTTTCAGAGTTTGTTGATAAACACTAGAAATTCCTTTCTCTCTGAACTCAGTTTTTGTTCCCTCCCTGGCTTTTTACAGTAGCTCTCTGAACCTTCACTTCCTTCACTGACCTCATTTTGTTTTCTTGACCTTCTGATGCTCATTTATGTTTATTCACAAGATGATATTTATCCTGAAATATATATATATGTGTATGTATATATCTTGTATATGTATAAGATCATCTTGGGCATCCTTACCACTGGACTGCAGAGAAGCTTTAAATTGGTTTTATCAATTTTTAACAGCAATAAATATTTGCTTAATGCCAACATTTACACAGTTCAAGTATGTGCATAGACTAAACTCCTTGTAGTCGAGAGCCCCCAGAGCTGTCTGGTCCTGCACACAAAGCTTTTTTATTAAACGGTGTTAAAAATATCTTTGCTGGTTTATATTTGTGACCACAGGCACAATGAGACTGTGTAAATGTGCTGCTTCAGAAATGTGGTAAAAGAACATGTAAACAAATGTAGCACTGATGAAGAAATCTGAATGAGGTAAACACCACTCGGGACCTGTGTACTTTGTTGCTTTTGTTAACTTTACTCCACATTAAACATTTATCAGAGCTGGTTTTGCACCTTCATTTTCATTTTGCTCTGGTAGGCAGGGGGTGTTTTTCTCATCAAACCCAGTTGTTCTTCTGCAAGACTTTTGGCAGTGGGCCTGAAGCTCCTGGTGGTTGCTCTCAGGTGCCAGATGGATGGAGCCCATGTTCCCTCAGGCAACAGGAGCAGCTCACCATCCTTGTGTTACTTGCTGGTCAATATGACACTTGAGCACCCAAATTTGAGTGTTGTGTTGGAAGGGTCTGATCCCTGTCTCAAAGCAGGGCGACCATCAGAGCCCTCTACCCAAGACTTTGTCCAGTCAAGGTGTGAGTTCCTCTTCAGGATGGAGATCTTGTTGATCCTCTGAGTCAGTGGTCCAGTGATTGGTGTTAAAATAATGATAAAAAATTAATCTAATACTGTTGTCTAGCCACAATCTCTTGCTGCAGCCTGTGTGTGTTGCCTGCTGTTGTTTTCTTGTGAACCTCTGGTATTCCCCTTTCTCTAATCTCTCCTGAAGTAGTTGAGGTCAAAAATTAGGTGTCACCCTTCTTCAGCTTCAAGTTAAAGAAACCTCACTCCTTCTACCTCTCCTCATACATAGATCGTATGGTTGACCCTCCTCTTTTTTTTTCCTTCTATTCCCTCAATTATTTGCTAGAAATTGTAACCAACCTTGCTGTCATGGGAGCGTGGATCCAGCTCAGGGGCTTCCAACAACAGAAGCTCCTCTGGAGCTGCCAGAGCAAGTCCAGAGGAGGCTGCAGAGATGCTCAAAGGGCTGGAGCTTCTCTGCCGTTGAGTCAGGCTGGGAGAGCTGGGAATGTTCCCCTGGAGAAGAGAAAGCTCCAGGGAGAGCTGTGAGCCCCTGGCAGGGCCTGCAGGGGCTGCTGGAGAGGGACTGGGGCCAAGGGCTGCAGGGACAGGAGCCAGGGAATGGCTTCCACTGCCAGAGGGCAAGGATGGGTGGAATATGGGGCAGGAATTGTTCCCTGGGAGGGTGGGCAGGCCCTGGCACAGGGTGCCCAGAGCAGCTGTGGCTGCCCTTGGATCCCTGGCGGTGCCCAAGGCCAGGCTGGACATTGGGGCTTGGAGCAGCCTGGGACAGTGGAAGGTGTCCCTGCCCATGGCAGGAGTGGAGTGAGATGGTCCTTAAGGTCCCTTCCTGCATAAGGTATTCCACGATTTTATGATAACAACAGTCATGTAAGAACTGAGGAGTTTTTTTGGACAAAGCCCCTGATCTGGGAGGTTCTGCAGACAGACAAACTTCCCACAAGTGGTGGTGCTCCAGCAGCTGGGTCTGCCTGTACTGCAACAAGGGAAGAAGATTTCAAGGAAGATTGTAATGCTGCCAGCTTTATAATTAATCTATCGTCTAATATTTTTCTAGTATGTGTTTCCTTAAAAGTCCATGTTCGGGAGTCATCTTGCTTCATTTACGACAATAAATTTGAGATGTCTACTTACATTCTCCTTCCTAATTTTTATTTTTTGCCATTGTTTTATTTTTAGTCTTATGTAACTTCTATTTTTAGTTTGTTTAGTTTTACTCTTATAGTTCTGAGTGTAAATGAGGTGCATAGACCAGTTTATAGTAACAGAGAAATCTTGCCATTTTGTGTACATGTGTGTCCAGATGGATCAAAGTATTTAAAAATTAGGATGATTTGTTTGCATTGGATTTTGATGGATTGCAAAGCTGATTTTTCAATATCATCTTTATTCTTTTACTCCTCCATGAGCTCTACTCTGTATTTTCACCCTTTCCTTTTGTGACTCCCAATTTTGCCTGTTTTCTGCTCAGTAGAGCTTCTCATGCTTTGGTCTCTGACAGGTTGTGTCTCAGGAGGAAATGAGGAATATGCCAGTACGGTGATACTCACATAGCAAATTCAGAAAAAATAATATAGGAGGTGCCCTTTGTTTTAAATTATTCTGATTTTTCAGTGGTCATGGGGAAAGAACAGGGCAGTGTGTGCAGGGCAGTGGAGAAGTTGGGTCTCCTGGATATAGCTGTGGACTTCCAGTACTTGAAGTGAGCCTCCATGATGAGTTGGAGAGAGACTTTGGACAAGAGCGTGGAGTGACAGGACAAGGGAGACTGGCTTCCTACTGTCAGAGAGTAGGTCTAGATGGGATGTTGGGCAGGAATTGTTCTCTGTGAGGTAGTGAGGTCCTGATGCAGGGAGCCCAGAGCAGCTGTGGCTGCCCCTGGATCCCTGGCAGTGCCCAAGGCCACTTCATTCCCCAGGGCTTGGAGCATCCTGGGGTAGTGGAAGTTGCCCCTGCCATGGCAGGGGGGTGGAACAAGATGATCCTTTAAAGTTTCTTCCAACTCAGGCCATTCTGTTTCATTGGTTCTCTGGTACTGTTTTACTTTTGGCTACTGACTTCACCAATCCAGTTTACAGAAAACAGATGTTATTTCAGTCAAAAGCAGAGGTTTGCCTTTCCCTGGGTGTCACTGGGCAGCTGAGCTGAGTAGGAGTGTTTATTTGCTTTGGAGTAGAGATGGTTGCAACATGTTTTGAAACCTTATGAAAGGAAATAAAAGCAGTGCGTTGTGAAACATACTAATCTTGGCCAGAGTTGAGTTGCACAGAGATTCTGATCATAATTTAAAGGGAGTTTTGCATAATCCTGTATAATTTTGATTCTGCCTATTGGATTCTTTTTCATGGCAGATGTAAATTCTGTTTGTCCTTCTGTTTATTCCATATGATGGTGGGAGCAAGCTGATTTATTCACTGTTGTTGAGGTTCAATCTTTCAGGGATCTGATTGTTCCCATTGTGTCGAGTTCTCTTCATGACTTTCTCTGAAAAAAAATTAAAATGTCACATCCCTGGAAATGTTTAAGGCCAGGTTGGATGGAACTTTGAGCAACCTGGGCTGGTGGAAGATATCTCTGCCCATGGCAGGGGCATTTGACTAGATGACTATTAAGGTCCCTTCCAACCCAGACAATTCTATGATTAAGTTTCCTTAGACTGTTTTAAATTTGTGTACATGGGATAACATCCTCTTTAATTATTTGTACATGAATCACCAGAAAAAGGTAGAAATTAGGGAGTAAGTGGGATGCAAGCATTGTTATGGAAGTACCTGTGTTCTTGTCAAACAAATTCTGCATTTGAGATTTTGATGAGAAAACAAAGAGTTGTCTAGTGGTAGTCCTTTTATTAGGAAGGATTTATTGTGGGGAATTTTTGTCTTGCCTTCCCCTTATTTTGCCCTGTAATATCAGTGATAAGCGCTGAAGACAAAACTAGGACAAAGCATTTTTTTTTCTTGTCCCTGAGGCTGCAGTTTGCCTTACCCAAATTATTTTCCAATGTTTGTTTTCCTGTGGTGATGTACTGTCCTACAGTGTCCATTACAAAGGAATATTATGAACCAAGCAAGAAGTTTGTTAGGCTTTTTGTTCTTTGGTTTTGTGGAAGATGATCTTTTGGGAGAGAGAAACTTCAGGAGTCTCAAATGTTGAGAATGAAACAAGGCACGTCTTCCAGAGAGATGAAAAGGGAATTAATTCTGCTGTTTAATCCCATATCCTTGAGAAGCAAATGAGCAGCGGGGGAAATTTGGCTTTCTAATAAGGAAATATTTCTTGAAATGTATTTCAGCAGATGTGCTGGAGTTGTTTGGCCAAAACATGGGATCAGGTTCCAGTGTTTTTATGGTGTGTTGGTAAAATGAAGGATATCTTTTTGTCCACCATAAGACTTGCGCAGGAAGGGCTCTTCAGCAGTTTGCAGTGTGATCCCGCTGTAGGTAGCTCATTCATCTGCTGCTTTTAGTGCAAGTACCCCACTCGCTGGGTGTCTGTTCTGTTCTTGGAGCACAAAGTTTTATTGTATCATGGGGTCAGAAAAGTTCAGGTCTCAAAAAAGTGGTTTTCAGGTGGTATTAATGGATGCTGTGGATAGCTGGGAGTGATTTCCTTGAGCGGATAAACTCATTTACTCTGTCCTAGGAGACGGTCTTCAATTGCATTGGCTTTCTATCCTAAACAGGTGTGAAAAGAGAAGTTCTTCTTGGAGGGGAGATTGTTTTGAACATTGCTTTTTAGTTGATGGTGGCCTTGGATGCTTGGGAGTCACAGGGCACGGGACAAGGCTGGGCTGTTTTCCCGGAGAAACGGTGGGAGCTGCCTCTCGTTCCCTGCCCAACACTCTCTGCTTTGTGACTTGAGGTCTCTGCTTGTCACAAAGCTTTGATTTTGCCTTTGAAAATGGGAGTGAGATCGAAGAAACATGGATCTGTACAGGAAAATACCAGCTGACTGTGAACAGGGGGTGGTAGACAAGGTGCTCTATTTGGATAAAGACTTTTAAAAATATAAATTCAATAGACTTTGAATTCATGTCCACTTTGGTGCCTTTTGTATGAGGGAGGAATCAACTTTTTGGTTTTGTTTTTGTCAGACTTCTGTTAAATGAAGAGTAAACATTCCCTCTCAGATACAAAGTATTTAGCGCAATAGGTAGTAGTTAGTTTTTTCAAAGCTCATTTTAGTTTGTCAGTTTATTCCAATTATTTTGACCAACCATTATATAAATCTTCAGTGTGTTTGGAATACTGTAGATGGTCTTGCCCACGATCTTTGCTTCTCTCTGCCAGTCCTGGAAAACTAAAAGGCTGGAGGATCTCAGAGAACCTGGAAGGGTGAGAGAAGCAGCCGAAGGCATCCAGAAGTGTGAAGCAAAGAATGAGGTGGGAGTTGGGAGTGTGACAGGCTGCTGTGATAGAAAAGACGACAAACGTGGATGAGATGAGTCAGGTGGAGCTTATAAAAGAAGGGATGACGGGAAGATGTGGTGCAGTTGAGATGCTTGAGGGATGAGATGGCATTTAGAGGGACCTGGACAAGGCCCAAGGAGCAGCACTGTAGGACCCTCATGAGATTCAACAAGATCAAGTGTAAGGTCCTGCATCAGATTGGAGCAATCCCGAGTATGAGAGTGGCCTGGGGGATGGAGGGATTGAGAGCAGCTCTGGAGAGAAGGACTTAGTGATGCTGGTGGGTAAGAAACTGGACATGGCCTGGCCTGGTTGTGAGGGAGGTGGGGCCCAGACACAGCGTGCCCAGAGCAGCTGTGGCTGCCCCTGAATCCCAGGCAGTGCCCAAGGCCAGATTGGGCATTGGGACTTGGAGCAGCCTGGGACAGTGGAAGGTGTCACTGCCCATGGCAGGGAGTGGAATGAGATGAGCTTTAAGTCTCTGGTTTAAGCTTTTAATGCAAACAAGTCTGTGATTCTGTGGCTGACTGTTCATATTTCTCATAGAAAAGGAACCCAAGAGGCAGCAAGTCAAGAATTAGTAGAATAATCCTTTCTCTGTTGTTGTAGAGTTAAATTGTTAACCTCACTGTTGCAGATTTTTTGCAGGGGGGTGAAAAGGATATAAATGATCAAGGAAGGAACTGGATAGAACCATGGATGAATGGTTTATTTACCTGTGCTGACTTGGGTGCATTCTCCAGGTCTAAGCTTCTGAACTGGGTGTCTGGGAGGTGGATTACACATCACCAAAATGCTCTGTACTTGCTTGATTTGTCACAGCCTTTCCCAATCATTTTTGTAGCCCATAGTCAGGGGGAGATCTGGGCTTAGTAGACCTTTAGTTTGACTTCATAATACAGATTTTATTATTTTGGGACACATTCATTTCTGTTTCTAAACATGCTACCTTGTGTTATGAATGAGACCTGCTAAATTCATTGCTGAGGGAAAGGTTGTTGATAAGGATAACTAATATTCTAGATAGCTTCCAGTTTTCTCTGGTTAAATACTTTCAATATACATTTATTTATGATTCCACAAATTTATTATGCTTCAAATAATGGAAATACATTGAGTTTCAATTAATTTATTGAAATTCAGGGGTTTTTTTGAAAGTACTGGTGCATTTACTCTTGTTGCTTTGCTCCCTTTTATTTAATTTCTAATATTGTTCTTTTACTTTTCAGTGGTCTTATTGTTCCTGAGAAAGACAGCAATGAAACAGTACCCGAAGTTGTAGCTACTTCTGGATATGCTCTTCTACATTTCTTCAGTGATGCTGCCTATAATCTCACAGGGTTTAACATCACCTATAAGTAAGTGGCACCACTCCACAGTGATGCTACAGATGGAGCAAAAGGAGTTTTCCCCTTTTCTCACTATTGTCTTGAAATAAGCAATTGCCATTGAAGTGTGTAATTATGAGCAGACACCTGAAATTAGATTTTTATCTTTATTATACCCTTGCAACAGCTAATAAGTGGCATGTGCTCAATGTTACAACTTGTCAGTTGCAAGTGTGGACAAATGTTTGCTCTAAAAGACATTTATTTTATGTTATTAGATAATTTTGATTATATCTAATCAAAAATAAATGATAGGTTTTGTGCACATCTGTGCTCTTGAGTGTTCTGCAGTGATGCTAGTTGCACAAACACACTTTGCCATCAGTCACACATTTCACTTGAAACACTTGGGGGCTGTACCTGCTCTTGAGGATCCTCATCCTTGGGATGTGCTTTCTTATTCGATCCCCAGATTGAATCCCTTCATCTGGCTTCTTTATGTTCTGATCTGGTTTTTATTCTTTCATTCATATTCAAATGGCTTTCTCTCCACTGACCTGTATTTAGTCCTCATTGATGGGCTTTTTAAAAGTACTTCTGGTGTGCTCCCTAATTTGTCAACTGCTTTTAGAAAGATTTTGTCTTGAGGTGAATGTGTGGACATACTCACAGAGATGGAGGGTTTTGCTTCTGCAGGGATCATGAGCATTGAATTTTTTTGCTCCTACAGATGCAAGTTATGTTTGTGTTACACTGGGAGATTTAATTTGGGAATAACCTGCAGAAAGTCTCACTCCCTTCGATAAAAACAGCTGGAAAAACTTCAGTCACAACTGACTTCTTGCAAAAATTGAGCTTCTTTTAAAATGAGGAGCTTAGTTTTTGAATATCAAGTCTCAGTGCTTTCATCATTAGTAAGACATAAATATGTGCTTAATAATCCACATAATAGCGAATTCTTAAAAAATAGGGGGCATCCAGCACCCCTTGAAAGCTCCAGAAGAATATGAGGAGCCTTTGTAAAATTATTTGAATCAGAGGAGCTGAAGAGGCAGCGTTTTCCAAGTCTGTCTGATTGCATAAACCAGGACTCCATCTACTGGCAATTGTTGGATTTGCACCATTGCAATAAAATACTCAAGAGCACTATTCTTTTAATTCTTCACTTTCTTCATAATTTCAAACAATTTTCAACTGCTGTTTTGTGTTCTGGTTCTTAGGTTTCCTTGTAACATTTTGGCAGCAAGTAGCTGAAATGGTACATAACAGTCTTCATAGTTACTACTGGCTGTAGGTATTCAACAAACACTTGTGAAATTATGTCTAGGAGCCAGTTGCAGTGAGAATAATGGGTAGTAATTCCCATCAGTGAATTATTCTGGTTGATACACCAGCAAAAACTGGAGTCTGGAAATTAATATGATCTCAAAAATGAGAACTTTACCAAGGATGTATCTGGTTTTGCCTCAGCTACGTTGCAGATATTATAAAATCAGAAATTATTCAAATCAGGCACATCTTTGGCTTGGGTTTCATCTCCAGTTGTTCTCTTAGTAAGCAGATCCCAGAATAGCATGAAATTGTGAGCAGTTTAAGTGTAAATTGCACAGACACCACAGCTGCCTTATACTCTGATTAAAATCTTCACTGTTGGGTGTTTTAAGACAAATCATTTGCCTTACAAATGGCTAAAAATCATACTGATAATTTTCTTAGAGGAGCTGAGAGTTTAACTTGTGAAATGAAGCAGTTTTGTAGAAATAGAGTACAAATCTCTACAGGTCCATCGCACCAGGTAGTGGGTGACTGTCTCTTGCTTTGTAATGATTTATATTAACTTTGTTCAGCATCACTCCTGCCTTTGTTAATAATTCTTGGGAATCTGTTTCCTTCCTGATGAGCTGCTTTGTGCTCTGTCCCCAGTTTCAATATGTGTCCCAATAATTGCTCTGGCCAAGGGGAGTGCAGGCTCAACAGCAGCACCATGGCCCTGCAGTGTGAATGTGCCGAGCACTGGAAGGGAGAGGCTTGTGACATTCCCTACTGCCCGGAGAACTGTGGGGCACCTGAGAGAGGCCAGTGCAACCTCAATGGCTCTAAAGCCTGTTTGTGCTCTGCAGGCTGGCAAGGTGAGTCTCCTGGTGGATATTCAGAACTTCGGGGGTGCATTTCCTATGTATGGGACTGGCAGTTTAATTGGGAGTATGTAGGAATGTTCTGCATGACAAGTATTAGCATTTTGACTAGGAACAGAGTATATGCTTTTTGAATTTGAAAGATCACACTTCATTTGGAAGGATGGATATGCTGGGAGGAGGCCACAGAGGGTCTCTGAGGCCTGCAGCCTCTCAGCTCTGGAGACAGTTTGGGAGAGCTGGGGTGTGCACATGGAGAAGGCTCCAGGGATGGCCCAGAGCCATTTCCAGTGCCCAAAGGGCCTCCAGGAGAGCTGGAGAAGGACTTTAGACAAGGGCTGGACTGCCAGGACAAAGGGGAATGACTTTAAATTGAAACTGGGTTATTTTAGATTAGGTATAAGGAAGAATTTTTTTACAATGAGGGTGATGACTCCCTGGCACAGAGAACCTGTGGCTGCCTTTGGATCCCTGGCGGTGTCCAAGGCCAGACTGGACTGGACTTGGAGCAAACAGGGATAGTGGAAGGTGTCCCTGCCATGGCAGGGGGGTGGAAGGGGATCTTTCAAACCCATCCCAGTCTGTGATTCTGTGGGTTTTTTTACGATTGCTTTTAAAAGCAACTTTGTCACCATCCAAAGTGGAACCAACCTGTCTGTGCAGGCATCCCTTCAAACCTCATTCCTGTGCACCTAAAGCAAATTTGAGCCTGGTTGCCATAGTTGACCTATTTGAACATGTAAAGTTCCTCCTTCTTATGTCCAGCTGAGCTGATCAGCCATGCCCAGCTTGGCACTGATTTGGCCTGAACATACATTTTTCCTTTGCAAAGACCTACTGGCATGTAAGAATTAGTCTCAGATTACATGCAACCAGCTACAGCACTTGCAGGAGATTGACCTCCAGCTGAAATGCAGGCTTTGGAAAAAAACTTCTTAAAACTTTTTAACCCTTCTTTTCTCAGGTCCTGGCTGTTCAATTCCTCTTCCTGCAAACCAGTCGTTTTGGACACGGGAGGAATACACTCTTCCAAAACTTCCTAGAGCATCTCACAAAACTGTCATCCATGACAATAAAATGTGGATTGTTGGAGGCTATGTCTTCAATCATTCTGACTCTCAGAAGGTTTTAGCGTGAGTATAAACCCAGATAATAAAAACTAAAGAGAGGAACTTAGATTTGGGAATTATTTTTAGGAAATGCCACCTGACGTGTTCTGCTTTGGTCTATGCTTCATGTCCAAGGGAAAACAACGGTTAGAAAAACCTCAGGCTCACAATTGAGGTGGGGGAAAATCTTGCTAAAGTGTGCTAAGTTTGGAAGAGAAATTCAGTGAGTTTTTGATTCATCTGTGTCTGACAGCATTTAACTATTCTCTGCATATTTCTGAACCAGCTCCTAAATTATGTCCTCATATTCAAAGAGGGTAGTTTTGCTTCAGTGTTTTTAGCCCTTTCCTATGTTGTGTCTGTGTGACTTCAGTTTTTGGCTCCTTAATTAACACATAGTGGTTACTCTGGATGGTTATCCACAGTGGATGGGATACCAAGCAGGGAGTGGCATTAGGATGAGGACATTTATCCAATTGTTTGAGGAGATTTAACAGTAACTAAAATACCAAGTAATAATTGTGTACTTCATGAAAATACACCATTAAAAAAACAGCTTTTGTATTGCATTAGGGCAGATCTAGGCAAAAGCTGGGGTTTTTATCCAGGGATACTCACATATCTCACTTTGATGCATCTAAGTGAGAGCTGTGTATTCTGCACTCACATCCTGAGGTAATAGTTCTTATAGGGGAAGAGGAGCTGAAACCACATTTGAATGTAGAACAGTTACTAGTTGCACCCACAATTTACTCCTCCAAAGTCACACCTCGTTTTTTCATAGGATACCCCTATGGCTTTGTTGAATACTTTCTCAGAGATGATTTTATCTCACAAGGCCCTAAGCCTGGCAAATATAGTGCCTTATTTTAAATAAAAAGCCACAAGCCATTTTCAGGGCAGAGGATTTATGTTATTTTAAACATGAGTGGCAAAGACATAATTTAAAAGTGCTCTTGAAGCACTGGCAGAGTTTTTTTAATCCCGTTTGAAATTACCTAAGTTTAGTGTGAAGTTTTCCTGCTTCTTTAAGGGAGAGGTGATGTAGGTTGTCACAGCTTAGTAGGCAATGCATCAGCTCTTGGGTTTATATGGAAAAGAAAACAGGGCAAAGGAAATCAATATGTGGATGTTGAGGAACAGAGCAGGCTCAACTGGATTTTTTTAACCCATAAGTAGTTTGTGTGAACTTTGTGGATGCTGAAATCATGGCAGGGTTTATTATTTCAGTCAATAATTATATCTAACATATTATATTGGTAAATAATTTTCCCCAAATCTTAGAAAGGACAAGCAATCATATTCTCGGCTTTAACACCTATTCCTTGGAAAATAATTGAGTTTTTATTATACAGGTATGATCTTATTTCTGAAGAGTGGCTTCCACTGAACAACTCTGTGAACTCAGTAGAGATGAGATACGGTCATTCATTGGCATTGCACAAGGTAAGTTCAGTGTTCCAGACTCACTTCCCAGCTGATTTCCCCTTCTGCTCTCCTGCTTCCCACTCCTTATCCCAGATCAGTCTTGCTTTGGGAGAAGTGTTCCTTGTTCAGTCCTGTGCCAGGACCTCCCCACTGTCACAGCAAAGAATTTCTTCCCAGTATCCCATCCATCCCTGCCCTCTGGCAGTGGGAAGCCATTCCTTGTGTCCTGTCACTCCATCCCTTGCCCACAGCCCTTCTCCAGGGGACTTTATTAAGTAACTTCAGACCAGTAGCTTAATTCCTTCCCAAACAGCTGTTTCCTAAATGCTGAACTCCTTGGCCTATATACGTGACTTTTTCAGGATAACATCTACATGTATGGTGGTAAGATCGATGCTACGGGGAACGTGAGCAGCCAGCTGTGGGTGTTCCACATCCCGCGGCAGAGCTGGGCGGCGCTGGCCCCGCAGGCCAAGGAGCAGTATGCCGTGGTGGGACACTCGGCCCACATTGTCACCCTGAGGGACAACAGCACCGTCATGCTGGTCCTGTTTGGGCACTGCCCCCTCTACGGCTACATCAGCAACGTCCAGGAGTACAACCTGGGTGAGTGAGTGAGTCACTGGGGCCCTCCTGCTGGGCCCTCCAAGTGTGAGAGTTGGCTTGAAAGTTATTGAAATTACTCATGTTCAGACAGCAGAACACAGAGAGGTGTGTTCTCCTCCTCTTGTTTGTATTTACAAGAAGTTGAAGCTAATGTATTTGTATAATCCAATGAGCAGGCAGCCTCGTGCCTCCAGCTTTCCAGTGTTAGGTCCCAAAGACATAAAGCTGTAATTGAGAGGTAAAGCAGGGCAATTCTTGGACAATTTAGATTAATTTTCCTCTCTTCCTCCGACAAAACAAACACTTCTGAAATTATATTTTAATTCTTGCAATTATATATATGCAATTATAATAATGGCTGTAAGAATTCAGACCAAGTATCTGCTTAACCTGACACCCATATCCCCAGCAGCAAATGTTACAGGAAAGAGGTGCTGAATTTCTGGATTCCCATATCCCTGACAAGATCCAACCCTCATATCCTGGAATAGTCCAGGCTCTGATTTTAGGATCCAGAGATTTGTAGTATCACCAGTGGAGAAGCACAGGAAGCTTTCCAGGGAAACTGAACCTCTACCTAACTCAGACATGGAGGCACCTTCCTAGCTCCACAGACTGTGTAGAGATTGTAGTTAAGCACAGGAAGTTCACAACAGGAATGTACTGGTTATTCTCAGGAATAGTGGCCCTGTCTGCACTTTGGACCTGTTATCCTCCAGTCATGCTGATCCAGAGGATCTACTGGAGCCTGATTCTCTGGAGTCCACATGAGTGAGATTTCTTCCTCTAGGAGAAATCCAGAGGGGACCAGGGTGTGTGGGGCAGTGATTTGTTTTTGCCATGTGTGATCTTGCAGACTGTTCAGTTCCTTTGCCTTTTGTGTAGCTGCTCTAGTCTAGAGTTGGGAAGCTTGTACAGAGTTTCACTCAGCACTTACCTCAGAGATTTGGTGTTTAAGGTGGTATTTTTATTTCAGTTGCCATTATAATATGTCTAAAGTGCTTCAGACCAATGTTATTTTAGTGAGTGAGATACAGGATCATGAATCACATATTAGTTTTTAACTGCAGTGTTCTTCACACTCAGACTTGTCTTCAGTGCTGTCTGGCTTTATGTATATATTTATATATATGTAAAAAGTAAAAGTGCTCTTGAGTCCCATTCCAAATCAAGTCACAGTGCCGGCATTTTCATGTCATTGAAATGCAATATATTATTTGTCTACTTTTTATTTCTCATTTACTTAGCTTGTTTGCAGAATGTAATAAATGACTGTGGAAGAGCTATTTCTGCTCTAATTAAAAATACCTAGCAATGCTTCTTGACAACAGACTTCTTGAAGGAGAATATTTTTGGATATGAAGTGATAGAGACAGTGTCTAGATCTGAGTCAAGGGAATCCTAATTTATTTCACCATGTTGTTGATGAGTTATTAATGGGCAGAAATTAACAGTGATTTGTCACTCATATTTTCAGTAACAAATACCTGGAGCGTCTTACAGACGAGTGGAGCTTTGGTGCAGGGAGGGTATGGCCACAGCAGTGTCTATGATCCCAATACAAGATCAATCTATATCCACGGGGGTTACAAAGCGTTCAGTGCCAACAAGTACAGGCTGGCAGATGATTTGTACAAGTATGAAGTTGATTCCCGTATGTGGTAAGTGGTTCTTCTGTCTTTTTCCTGTTTACTACCCTGGCAGTTTTGTTTGTAGTGAACAAGACGATGAGTATTTGATGATGGTTCAGCGGTTTATATCTACCTGAATTCAGGATAGATGGTGTGCTCTTGGATCTTTTGTTTTTATATCACCTTATGAATAGAGAATGATAATCAATGTAATCAAGTCTGTGAACAAGCCAAGAAATACATTTTAATCTATTGTTTGAGTCAAGCTGAAAAGAAAAATGTCTTTTTCTTGCTAGCCATACAGCCTGTGCATATGAGTGCATTACAGCAGTAAAGCGAGTGATAGTCCATTCTGCAGTTAAGACTGTAAAAGAATTTCTATTATAACCCTATTTTCTTCTGGCTCTGTAACTGCTTGAAATGTTCATTTCTTAAGCTGAAATCTTCTGTTATTTGTTTCTGCCCAAAGGTGAATTTTATTAAAAAGCTATAGCCACAATTCACAGCCTGGAGCAATAGAGCTGAAATACGTTTTCCTTAATTTTGAGTTTTTCTTAATGTTGATTCTAAAGGCTCCTGACAAAAAGGAGACTGTCTTTCAGGTTAACACATGTAAATTTGAGTCACATCATCTCTTACTGGGTGTTAAAATAGCTTGTGTTTCTGCAACATCTATTTGTGAGTCTGTACTGATGAGGAAGGTAGTGAGTGACTAATTTCCAACCATCCATCCTTCCCACTCAGTTGTACACACAGAAATAACCCCATTTCCTCTCTGGATTAATCTGATCTTCCACTTCAGTCATGGAGTGGACAAATCTGGCTGAGCAGGCAGAAACTTAACAAATGAGACAATGCTCTTTCAAACTCCTGCAGCACCAGTTTTCTTTTGTCACATTTATTTTGTCAGTCTGGCAAGCCCTGTTGAACAAGTGAAGAGTGTAGGACTGTTCATATCTCTCTGCTTTTTTTGTGTCATTGCCTCTGTTTCATTCTTCAATGATTCAGGCCTTCTCTTCCTTGTTAAATCTCTGGAGCTTCCCATGTGCCCTCTTGAGCTCCTCCAGGTCCCTGTGGAACAAATCCTGTCTCTTAGGTGTATCAGCCACACACTCAACTTGATGTTCCTTAGTGGAAGGGATTTTAAAACTGAACCCATCTATGGGCAGGGACACCTTCCACTGTCCCAGGCTGCTCCAAGCCCCAATGTCCAACCTGGCCTTGGACACTGCCAGGGATCCAAGGGCAGCCACAGCTGCTCTGGGCACACTGTGCCAGGGCCTGCCCACCCACCCAGCCAGGAATTCCTGCCCAAGATCCCATCCAGCCCTGCCCTGTGGCAGTGGAAGCCATTCCCTGTGTCCTGTCCCTGCAGGCCTTGTCCCCACTCCCTCTCCAGCTCTCCCGGAGCCCCTGCAGGCCCTGCCAGGGGCTCGCAGCTCTCCCTGGAGCCTTCCCTTGTCCAGGGGAACATTCCCAGCTCTCCCAGCCTGGCTCCAGAGCAGAGGGGCTCCAGCCCTTTGAGCAGCTCCGGGGCCTCCTCTGGACTCTCTCCAGCAGCTCCACGTCCTTCTGCTGTTGGCCCCAGGGCTGGGGCAGCTCTGCAGCTGGGCCTTCACCTACTAGGACAAAGGGGCAGAATCCCTTCTTCAACACCAATCCTCTCAGAAAAGTAGGAAAATCCTCAAAAGATGACCCTCTGTGTTTGTTGCCATCGATCCTACTGATTAAAGTTGAGATCAGTGGTGAATTTGATTAGTGCTTCCCATGATTTAGTCTCCAAGGAGCCAGCGTGCTGTTCGGGTATTAACCTGCAGGGCTCCATTTTCAGGAGCTGATTTCCTGATTTCCTTAAAATAGTATTTTCAGTTGTGAGCAATAAATGCTCCTTAGTGTGAAAGAATTCTTTGGGTTGCTATGAAAGCAGAGTTACGACAAAATACTGGAGTCTTCCCAGCCTGACTTTGTTCAAAAGACAAGTTAGTGGGAAAACTCAAGAATCCCTAGGGAAAGAGTTGATGATTTGAAGATCCACAGCTTTGGAAAGAGGTTGTCATAGATATATTTCTCCTAGAAACTGGCAAAGCAATTGGAAAGATGAGAATGAAATTACAGGTGGAATTGAACAGTGTGGAATGTAATTGTTCAGATCCTCATTAGGAAAAGTAGTTAGATACTATCACCTTCCTCCCTGCACCCTCAAAATGTTCTTCAGCTTGGATTTATGGAGTGTTTTGCCTTTGCCAGGTACTTAGCAGTCTCACTAATACATATATTTTTTCTTCTGAAGGACTATTTTGAAGGACAGCCGGTTTTTCCGCTACTTGCACACAGCTGTGATAGTGAGTGGGACCATGCTGGTATTTGGAGGAAACACTCACAATGACACCTCCATGAGCCACGGAGCCAAGTGCTTTTCTTCGGATTTTATGGCCTATGATATTGGTAAGTTCTTGCAGAAATAGTAACAGACCCCCAGATACTTGGCTGTTCCCAGGGAGCTGTCCTCAGTTTGTCTCCAGAAAGCCTGGTTTAAGTGTGGGTGTATTATCCCAGGTGGTGCTGGGCACAGGGCTGTGCCATTGGGAAAGGCTCATTAGCTTGCTACAGAATTCCGAGCAAATGATGTGCAATGATTTCCAGTTATAGACAGCAGCAGTTCCTTTGTCAACAGTTTATACACTACTTTGGGCATTAAAAATGAGGTTTTAAACTGAATGTTATTACAGAATCATTAAGGTTGAAAAAAGCCTTTAAGATCACAGAGTCCAACTGACAACCCAGCACCACCACCATTTTCACCACTAAACCATGTCACATCCACATGTTTTTTGAAGACTTCCAGAGCTGGTGACTCCATTGCTGCTCTAGGCAGCTTGTTCCAGTGTTTTGCAACCCTTTGTGTGAAAAAATATTTCCTAATATCTAATGTACGTCTTCCCTTGCCCAACTTGAGGCTGTTTCCTGTTCTGCTATCTCAGCCATAAATCTATTCTGATATTCTGATCAATCTATGATTGATTGAAAATTCAAGTTCTTAGGACAGTTACAAGCACTAGACCCTGCTGAAACTCACCCTGTACAGTGCGCACTCTTGTTTTAATTGCTTTATTCAATAAAAAAGCCAAATTATCAGGTTGCATTTGCTGAGTTTCAGTAGCCAGGAGAGGGCAGCATTTATTTGTGGATTTGGATAACAGAGACTGTAAGTTTAAGAAGAAACAAGGAAAGAAGAGGTGAAATTACATAAAAGAAGGTATATACATACCCAGATAATTCACACTGGGGAAAAACACCACTCTCTACTCTGATATTCAGCTTTTGCTCCTAGAATGCCCTAAATGTGACTTCCCTGAAATAATCCTGTAAATCTGAAATTTTGAAGGGACTGTCCACTGAGATCTCACTTCTGGTTTGTGAGAGGAAAATGCAGGTGAATACTTGAGTCATCAGGGTTTGGCATCCCTGTGCCCTTTTGCTCTCTGTTACAGCAGTCATTCCATTCTGCCTCCTGTGATTTCTAGTCACATCCCTCTGGCATCTTTGTGTGCTCCTAGCTAGCTTTATTTTGCCTCTTTTTTTTAATTGAAAAATTAAAATGAGATATTTGACCAGGTTGGAAGGGGCTTGGAGCAGCCTGGTCTAGTGGAAGGTGTTCCTGCTTGTAGTTCAGAGCTGAAATGAGATTTTTTTTTTAAGGTGCCATCCAGCCCAGAGTATTTTGTCATTCTGTGGCAGTCATGAACAGTTTGATTTTTATAAACTTTGGTAGCAACAGGTGATAGATTTTTCTTTCTGCATTCTGCTATCTGCACTGACCTACTGAACTCTGTTAGGTGTAAAACACAAATGGCATTAATATGACAAAATGTACCAATAACGATGTTAATTTTGGTTCACTTTAGGTAACAGCAGATTCATGTTATGTGACATGAGTGATGTAGTCAGCATCCCTATTAAGATATCCCCAACCTGATACACACTGACGTGTGGAGCTTACATTGATTTTACCTCAATGATGATGGGTGAGAGATGTTCTTGAGTCCCTCATTCCCTTGAGAAGAGACTCTCAGCCTGAAAAGAGCAGCTTTTTTCCTGAAATAAGACCACTTCTGTTCTCTTTGTTGTAGAAGCCACTGTGAGTGATTTTCCTTACCCGATGTGACTAGGAATGCATTAGGGTGGTGGCTCAGCATTTGTGTCACAGCAGAAACACCTTTTCAGTGGTTCTTCATTCATGATCTCCGCAGTAATTAATTACCCTGGTCATACTCATGTTGGTCTCCATGGGAATAAGCCCATATAACTTCCTTGTTAACTATCCCTTAATATTCCCAGGAGAAAACCGTGCAAGGTCAGTTGATACTGAGAGCTTTCAATGGAGAGGCTTAATAATTGTCTTTATTCCCTACTTTTATAGTATGCTGTCTGGCTGGTTTACTCATTTTTTTGACATCTTGTTGATTAGTGATTGTGATTGGTTAATGATCACAGTGATGGCTGGATGACTGAGAAGAAGTGGAATTAAACCTAGTCTGAAACAAATGCTTCAAACCCAGGTCTTCTCCTTAACCTTTCCCATTAAAACTTATTTTGGTAGTAATTAATTTTATTTACATCATCAAATTTTTCTGGTTTTCCCTCCTCAAATTTCCAAGTAATAAGAGCATGTGCATTGAGTATTGGGAGGACGCAAAATCTTTTTTCTGTGTGGGGCACTGCTAACAGCTTGCACTGAGATGTGTGCTGGGGGTGAGCAATAAAAATTCTTGAATGCTTCTTGACCTTTATCCTCTACTTAACCAAGTTGGGGCATATTCGATCCAAATTTGCCAGGTACGGCCTGGTTTGGGAAGGTTTCAGGGTAACAGTCCAGCTGTGTGCATGTGTTATTCTCGATTCTCAGGACAAGCCTTTGGATTGTTGACATTTGGGTTGGGTGAGCACTTGGGCAGAGCTGTCTCACAGTCTTTTCCCTATTTTCTGCATACTGAAATGGCCAGTTAGCTCTTCCTGTCCCCAAAATTGGTCTCTCTGGCCTTTGTCAAAAAGTTTCCTGCTCTACAGCAGCTTTGGGTGGAAAAACACCTCACTTAATCATCCACCTGCTACTTATATAAAGGTGCTACTTTTAGACTGATCTTTCCTCCCCACAGAAGAGAAACTAAAACTCTTCTATTTACCCAGTCAAAATTCTCATGACAAACACAGGGAGAGGCTGGATGTTTTCATAGTTCTGTTCTGTTTGAACACTACGTTTAATAAATCCTGCCAGTGTAAGTTTTCGGTTAAGTCAGGAAGGAGAAGATCTTTGTAGTCTCAGAATTACTCAGTTTTTCCAATACTTAATCTCTGGTTAAAAATGGGAAAGAAGCTTAGAAAGCAAAATATTCCAAGCCTTCTATTAATCTAGAAAAACATATTTCTTGGCTTGACATAAGACACAACTTGATGGCTAAAACATTGCAAATTGCTCTCCAATTTTTCTGAAGTCTCCTTTTAAAAATTGGAACTGTCATGCTTGGCTTGGGAGTGATGCTGGGCTAGGTTAAATTCTTTGAAAAAGGAGCAAATGGCACGTAAAAATAAATTTCAAAATCACAGTTTATCAAAGTACTAAATCTAACTGTGTCTTCTGTCTTTTCTTTATCAGCACTCTAAAACAAAATTGCTCTGCATCTGTTGTTTTATCCAACAATTCTCCCATTAAATTTAGTAAAAAGTTAAAACTTTGTTTTTCTTTTCCCTTTCAGTTTATCCATGGACTAGTTTGGTTTGTTGGCTTTTTTTTTTCCCCAGAGGGTCAGTCTATGACACAATGGTTTTATCTTGTATTAAAGAATCTTAGGAGTATTTGAGGGCTCTATAGATCTTTACAGGAGATTGACTTTTCTGTCTTAATTGCATAAATTGCATCCAAGTGCCTCTGGGATATTGGCCCCCAAGGTGATCCATTCCCTTTATGAAGTGTGTTATGAATTGGACTGACTTTTCCTACTTTTGTTCCTTTGCTCAGTGGGTTAGATGTTTCTTAATTTGTTTTTTCTCCTGTGCTGCCCAAAGGAAAAAATTACCTGAGAAACCAAGTAAAAAATGAAGCAGAACTTATCAATTTTATGCTAATAGAAAAAGATGGAATAATCTAACATTGTATTAAAAACAGCCCCAAATCCTTAAGCTATGATGAGTGAAAAATATTTTTAAAAACATGGATACCTGCCCTCTAGGAACATAATGGCAATGGAAAAAGTAAAAAAAAGATAAGCCTCTGTTCTCAGTGATACTGGTTTGGGGCAAAACTGCAAATAATTTGTGTATAAACAGATAAAACCAGAATTTATTATATGGTGAAAAATCCTACTAATAAAAGAGGAAAAGCATCTTCTTCTTGCCTTGTTCCCTGGGAGCAGAGCCCAGCTGTCCCCTCCTGGCAGGGACTTGTGCAGAGCCACATGGTCCCCCCTGAGCCTCCTTTTCTCCAGGCTCAGCCCCTTCCCAGCTCCCTCAGGAATTCTCCAGCCTCTTCCCTTCCCTGGACATGCTCCAGCCCCTCAGGGCCTTTACTGGAAGATGACAGGTGCTTTGGGATCTCAGGAAGAGATGTGCTGTGTGATTTCTGAGAGGGTTTTTTTCCCTCTAGCCTGTGATCGATGGTCTGTGCTCCCTCGCCCGGCTCTCCACCACGATGTGAACAGGTTTGGGCACTCAGCTGTGCTGTACAACAGGTAAGGGCAGAGGTGTTCAGAGCTCTGGGAATGCGCACATGGCCATTGGGAACTCTGGAGCAGAGGGCTGAGGGTCTCTCACAAACCTCCTTGTCCAGGAGGTTTGGGCTGCCCCATCCCTGGAAGGGTCCAAGGCCAGCTTGAATAGAGTTTGGAGCAGCCTGGTCTAGTGGGAGGTGTCCCTGCCCGTGGCATGGGGTGGAATGAGGTGGGATTTAAGGTTCCTTTTCACCCAAACCATTCTGTGAATCTCTGAAAGTTTTCAGATCTTCACTCTTGTAACATCTTCAGTATTCACCTGTTCTCATCAGCCCCTCTTCACAGGGCTAAACTGTTGCAGCTCACTTTGTTTTTTCAATAATTTGATTTTTTTCATTATTTTAATATGTTTTTCTATTTTTTATTTGTTTCATAATTGTGCATTTCAATGTATTTTACACTTATTTCTTAGCTGCACTAACATCGCTTACTTCCAAATCTGAATTTCTCTCATGCTTTCTTTTTAAAATTTATTCCTGTTTCACTTTACATACCTTATCCTATGGGGCTGCTCTTCCCCAGGCACGTGATGTCCATGATTGGGGTGAAATCTTAGGTGAGATTTTGGCTGTTAAGCCTTATACACTGTAGTGATATCCCTGTTTCCAGTTGAACAGCTCTTACTGAATCAGTGCTTTCTCAAACCAAGTTTGAGAAATTCGTTTCATAGGAGTTCTAAAATAAAATGAAAGTACCTATTATTCGGCAAAAGCCTCAAATTTCAGTTGCCTTGGCCCTTCTTCACCATATTTTTAAAGGTGCATTGACAGACACAGATGCACAGAGAATTTTTTGTGACATTTTCATGTAACTACTAAAATTTAAGATTTTGCTTTGTGCAGCTGACACTGAAGGAGGTCTGAAATCCCCCACTCCTCTTCCTCCTAAATACTATTTGTTTGGGGGGGTTGTTTGGGGCTTTTTAGTTGATTCAATGACTATTTAGTTGTTACCAGCATGTAAAGTGTGGTTTTCTTACAGAGGAGCAGAGGGAGTGACAGCACCAATTTTTTTTGTCACAGTTTCTGAACTCTTGTTTAATGCTATGATACCATCTCCCCAATTTTTAGCCTCCTCCACTTCCTTCCACTGTAGGTTACAGGAGGATCCCACATTTTTGCAGCATTTAATGTATAATCATGTTGATCAGGTCCCTCCAAGTTTTGGCTGAAAGGGAAGATTGGTTGATGACCTTGAATAGCTTTGACTCTGTGTTGAGTCTCGCTGGCTTCTCTGAAACAGTGAAATTTGTCTGACCTTTTCTTTAGTGCCTCCCTTAACCAAGAGCTATTTATTTGGATTTACATATGCTGGCATGTAATAAAACACTTCCCTCAGACCTTAAATCCCATTTACCTGGAGCAGTGCTCTGTCCATGGAAACAGCTGTGAGTTTTTCTCTTTACTTCCATGTTGTCCAGCACCATGTATGTATTTGGAGGCTTTAACAGCCTCCTCCTGAGTGACATCCTGAAGTTCACACCTGAGAGATGTGAGGCTTTTGACAACGAAACGTCCTGCCTGCAGGCAGGTCCTGGTGTCAGATGTGTGTGGGCTCCCCGCCCTCCTCGCTGCATCCCCTGGGAAAATGCAACAGTGGAGCAGCAGCAAAAGGTCTTTGAAGACTGTCCTGCCAAGCCAGGTATGTGTCACATTCTTTCTGTTCCCTTTTCTGAAAGGCGTGCAGGCTCTTTATCTCTTTCCAAATTCTGTCCTGTGTTACTTGTATGCCATTATGAGGTCAGATTTTAGATGGAGGGCTGTGGTTGTGCTTCCATGTGTCCTTGAAGCCCTTCCTCTGACCAAGCGTCATGGAGATGTGGAGGTGTGTGTTTCCTGCTCCTGAAGCTGCTTGTTCATGAGATCTTTTTCCTACCCTGCTTCTTGGACTTACTTTTCTATCCCTAACAAGCATCAGCAGGCAGGAAGCAGGCCTGGACCATCATTCTGTAAATGCTTGCTCTAAGAATTGACCTTGTGCGGTCAAGAATTCAGTCAAGAATTTGCTGAAGGGCAAGGAAGAGCATCTGGATCTGGTGGAGTTATCCTGTACTCTTCAAAAGAGACAGTGGGAATACTCTTTTAGGAAAAGTTACTTTATTCTTTCAGCAGGGGGGTTGGTGCCAGATGATCTTTAAGGTCCCTTCCAACCCAACCCATTGTGGGATTCTGTGATTCTATGTATAGAGGCAAATAAAATGAATTAATGTTTTAAGGTCTGATTCCTCTATTTCCCCTTAGGATAATTTTAAACAACTTTATCCTGATACATTCATTGCTCTGAATTGACTGTACAACCCTTGATTCTGTAACAGATGTGCAGCCTTTAATTATTTAATAGAAACTAATGTAAAGGGACATTGCCTTGCTGGGCTCTCAGTGTACAATAAATTTTCACGAAACCCAGGCAATAAATAATTGGAAGGATGAATGGAAAGTTCAAGCTTCACGTGAAAATGCTCCACTTGAAAGCCAGGCTTGCAGGAAAATGGGCCTGTGGTGGGAGATGGCCACTGTCCTTATGGAATATCCTCTGGCATCGTTTCCTTGGGCATTAACGTGTCTCGGTTCATGTGCTTCCATGTCTTGCTGCATTATTTTCTGGTGGTGTGTTTTAGGGCTTCTTGGGCACTAGAAATGATTGCTGTTGTAAATAAAAGCAATTTTCTACCAGTTCAAACACAGGAAAGAACCTGATTTTAGTTGCTAACAGAAAATCTACAGGCAGCGCTCTTTGGTTGTGTCTTTTGCTGTAAATGATCAAGTTCTTAGAGCTCTGTCAGGAAATGCCTGTTTTTGGTCATGCAGGTTTTTTTCTTTAATAGTTGTAGACAATGAAAAATGTGATCAGATTACAGACTGCTACAGCTGCACAGCCAACACAAACAGCTGTCAGTGGTGTTCTGACCAGTGCATCCCAGCCCACAACAACTGCACAGAGGAACAGGTAATGGCTCTTAACAGTTCCTTAGTTTAAATTTACCCTTTGGAATAGCAAATGCCCACATTTTCATCTGTCAGTGTTATGATCCCTGTTTTGTTATTCCTAGTGCATGTGTAGCTCAAAAGTGCTACTTTCAATTTGATCAAGGGTTTTGCATGATGTTTTCCAATGAATATGGGAGGATGGCTGTGGGCAAAGGAAGAGGTGGAGGTTTCACCATGGTATGGTTATTCATTAATCACATTTTGCATTTGATACTAATAGGGCTTTCCCTAGAAAAAACCAAAATAGCCCTCTTGCAAAAGCTTTAGTATGGAAAACATGTCAGGTGGTGTTTTGGGGGAGTATCTCAGATAACCAGTCCAGACTGTGCCCAGTTCTACAGCTTTTGGATATATAAATTGCTTTGTAGAGCTGAACTGTGATATTTAGTGTTGTAATCATGGCTATCATAAGCCCACATGGCTTAGATATTGGAAAAAGCCTCACCTGTGCTATTTATTTTAGGTTCCTATTACTCTCTATGACAATTGTCCTAAGGATAATCCTGCCTATTACTGTAACAAAAAGACGAGTTGTAAAAGCTGTGCCATGGATCAAAACTGTCAGTGGGAACCTAGGAATCAGGAGTGCATTGCTTTGCCAGGTAGGTACTGTTGGCATAACCCAAATTCACCCACTCCCACAGTTATTGCAAGTTTTTTTAAATTTTTGTTGGTTTTACCCCCAAATCTGTGATTTTTAGTGTTAAGATGGAGAAAATAGTGTTGTTTAATCATACCAGCTTTGGTATGAAACGTTATTTGTAGTAAATCCAGGAAATCTGTTGGAATATTTTTCAGTCCCAGGTGTCTGAAGAGGGCTATGATCACTCGTATAATTATTAGGCTGTATTTCATCTCTCCCTTTTCATTTGATAAAAACTGTTGATAATAGGCTTCTGCAAGATATTAGATTTAATAATGCATGCTATTTAATTTAGGAACTAAAACTGTGCAAAAGCATATTGGCACATACTGGACAAATGAGGCAAGTAACACCTGAGATGTTTAAGGAAAATTCTCCTATTAAAGTGTTTCCAATGGAGCTCACAGGAGTTGGTTATTAGTTCCTTTACAGTACATTATTTTTATCCCACTGACTGGGAGAGAAATACAGGATCTTCAGTGATTAACATTTGTAGGCAATAAAATGTAGAGAAAGAGGTGAGAGCCCATTAGACTGGACATTTTAATGCACATGGAAAACCTTCCCCTAGGAACCGGTAGGTCTGGACATGTCAAGGTCTGGTGTTTGCAAGTCTGCAACAGTTTAAAATTGAGGAGACATTGAAGAAGAGCAATGAAAGTGAGAAAAACATCTTTTAGTGAGATAGATAAAGAGCTTAGTCTATTTTATTTGATGTAGAAAAGGGGATGACCTGATCATATATGTAAGAAGCTCATCTGAAAAATTGACACTTGAGAGCTTTTCCATCTGTTAAGTCTGAATTCATACTGGAAATGTCCATCAGGGTTTTTTCTGTAAGGGGAATAATTAATCACGAAGTGTAAGGAGTTCTTCGGTAGTGGGGTTGTGCTCAAGTTGAAGCAGGAATTAATCCTGGAAGTTTGTGCTGTGGACAGGATTAGAAAAACAACCCTCTCCTGCCAAAAGGTCCCCTGACAACTGTGAGTGGATAAGTGGCTTCAAGGCATCAACGAAATACAAATTTGGATTTTTTCCTCTTTCTCCTGCCACAATTTTACTCTTCAACATTGTAATAAGTGCTTTGATTACGTACTGTGAATAACCAAATGCTAATCTCGGACTTCAGCTCCCCTAAACCGACTTCCTTCTCTTCCAATATTATTATATATAAACATTTCTGAGCATACTTCTATGTCATGCTGGTTTGGGACAGGGCTGTAAGTATTTCTTAGTGGAAGGGTTCATAGCATCATTAAGGCTGGAGAATACCTCCAAGATCATCATTATCATCAAGTTCAACCTCTGTCCCAACCTCAGCATGGCACTAAGCCACAGCCCTAAGGGCCATGTCTGCTTATTTTCTGAACACTTCCAGGGGTAGAGACTCCACCACTGACCTGGGCAGCCCTTTCAATGTTTGGCAACACTTTCAGGGAAGAAATTTTCCCAATTACACCACCTGAACCTTTCCTGGCACAACTTGAGGGCATTTCCTCTCGTTCCCTGGGAGCAGAGCCCGACCCCCCCGGCTGTCCCCTCCTGGCAGGGACTTGTGCAGAGCCACAAGGTCCCCCCTGAGCCTCCTTTGCTCCAGGCTCAGCCCCTTTCCCAGCTCCCTCAGGGATTCTCCAGCCCCTTTCCCAGCTCCCTCGGGAATTCTCCAGCCCCTTTCCAGCTCTCTTCCCTTCCCTGGCCACACTCCAGCCCCTCCAGGGCTCTCCAGAGCTGCCCCAGCACTGGAGATGCCCCAGCAGTGCCAACACAGGGGATTGGCACAGCCCAGTGGCCACTGGCCTCTTGCCCACCTTGGCTCATGTTTTTTCATGGTTCTTTCACTACCTTGATTGTTGGGAAGATCATCTGCATCTCTGGCTTTCCTTTCTTTCCCCCCGCCTTGTCCCCCAGAAAACATCTGCGGAACAAATTGGCATTTGGTTGGCAACTCTTGCCTGAAGATCACAAACACCAAGGAGAATTACGATCATGCCAAACTGTCCTGCAGGTCCAATGGTGCTTTACTGGCTTCCCTCACCACCCAGAAGAAGGTGGAATTTGTTCTGAAGGAGCTGCAGAAGATTCAGTCTTCGGTGAGTGCTTCTCTTGGGCATCTCTTGTGTAATAAAGCTGTGCTTGTGGAAGAGTCCTTGCTGGAGTGTTGTGTGCTCTGTACACAATGGAAATGCCTCTTAACCAAAACCAACTGATTTTCTTTTGAAATTCAGTGTACCCTCTGGGTGCTTCTAAGCTGAAATTGTAGAGAATGTAAATGGGAAAGATAAATATAAACATACACGGTTGCCTTAGAGACATCACTTTCTGTACTGCAATGACACCTGCATTTCCCCTGTGGAATACAGGACTGCAGCAGAAGCCCTCTGGTGGCTTGTGCACAATATTTTATTTATAAAAGTCCCTGGAGGTCCTGGGGCACTGGAGGTGTTTAATGTAAAGTATTGAGTTATTTACTCCACTAAGAAAAGCAGCTGTTTAAAATGTCTCCTTCTCATTCCACAGAGCTGCTTGGCTTATTTGGCATTATTTGTGTGTGATTTAGCGGCAGGTGCTTTTCTGTAAGGCCCAGGGAGAAGCGAATTGGAATTGCTCCCTCTTTGTGCATCCATGAAAGACATACGTATTTTTTCCAGTCCCTGTGAGAAAGGAGGGAGATATTCAGGGCAGGTTGTATAGGTGGTGCTACAGCCCTGACAAAGAATGATGCTGTGCATCTCTTCTGAAATCCTGGATTAGGTGCTGTGGCCTGATGGGACATCAGAATAACAACTCCTGGGTGTCAGAGGCCACTGTGGGAAGCATTTTCTCTAGGAAAAGTGAGGCTGGAGGCAAGAGGATTGCTTTTTTTCAAGCGAGAACATGCTTCAGTATTTAAGAGACATATTCCCCTGTTAAAACAAGAACATTCCCTGCCTTGATTCCCTTTGTAATTTTAAAGTGGAATTTCAACAATGACAGTGTTTTAGAGGGGAGTCAGTTTAGCCAAGGAAAGGTAGGGTGCAGTTTAAGCAAGACTGTTCATTAAACCTTTTGTAAAATGAGGAAGCCAAACCTAGGGTACTCTAAAAATACATGATTCTGACAGCTCCAGGTGTTTCTGGATATTCCAGTAGCTGACTGTAAATTCCTAAAGAATCACATGGTAACCCTTCCCTTATAGTGTTTAAATCTTCACACCGTGTAAAAAAGAATTTTGATTTACAGGGGTTTTTCTCCACCTGTAGAGTCCTTTAAAAAGTGAGCCTGAAGAAGGCTAGGAGCCTGTTTTAGTGGATATTAGTATGGAATGCTTGTAAGGTGGGAAACTATATCCTGGGCTGATCCCAGCGTGGGCAGCAGGGGAGGGGGCTCTGCCCTTGTGTCCCCTGAGGTGATTCCCCAGGTGCAGAGCTGCCCCAGCCCTGGGGCCAACAGCAGAAGGACGTGGAGCTGCTGGAGAGAGTCCAGAGGAGGCCCCGGAGCTGCTGCAGGGCTGGAGCCCCTCTGCTCTGGAGCCAGGCTGGGAGAGCTGGGAATGTTCCCCTGGAGAAGGGAAAAATGCCGGGAATGCTGCGAGTCCCTGCAGGGGCTCCAGGAGAGCTGGAGAGGGACTGGGGCCAAGGGCTGCAGGAACAAGAGCCAGGGAATGGCTTCCACTGGGAAAGGGGAGACTGGGCTGGGATCTTGGGCGGGAATTCCTGGCTGGGAGGATGGGGAGGGGCTGAGCTGGAATTCCCAGATTTGCTGGGGCTGCTCCTGGATCCCTGGCAGTGCCCAAGGCCAGGCTGGATGGGGCTTGGAGCACTGCTGGCTCTGCTGGGAGAGGTTCTGCTGTGCAGTTGCTCCTTTTTCAAGTAAACTGTATGTTGATGTTTAGTAATAACAAGAATATATGTTAGTGTTAGCATGATATGCTTTGTAACCCTATTGCCGTAGGAAGCTGCACCTCTAGTGTATAAAAGTGCATAAAATCAGTTTGAAGTAGATGATGTTTACTTATTTTAGCAGTAAAACCACATATTATAACAACAGTGCTCAAATGCTCCTCCCCAAAAGGAAAGTGTGCTGAAAAATAAACTGCCAGTAGAAATAGTTGTCTTATAGGATCTTTTTATTAAGAAGTTTGTGGCCAGCAACACTAATGTAGATTTGACCTGCTCCTTTATTTCTAGCCCAAAACTTTGACTCCATGGGTTGGATTGCGGAAAATCAATGTGTCCTATTGGTGCTGGGAAGACATGTCTCCCTTCACCAACACCCTCCTCCAGTGGCTTCCCAGTGAACCAAGTGATGCTGGATTTTGTGGATATTTAGCTGAGCCTTCCCAACAGGGATTGAAGGCAGCAACGTGTATCAACGAGGTCAACGGCACAGTCTGTGAAAGGCCAGGTAACAAGAGCTGTCTGGTTGATTTATATTTCCTAGAGGGTAAAGAGAATGCAATTCATTTTAAACCAGCTGCATCATGACTTTGCCAAAGAAAAGTACTTCTGAACCAGTGTCTTGTGTACTTATTTCATGCAGGAAATAGAAATTTTTAAAACAGCTCAACATTTATGCTGTTAACTGTAAAATATTTGAAGTACATTATTTTAATTTTTTTTCTCAATTGCATATTTACATGGGACATTTAGGGTAATTATGGTATGGAGCAATATCCTGTTTCAACAACAACAAAAAAGTAACTTTCCAATTGAATTCCCCTTTTCCCCTTCCCCTGCTATGTAGCCAGAGGAGGATTTTATCAAAGTTTGAAATTAATTGGCCAAGACACTTTGGAGATATGAGAACTTTGAATAAAAGAAGCTATTTGCTTTTGGGAAAAGTCTTCCAGCTTTGTTGAAACTGTGTATCTTTTCAGATGGCTTGGTCTGTTAATTCTCCATTGTAGCTGATTATTTCTGAATACCAATTAGTATCTCTCTAAGTATTAGGGAAGTTGGTTGATTAAATAAAATTTTTAAGTACACTGCACCAGTTGAAATCATTCTTTGTGGAAGTGGAGGAGGCGAATCCTGAATCTGGAACTGAACTCAGAATTCTGTATGTTTTCACTTGTGGCACTTGGGTTTAAGCTTTACCCTGATTTTTATGGTCTGAGAACAGCCACATGAAGCAAAACTTAAAAGCATTGGCTCATACTACAAACTGCTGAGTTAGTTCTGCTTTCAGTTCTTGTTTGATGTCTGGAACTGATCAAATCACTTAAAACACATCCTGGGTGCTCATGTAAAACAGGGTTCTGTTTAACATGAGCCTACACTCATGTAAAAAAACTACACTTAGCTGGGGAGGGAAACTGAGGAGTACATCAGCAGAAGTGCAGAGAACAAGAGACCACACTCATAACACCATTCCCTGGAGGAGTGGTGGCTGCCTCTGGATCCCTGGCAGTGCCCAAGGCCAGGCTGGACACTGGGGCTTGGAGCAGCCTGCGACAATGGGATGTGTCCCTGCCATGGCAGGGGTGGAACAGGATGATCTTTACGGTGCCTTGCAAGGCCAAGCATTCCATGGTTGTTTCTGGAAGAGAACTGATGGTTGTCCTTCCCTGCAGCCAACCACAGCGCCAAGCAGTGCCGCCCGCCCTGCGCGCTGCGCACCGCCTGTGGGGAGTGCACCAGCGGCAGCTCCGAGTGCATGTGGTGCAGCAACATGAAGCAGTGCGTGGACTCCAACGCCTACGTGGCCTCTTTCCCCTACGGGCAGTGCATGGAGTGGTTCACCATGAGCAGCTGTCCCCGTGAGTCACTGCCCGGCTGCGCCTGGCTTGGGGGGGGAAAAGTCATCGAGCCCCTGGGGCTTGTGCTGAAAATCCCCTGCATGGAAGGAGCAGAGCCAGGTTGGAGGGGGTTTGCACCCTGCTCTAGTGGAACGTCTGCTGCCTGTGGTAGGGGGTGGAAAGACACGGTCTCTAAGGTCCTTTCCAACCCAAACCATCCTGTGATTGCCTGATTATCAAATCCAAATTAGGGCTTACACAAGTGTTTAATTCTGAAGTATTGTCAACTTACAGACTAGTAGCAATTCTTACCTCAGTTTAAATAAAGGGTTTACTTTTTTGCTCCTTTTAGATGTGAGCAAACTGCAAAAGCTTCATGGCACTTTGGAATAGTGTGTTTTCTTTTCTAACTGGGGTAAAAGAGCCTAAAAGGTTAAAACAAGTGAAGATGTAGAAATTGTTTTATTTATGTTGAATTCTTCAGGAGCTGGGTGTGAGCAGGGGCATCACAAATAGCTCAAAAGTGTTGCAAAATAAGAGATGAAGAAAATGAATTTAAGGAACAGGAGAGTACGACCTTCCCATCTTGCCAGAGGTCAAAAGTTGGCGGATGCATCAGGCAGGAGATGAGTAAGCTAAAATAAAGGAAAACAAACTTTTTTTTTTCTTTTTAAAGGCAAATATTGTCTATTTAAACATCAAAATAGAAAATCTGCTCATCTTGCAACACCAAGAATCATATTTTTCAAGATGGTCTGGGGAAAGGAATAGAAAAAGTTTTCTGTATGTAAAGAGTTTATCACCCCTAAAATCCAATCCCATTAGAGAAAGGAGAGGCTAAAGGGTGGAATTTTATTCTCCTATTTGTATTCTATGCTTTTTGACTCAGAAAAATACTTGAAATAATAGCATGTGATACTGAAATGTGGTAGGAAGAGGCTTGGAGTGACTAAACTGGGTGGTTTTTTTAGCCTTTGCTTCCAGATGGCTCATTTGATCACCCAATCTGTGTTGAATCAATCAGAGATGTTTTGTAGCGGGAATATTAACCTCTGGTGTTAGAGGGTGGCGTGTAATGGTTCGAAAGATCTCTCTGTGTGTTGTGCTGTTCTGTAACTCATTGATTATCGGAACCTTTGTTAATAATTATCTTAGATTCTGCAATAAATATACTGATAGCAACAAATACGTTAATGTGAATATCAGAATAAATATTTTTAGATTTGATCAGATAAATATTTTGGTGAGATAAAAATACAGTTATGCAGAATACTTTCTGCTTTTTTGTTGCCTGTGTTTGAGATAGTGATTTATTCCACAAGTTCGTGTTTTGGTTTGGTTTTTCTGCAGCTGAAAACTGCTCGGGCTACTGCACATGTGCTCAGTGCTTGGAGCAGCCAGGCTGTGGATGGTGCACGGATCCGAGCAACACTGGGAAGGGAAAGTGCATGGAAGGCTCTTACCGGGGTCCTGTCAAGATGCCAACCCCATCCACACCAGGAAAGCACAGCTTGGAGCCTGTCCTCAATGTCAGCATGTGTCCTGTGGAGAACACCTATAACTGGTCCTTTATTCAGTGTCCAGGTAAACAAGCAGCATTTAATTGTCCAACATTTTGATTAAGTGCAAGGGGAGGGAGTTTTTAAGACCATGGTGGTGTCTTGTGTTCCCTTCTTTTAATAGAGGGAGGAGAAAAGCATGGAATATAAATAGGAATTGCACACTTGGAGCTGGAAGGCGCTCTGAAACAGCTGAGCTGCGCAGGTTTGCTACATGAAGACATTATTTATTACTTGAGAGAAATTTTTCCTTTCCCTACAAATCTTTACTGAGATTTTAACTTTTGTTTGTTTATTTATTTTAAGGCTGTTTAATAGAAAGGCAGATCTTCCTGTGAAGGTTGTTTTAAGTGTTAAAAATGCTTAGGATGATTTTTGACTAATGTTTTTGACACAAAGCAAACACTCCCCTCCCTGTTCCTTGTAAATCCATCCCACCACCAGCTTCCAGTCCAGTGTGCAAACTGAATAAAAAACAAAGTTTTGCAGTTCAGTTTTCCATGTGTTGGTTTAAATTTCATTTTTTGATATACACCTGTCTTTGGGTCCATGTATCACTAGCAAGGGACGAGAACCTCTTGGGAAGGTGCATGGAATGCACAGCACAGACTCGTGAGGGTCTCTGAGCTGTATTTGAGCACCAATACTCACAGTTTTCCTGTTTTTTTCAGCCTGTCAGTGTAATGGGCACAGCAAGTGTGTAAACGAAAGCGTCTGTGAGAAGTGTGAGAACCTGACCACGGGCAGGCACTGTGAGACCTGCATCTCGGGCTACTACGGGGATCCCACCAACGGGGGCACGTGCCAGCGTAAGTGCTGCCTCAGGGCTTCCTGCTCTGAGCTCCTTCGTGCTTTTCACTCTGCTCATTCCTCCGCTATCTTAACACAAATTATATCCTGATAATTCATGTTTTCTGTCCTACAGGCGAGGCTTAGTTCTTGTTTCTTCAAATCAAAGACACTCAAACTGCTGAGTGAAATTACTTTCATTGCACATAAAGATGATTTTATATCTTCCTTTCTAAACTTGGAATGACCACAGTGAAAAATGTCTGTATTTCAGTGTTTGATGATCCTGTTTTTAAATGAAAGCATTGATCCAAATGTCTTGAACAAATTTCTGCTTATCTAAGTTTCACCTTGTCTTCCATTTGGTTAATGTGTTATGTGTTTGTAGTTAAAATTGTCTGCTTCATAAAGGCTTACCATGTTTCACTAAAGACTTGGCTGGATTTCAGTTCAGGATTAGGGGAACTCTGTTAAAATTGCATTTCAGTTTGTAAAGTGCTTTGGGACTCTTTGGCACAAAGAACTGTTTTCAGCTGTGCAAGATCCAGTTAACAAACTGGAAAAAAGTCTTCCTTGAAAGACCAGTGCATTTAATATTGAGAAATATACATGGCAAATTTGGAGTTTTGACCTGCAACCTTGTGGCATGGTTTTCAACTGCTGTGAATTTTTCAGTGAGGAGACTAATTATAAACCAGAACCCAGCTGTGAGAGGTGCAGATGTGAGGGAAGGGGCTTCTTGCCACTAAGATTTAATCATACAATCATGCAATTGTTTGGGTTGGAAGGGACCTTAAAACTCATCTCATTCCAATTCCCTACCATGGACAGCAACACCTCCCACTGTCCCAGGCTGCTCCAAGCCCCATCCAACCTGGCCTTGGACACTTCCAGGGATCCAGAGGCAGCCACAGCTTCTCTGGGCACCCTGTGCCAGGGCCTCCCCCCCTGGGGAGCTGGGTCATGTCCAGCTGTCACCCAGCAGCACCCCAAGTCCATCTCCCCAGGGCTGCTCTCCAGCCATTCCCTGCCCATCCTGTGTTTGTGCTCTGGCTTGCTCCAACCCAGGTGTAGGACCTTACACTTGGCCTTCTTGAACTTCATGAGGTTCACACAGTCCCAGGTCTCCTTTGATGCTATTCAGGTACTGTTGGAGGCCATCTCGGTCTGTCTGTATATCCCCCCTTCCCTCTGGCATGCTGACTTTAGCAGTTTGTTTTCACCAGCAAACATGCTGTGAGTTTCTCAGTTCCACTGCCCCTGTCACCAACAGAGATGTTAAACAGCACTGGTCCCAGTAGATTATGTTAGTGGAGTATAGTGAGGTAGGTGGAATGAGACAATTAGGTACAGTGGTGGAAAAGGTAGAATAAAAATGAAATTGCTCAAAGTAGTGTCAGTACTTCTGTGAAATGAGTGTGGGTGGTTTGTGGCCAGCCTGGAAGAATGGAGGGGATTAAATGAGTGGACATTGAAAACTTTTTATTGCTTCTTCCAAGTGTGGAGACAAAACAGTAGAAAATACTTGGATATTAACTGAGTACGTTTATTGGAAGTAGTGCCAACCTTTTGGATGAACATGAGGGTCAGTAGGAGAGTGGAGTCCTGTTTCCTCAGGCAGGAGGGAGGTGGTGATGATTTGGGGCTATGAAGAACTTCCTAATGGACAGATTTGGTGAAGGGGATGAAAAACTTGCTGGGATACAGCTGCCTCCCTTAGGGCAAAGGGATATGGAATTCCAGCACAGCAGCATGAGTACAGCAGAGAAGGTGCATTCCTGACACTTGATTTCACAGCATTATCTGCCAGATTAAATACTGCTGATACTCATAAACTCATTTCAGGTGAAGATACTTTGAAATGCTCTAAAGTTTACTTGAAAGTAATGAATAAATTGAGGCTGAGTTGCCTGAGAAAATACAGAATTCTACCCTGAGCTTTCAGGTTTAATCACTGGATCACAACATGCCTGTTGGTAGGTGTCACTTTTTTCTGCGTGTGGAAATGGAGAGAAAGTTCCTTTGGACTCTTGTGCATAAGAATTGTCCCAAAATAGTTTGTTGTTGAGATAATGAATGACAGACTGAAATCATCCAGATGCCTGAAAAAGAAATTAAAAAATGTGTTGAGGTTGTGGAACAGCATTCATTACTTATCTGATGGAGCCAGTAGCTCATGTCAGAAGTGCTTTGCTCTCAAGTGCTTTGGACCCAGGTTTTTAATTTGCTATGATTTAACACTATTTACTGGGAAGGGGAAAGAATGAGGGAAGCAGGAACCTGGGCAGAAAAAAACGAGGTGAATTGGGAAAGGGAAAGCAAGAGCAAATCACTCTATCTGATGCAGCCAGGCTGACTGCTGCCTGTTAGTCATTTTTGCTTGGTTAGTCATTTTGCTTTCCAGAGGGGAGTTCTTCAGATAAGGATTGGCTGACGGTCAGCAGAGCTAGCTCCTGTTTTCTTTCTTCTCTGAGCTGTGGTCCCTCCATCCTTTCCCATTAATAATGTGCTGATTTCATTCTTTTTGTACATTTGTGAGCAATACTTAGTGCTGTTCTGTTTTTAGAGCCCACGGTCGCAGCCATGCTGGTGACAATTGTTTTACACTCCAGTCTGACACACAAACATCTGTATGTTTGCACACTCACTGCCTAGTCCTGGGATCATGGAATGATTTGGGTTGGAAGGCTTCTAATAGACCATCCTGTTCCACCCCAGCCATGGCAGGGACACCTCCCACTGTCCCAGGCTGCTCCAAGCCCCAATGTCCAACCTGGCCTTGGGCACTGCCAGGGATCCAGGGGCAGCCACAGCTGCTCTGGACACCCTGTGCCAGGGCATCACCTCCTTCACAGAGAAGAATTTCTTGCCCATATCCCATCTAACCCTGCCCTCTTTTATTTCAATGCCTTCAGTCCTACATATCTCGGTAAAAATTCCCAACACAAGATTATATTACTTGTGTTGAAAATATTTTGTCAAACCGGAGTTATTTTGCTGAAAAATTGTTTGCATCACATCATACGCCCTGGTGTTGGCAGAGCTATGCAGATAATAACTAAATGGCAGGTAAATCACTCCTCAAAGGTTGCTTTTAGGAAGTGTCCAAGTAGAGGAGTATTAATCAGGAAGGGCAGGAAATGCAGCACATCAAATGTAAAAATAGCTGCAAGGTACTTTCCCTGCATTCAGGGGTTTTCTGAATTTTCTGTTTAAAGTTTCCCATGAAAATATGCTGGTGGGAGATAAGGAAGTTATTTGCAAGTGAAGGGAGGCACTATTGTGCCTGAAATCAGATTGCAGCTCTGGCAGCTCTCCCGAACACATCCGTGCAGCCTTTGCTGGTGGCCCATGAGTTGCTGGTGCCATGGACGTTCTGCCTGATTGCCTCTCCCAGGGTTCAGGGGGACTCTGCAGGGCAGCTAAAGCACATGGCATGGAAGGATAGTGTTGGAAGGGTGGGTGATGGTGCTGCCATTGGGAAGTGAGACATCACAGACACGGAAAGAGGAATAACGATCCCCACGACCATTTCTGAATGAGTGCATCACCTCTGGTTTGTGGAGCAGGTAGAAGGAGACTCCTCTGGTGGAAGGTGGTTCATAACCAGGCTCTTACCACCATTCACACTCAAGAAGGCATTTCCAGTGGTTTTGGGTTTCTGCTCTATCATCCAACTCCGGTGAGGTTGTCTAGAAAATTCTATCAATAGTTTGTTTCCAAAGTTTAAGCTTGTCTGAAAAGCCATGAGAAAATATCTCTGTGCATATTCCAGTTCTTTAGTGAATGATCTGCAGTTTCAGGCTTGTAGGAAAGTGGATAAATTATTAGATTCTGTTATTTTAAATAGAGATATTTGAGTGTTCAGTCTTCTTGATATGCTAAAAAGCAGAGAGAATAGAAAAAATAATGTTTATAGCTCAAGATGCTGCAATCTGCCTTTAAATAACCTGAGGTTTAAAAATCTGGAGAAATTTCATTTGTGTTCGTATTAAATATTGATTCAACTTCACTTTGCTTCCCTTGTGCAAAGCATAAGGAAAGAAGTACAAGACATTCTCAATAGTACTAAGACTTGTTTTTCTTTAAGTAGAACTAATGAAAAGAGTGTTTCCTTCAGTGAATACAATTATTTTGTTGAATTTTCATTCAGTCTTCTTGTTCCCACAATAGGCCTTTTTGCTTCTTCCTATTTTGCTCTGTGTTGCTGCTAGGAAACCACTCATCCACATCTGAGAAGCACAATTATGTGTCCCTGATACAGTATAGCTTCCATTATGTGCCAGGAGAAAGAAGATATCAAAACGATTCCTGAAATAAGGTTCAAGGCTGGCAGAGATATTCAGGATGGGGACTTGATGTCTAAGAATCTGCTGGTACATTAATTGGCAAGGCTGGTTAATGAGGAGGAATACATCTTCTTAACAAGGAGGCTCCGGCCTTTAAAGCATCTTGTACCCAGCAAGCTCAGGGACCGTAGACAAGGGATCTTTGCTTGGTGTAGTTTTTTCCTTGTATTGTATACTCTGCTATGCACAACTCCAGATGGATGCACCTGCATTGGTGGAACGACTCCTGAAAGTCACCTACATGCCAGGAGAAGTTGTTAAATCCATTCTTCCAGTGACAGTGAACAAGATATCAAAGCCAACTGGCTGTGTAGGCTTTGTTCTTATTTGTTGGTTTGGTTTTGGGGTTTTTGTGAATGTTTCTCCTCTACATCTTTATAAATAAAGGTCTCAAAGTGTGCCAATACGAGCATTTAGCCTAAATCAGGAGCATTTTTGTGAAGAAAATCTTTTGTATGTCCCCACCATGCTACCTTGGGTTGGATCTTGAGGAGACTAAGGTATATGAGGTGGTCTGTTTTGGGCATGCCCCAAACCTGAAGTAGTTCAGGGCTGTGCTGGTTTGCTTCAACCACAGCTTGATGACATTCAGTGCAAAGTTATCCTAAAATATACTGGGGAATGCACCCCAACTAGTCCTAGCATGGACATCATCATCTTAGCACCAGATGTTTTTGCTGATGCTGTTGATAATGACATTATTTCCTCAATAGGACTGATGAAACATTACTTTTCCCAAGGCCTATTTATTTATTTCTGGAAAAAGCCCTTGAAGTCCCACAGGCTTTGTTTTATTTTCCAAACTCCTCTCTCATGAGTTTTGAGTTTGGCTGAAATGCGTTAGCAAGCCCAAAATTATTTCAAATATTGTCTCTTCCTTTCTAGTTATGATATCACCCCTGCTGTCTAACAATAGGAAAGGAAGTTAAATAAATTTTTGAGGCTAAAAAGCAGAGTCTGATGATTTCTTACAAAACACCAGTCCTGGGTAGCCTATGCTTACACTGTTTTGGCACATGGTTCTATTTTCATCTGCCTTCTGTAGCACAAAGAAAGCAAAGAGCACCAAATGGGTTTTCATCTGCACGTTAATTGTTGATGTATCTCAGTTTGACAACTAAAGGACTTAATTGCTATCAAATTTGTTCCTCTTCTTCATTCAACGTTGCATCTTCTCCCCCTCTGCTCAACAGCTTGCAAGTGCAATGGCCACGCGTCTGTCTGCAACACAAACACAGGGAAATGTTTCTGCACAACCAAGGGAATCAAAGGAGATGAGTGTCAGCTGTGAGTTCATTTCCCTTTCTTATCTGAAATCAAAAAATTGTGCACATACCACCTTGGACACCTTTCCCCCCATTTTTTAATGGTTGTGATAATGATGTCTGTGCTCACTTCTTCCTGCTGACAGTTGAGTGACTGCACTGAGGGTGCAGCCAGCTGTGCTTCCCCTGGGGAATATCATGAACGGAACAATTTCCTGAACAATTCCAATTTTAAAAACATTTCAACTGGGAATGTCATGCAGAAGAGATGGGTGAAAAAATCCCCACCCCACCCCCCCGACTATACATAGAGTCACAGAATGGTTTGTGTTGGAAGGGATTTCAGGGCTCATCCTGCTCCACCCTCTGCCATGGGCAGGGACACCTCCCACTGTCTCAGGCCGCTCCAAGCCCCAGTGTCCAACCTGGCCTTGGGCACTGCCAGGGGTCCAGGGGCAGCCACAGATGCTCTGGGCACCCTGTGCCAGGGCCTGCCCACCCACCCAGCCAGGAATTCCTGCCCAAGATCCCACCCAGCCCTGCCCTGTGGCGTGGAAGCCATGCCCTGTGTCCTGTCCCTGCAGGCCTTGTCCCCACTCCCTCTCCAGCTCTCCTGGAGCCCCTGCAGGCCCTGCCAGGGGCTCGCAGCTCTCCCTGGAGCCTTCCCTTGTCCAGGGGAACATTCCCAGCTCTCCCAGCCTGGCTCCAGAGCAGAGGGGCTCCAGCCCTGCAGCAGCTCTGGGGCCTTCTCTGGACTTGCTCTGCTTTGCTTTATCCCTCATTAGTTTCTTTTTAATTGGTAGATTTCACTGTCTGTGCTCTCTGATGTTGTTCAGTGGGAGTGTAAATATATCCGAAACGAGCCTTTGACATTCAAGCAGTTTAATGGAGCAGTTTTAGAGCAACAAATTTGCTGGAGGTTTCTCTGTAACATAACAGAAATGCTTTTAGTGTAGTGTTAGTGGAAATAATTTAATTCCAAATAATTTCATTGCCAGGTTTATTTTTAAAGCATTGCTCACATGAGTAAACATTTATAGGATAGAACCTGGAATAGCCATAAATGACTAAGCTAATCCAGTTCCATCCATTGTGAAGAGCTAATAAATACCTTCCAAGTGGGTGCAAACATTCATATCCAGAATTTTATATTGCATTTTTACTGCATATGAGTTGGACTTGCAGGGAACATGGAATTTCTTCATCAGCCCTGTCTAGCTCAGATATTGGTCTTTAATTGTGTATTGTTATCCGCACAGTGTTTTCTGATATTTAGTGGCTGGCAATAAATAGAACTGCAAAAAAAATTCCATTTATTAAAAAATGTATATTCTTTTTAGGTGTGAAGTTGAAAATAGATATCAGGGAAATCCACTTAAAGGAACGTGTTACTGTGAGTACCCTTGGGATTTTGTTTAGAGATAAAAAATATGCTTGACGTTTAAAACACCTTGTTTAAAACTTGTTTTAGTTGCCTCAGTATGTGTTTCAAATGTGGGAGATTGAGGGAAGTACTATTAAATAGCACTAAAAACCTTCACTTGTCTCAAATACATTGTTTAAAGAGAATGAAAATACTTTTCTTCATAAGGTCCGTGTGATGATTGGATCTTCTGAACAATGTTTTGAATGTTTTTCATGTGACTCAGATGAAATCTGGTCTTTTGGAGAGCACTCTAAACTATATTCCTAACAGGTGAAAAACCAAAGAATGTCCTTAAAATATTTATAAATGCAAAATACTGTTAATTAGAAATTCTGGTCCATGTTAGAATGGATTTCAAAATTCCAACGTTTCCTCTGAAATGAGCAGTTGGATTCCCATGCAGTTCCAGAAGATCCTTTGCCAAGATTCAGATTACGTAATGGAAACTTTCCAGCTTCTATTTGCAAATATTAGCAATCAGCAGCCTGGCAGGTGTGGAGAGATGGAATCTTAAATTACGTGAAGTCTCCAATTGTGGTTTTGTCCAGCACAGAAATGATCAACTGGCTGGTTTGGGCTTATTTGAATTCTGCTTGTGTGGCCAAACAATGGCACTGCTGGCCTCTCATGGCGTCTCTGCGTAAGAATGACCAAATTCCTTGCTGAAGTGGCAAGGATTGTTAAATGGACAAAAAAATAGGGAAAGGCAAAACTTTCCAGCTCTTAGAGGAAGACCCTTGTGCTGTCCAGGTCCACCCTTGCTTGATTTCATTTCTTGACTATTTCTTCGTGCTGTGTTGTGGATTGACATCAGCAGCTTGTCTGACTTGTCAGTCCAACGACAGGTCACCAGGAGACATAAGAGGAAAGACAGCATCTGGTATATCAATTCCTGCTTAGTATTGCTTGGAATATTCCCTGCATGGTGTCAGGAATATGCACAAGTTGTAATAGTGTGCTTTAATGGAAGGGTGCTGAGATGGGTGAGTGCATCCCCACAAGTGGCTGTGGATTACACCAGCCTGGGCACACGAGAGCAGGGAAGGACAGACAGACAGACCAAAGGCTGCTCCTCGCATGCCTGGGTGGGATGTGTCCTGGGGCAGGATGGCAGCTGGGTTCATCACCAACCAGCTGCTCTGTGGAACCTCTCCCAGGAAAATCTGCTGATGTACAGAAACCTGGAATGGGGGGGATCATTGTCCAATTCCAAGTGGGAATTATACAGCTATTGAATTTTTCTGCTATTCCCTTAGATCACAGAGGTATTGCAGGCTGGAAAAGTACAACTTTTGTCATGTTTCTTACAATATATAGGTAGGAATATTGATTTAGGTCAAGGCTGGTCAACTTGTTGCCTGGCAAGTATAAGCCACCTCTCTTCCCCCTCTAGGCTCACTTCCCAGAGTTTTTCATTCCTTATGTGGGATCATATGTAGGTTGGAATAATTTGTAGCAGTGTCATGACAGTGTCATGTCCTGGTTGTCCAAGAAACCGTTCAGTGACAACATGCCTTCCTTTACAGAAGTTGTTTTATTCCAGGAGATGGGATAACTGTCTCCCTGCATTCCTTACAGATACTCTTCTCATCGACTATCAGTTCACCTTCAGCCTTTCCCAGGAGGATGATCGCTATTACACAGCAATCAACTTCGTAGCAACACCTGAAGAGGTACACTTTCTATTTTCCCTTTTAACTTTGTCCTTTGTCTTCTCTTGGCCCTGGAGGCAATGAATTTTTACAGTTCTGCAGGTCTTCAGGTGTAGTCTTGTGGTATAGAAGGTGTGTCCTGCTCCAAGGAGCAGCCAGAGTGCTTTGACCTTGGCTTGGCTGTACAGTCCCAAATCATCACAGGAACATTTCATAAGGAACCACAATTGATTCTTTCCAGTTGTTGGAACAACCTTTGAGCTATTCGAGTTTTTTTTTAAATCACAGACCAGTCTGAGTTGGAAGGGAGCTTAAAGCTCAGCCTGCTCTAAATTCCCCTGCCATGGCAGGGCCACCTTCCACTGTCCCAGGCTGCTCCAATCCTCAATGTCCAGCCTGGCCTTGGACACTGCCAGGGATCCATGGGCAGCCCCAGCTGCTCTGGGCACCCTGTGCCTGGGCCTCAGCACCCTCCCAGGGCACAATTCCTGCCCAGTGTCCCATCCAGCCCTGGCCTGTGGCAGTGGGAAGCCATTCCCTGTGTCCTGTCCCTTCAGGCTCTTGTCCCCAGTCCCTCTCCAGCTCGGAGCGCCCCCTGGAGCCTTCCCTTGTCCAAGGGAACATTCCCAGCTCTCCCAGCCTGGCTCCAGAGCAGAGCTGTTTTGCTTGTTTTCACCCCATATCTTGTGTCTCAGTTCTTCCTGTGATAGTCTATACACATGACTTCTTTATGCTTTGTTATGTTTTCCTTGAGGAAGAGAATACTTCTTTCAGAAAATATAGTATATAGTTTTCAGCTTGATTTCTTTTCTTTATGTAAGTAACAAATTTCAAGATAAATTTTTTTGCAGCAATGATTTCCTAGGAAACAGTACAGTAAAATTGCTTATCCTAAAAACTGGGTTCCTTTTTTGTTTCTTCCTTTAGCAAAACAGAGACCTGGACATGTTCATCAATGCATCTAAAAACTTCAACCTCAACATTACTTGGTCCACAAGTTTTGCAGGTAAATTGAAGATGATCTAAGTAACTCAGGAGCTTCTTTCATTTATCAGTTTCTGAAAAAGGCAAATTTAATTGGGAAAACTTGGGGGGGTTTAACTTATGTCCTTTGTGCATAGTCTTCTTAAATTGTCAAGCTGAGGGGGGAAGTAAAATGTTTTAAAAACCTATGTTTTCAACTTTAATAGTGTATTTTGTAAATACTAAAAGTGCAAATTTGATTTTTAACAGTGCAACATCTTGGCACACAGTGATTTTGATAATGCAGTGCAGCTTAACATAGTTGGTTTTGAATGGTTAGTTTTTTAAAATTAGAATTTAGGATGGTTTGCCCTTTTGTTTGTTTTCTTAAATACACACCAAAATATCTTTTCTTGCTACTCCTTACAACAGCTGGCACACAGGCTGGGGAGGAAATTCCAGTTGTTTCCAGAACCAATATAAAAGAATACAAGGACAGTTTCTCCAATGAGAAATTTGATTTCCGCAACAACCCAAACATCACGTTCTTTGTTTATGTCAGCAATTTCACCTGGCCCATAAAAATACAGGTAAGAGCTGCTAATAGATGTCAAATTGTTTAAAGGTGCTTTTTTTATTTCTCTCAAGAACTGTGGCAGTTTGCTGTGCTTGGAGTTGTCCAAGCTGAACCAGCCTGGTGTAATCCCAGAGCAGAGAGTTTGATGTTCCTGGATAAGAGGAAGAAGGTGTGAGGCATCTTCTGATATTGCCTGAGTCCAATGGATCTGAAGATATGCTGTGAAATAAAGAGAGACACTCATTTATTAACAGGGCTGTGCTTGATGCGGTATCTGCCTTCAAATGTGCAGATATTGATGTTGTAGAAAAAGACTGATAAAGCTAAAAACAAAGCCTGGAAAGAGCAGACAGAGGAAATGCTTTAGTAGCTCTTGAGTGTCTGGTTCTCAAAAGGCACGGCTCAAGGGCCACCCCCTTTCTCCTGCTGCTGCCTCAGGCTGATGGCATGTGCAGGATGAGCAGCTCCTCCTTTCCCTTTATTCAGGATAGGTGGTTGACAGGCAGTGCCTTGGGTGCCAGGCTGGCTGTGGTGGTGACGCTGGTGCAGGAGAAGCAGTGGATGAAGCTTGGTGGTCATAAAATCAGACAGAATCACTCTGTGATAGCAATCACAATTCAGAGCACCCTTGGCCACCTTCTTGCAATGGGCTGGTTAAGTATCAACTCACAGTGTGCTCAGAGTGGTGTGGGTGTTTGAATGACATAATCCTTTGAGGTCTGGAACAGAGATCATGGAATGGTTTGGATTTAAAGGGACTTCAAAGATGATCTTGTTTCACCTGCTGCCATGGGCAGGGATAGCTTTCAATAGCCCAGCTTGCTCCAAGCGCTGTCCAGCCTTGAACAGTAACAGGGATGGGGCAGCCATAGATCTCAAATAAATCTTGGCATATTTGAATTCTGCCTTATTTAAAAAACTTGGTCAAATACGGGAACCCAGATTCTTCCATCTTCACCCTTGTTCATCTGATTGTTTTGTGAAAGCTGACACTTGACATTAATCTTCTTGGTATTTCAAATATATTGGTCAGGCAAACTCACTCTTTCAACAAAAATAATACACAGGAGAATACTGGGAAAATGAGATCCACCTGGAAAAAAGGTCCTTAGGCTATAGTGGTATTTTTCCTGAATTTTTAAAAAAGTAATAGGAATACTTGAGAAATGTCTTTATTACCTTATCCTAAAGACAGTGGTTTTAATTACTTGGGAAACTTTGCCTTGGTGATTGCAATCTGAAGATTTAGCAGATTGGTTTTGGGCTCGTTTTAATATCACTTACAGTTTTGGTAATCAGTTTGCAGCTGAAAAGTTTTTACTTCACAAACTGGTAAAGTCTTAGTCTGTTTTCAAGTTCTAATTTTTAAATATGGAGGAGTTGCTGAACTGCAATGTAAAATCTTTGTCATTGGATACTCAACTAGCAAATCCCTCACCCCCTGATTTTCATGTAAATACTGCTTGTTGTAGGGGAAAGTAGCATCTGTGTACAAAGGTGAGCACTTGTGCAATGATTTATTTAAGTATTTGAGCTTCTCTTTCATGAAATTCATAATCACAGGAGTCAGGAAAAAGTTGGGGTTTTTTAACCGTATGGGTTATTTTGATACTCAATTTTCTGTAATTACTGCTGGACCATACCTTGCCCTGATTTCTTTGTTATATACTGCTGCAGAACTGTGTGTTAGGGGTACAGCTGAATGATTTTTCTCTTACCTCTCCTCACACCATCCCCTCTTCCCTTCCCCTCCTGGTTTCCTTTACTTGTATGGCTGAAACATCTCGTGCTGCTTTGTTTTTATTTGCTGAGCAACATCACAGCTTGACTTCTACCAGTTCTTATTTTCTCTCTCTACTTCTTGCTGGCTTTAAAGACATTGCTAATGAATCCTTTCCTCTCCTTAATACAAAGTCTCTTTAATTGATCTTCATATCCCTTTCAAGGTTAGCTCTGAGGATGCAGCTTTCAAATAGTTTTGCATCTTTGACCTGAGAGAAATATTTAGATGGCAGCTTTCCTATTTCTGATCTCCTTAGTCCACTTGATTTTACTGTTTGATTTCATTTCTCATGGTTAAAGAGTGAACTTTGATTCTCTTACAATACTTGACCTCTCTTTATCCTTAATTTAATGTGAATGTGCTTGTATGCACTCAGTCCAAGTTAATGTTATATCACCGCCTGTTCTTAATGTCTATATTACTTGCCAAAACAGTGTCTGAAATAGCATCAGCTCTTATTCGTTGAGACACAGTTTTTGTGAAGAAGTCTGGCAGTGACCAGCAATCTGTGGTCCATAGAATTTCTGTTTCCTCTTCAGTGCAAAGCCAAAAACCACGGCTCACCATGTCCTGTCAGGGCTTGTGCAATCTGCCGTGATGGATTGAGCTTCCCTCAGTTGCAATCTGTGTTCCTACCTGTCCTTTCCATACCCCAGTGTGACTCTGATTTTGCATGTCTCAGACTTGCACTTGATATTAAAGCAAAAGCCTTCTGATGTTTTGGAACTCTGAGCTGAGTTCCCAAGCCTTTTCATGTAAATAAGAAATGTTTATATTCCTTTGTTCTGATAGAATATTTGAGTGATTGGTATGAACACCAATCCAAGTGATGGGATGTTCTGCTTTGGCCAATAATTGGCCACTTTTGTACAGTGTATATAAATGGAGTCATAAAATTAGAATAAAGAGATTTTATGCATGCTGACTCCGGACATGTCTGCCTGGTCCTTTCCAAACTCCAACAATGAATGCTGCGCCCCCAAAAGGTGCAACACCCCAGTTTTTTCATTTTTCTGAAGTTGTGGCTCTCTGTAGTTTACGTTCAAAATGATAACATGGGAGCTAAATCATGGTACAGGTTTTTGGAACAAAGATTTTTTGGACAAATGCCCAGAGAAGCTGTGGCTGCTCCATCCTTGGAAGTGTTTGAGGCCAGGTTGGATTGGGTTTGGAGCAACCTGGTCTAGTGGGAGGTGTCCTTGCCCGTGTCAGAGGGTTGGATTAAGATGAGCTTTAAGATCTCTTCCAACCCACTTCATTCTCTGATTCTGTGATTTTAAAGCTTCCTGGCTGTCAATCCTTGACTCTTCCCATGCTACGTTCTTCTCAGGGATAGTTTTTATTCAGAGCTTTCCTTCTCTCATTTGGTTTTCCAAGGGATTCATCTCTGACTTCACTGCAGAAAAGTTCTGTGCTGTTGGGATCAGTCCTCCAGGGCAAACTGGTTCATTAATTAAAACTCCATGTTGCAGTATGGGCAGGATGCAAACTGTTCTCTTATCTCCTAGTTTGTCTCCTCTAGTACTCCTCATTGCACCTCCACTATTAAACTGTCACAGAGCTACAGAACATATTCCAGTTTCTCTTTGGAAATTACACTGATTGGAATAGAGAATGTCAAAATCAGGAAAACTCTGCTTCTGCCAAGCTGCTGGAAATTATTCTGTCCTCATGTATGTGCATCACCTGGCAGCTCATGCATGTGTTTGGGCTGCTCCTGGGCGGTGCAGCATGTCCAAATCACATTTTTCAGAGTTTATTCTTTGTTTGACTGTCATTGTGCATACACTCACTTGTCCTAGTTTATTTTCAATTTCAATACAACAGATGTATTTAAACATGAGTGTTTATGTCTATACAAAATCTTGCAACAGAAAACTTTATACATGTAGCTTTTACTGCAAAGCAATTCTAGAATCCACCTTTTTTTGTTGTTTTCTAAGTATTACAAACTTTATCTTCAAGTCCTTGATTGAAATCTGTCTCTTAATTCATTCTCTCTCCTTGCCTGTTAAAATCTGCCCTTGGGAGGTGTAAATGCTCCTTTGTGTAAGTGATGGCTGTGTCCCTGCCAGTGCTCAGTTCTGGCTCTTCTTTCCCCGTCTTCCTCCACCTCTTTTCCAAACCACTTCAATTCATTTCTTTTTTAAAGTATATTGCTTTAGGATGTCTTTCCCTGCCTGGTTAATGGCTTGAAATGATTATTCAGTAAAAGAACTAAAGCAGCAAAATGCAGAAAGCCTTCAAAACACATCAATCCTCTTCCTAATTCCACCTTTCTGAGCAGTTCCAAGCATGAAGGAGTTCACTTAAAGCCTTATCTTGCCAAGTTTTCCTGAAAATCCCGCTTAGGTCTTGTCAGCAGTGTCTGGATATTTCCATTCTTTCTGCTTTGGGAGCTCCTCACACACAGAATTTTGAAGCATTTAGCAAACCCCAACTGTTCACCTTCCTCTCTTCAGCTTTGCTCTAAATATTCCCCATCTTCCTCCAAAGTGGGAGTGCACCCTTTAGGAAAGGACATTAGTGGGTGTTAAGGGTTGAGGTTCTTCCCCCTGTGTAAATCTAATAGTCATTTTTTTCTCCACTATTCTTCCTATTTGCTTAATCTTCATAGTGAGTTTGCTTTGTTACTCTTCCCAAATTTAGCTCAGAGTAGAAAAGAGGCATTGACTGTAAATAATCAGCTGCACAATACCACAGTAAGAAACAAAGGAATTCAGTGCAGAAACATTCAGAGGAATTCTCTTAATGGGTTTCAATCCATGCGAAGTCAGCTCACTCTGAGGTGAAATTGCAGTTCTAGAGCTGACAAGTAGTTAATGGTGAGAATTTGAAACTCTCTTAGATAGCTGTGTAAATGTCAACAGGTTTTAACACTGTTTAAATTTGTATGTATTTACTTGGGACAGAATCCAGTGTGTGAATCCCTCTCCAGAGTGTATTCCATCTCCTAATACAGCAAATTCTTTCCTGGCTGAAAGACTTCTGCTTTGTCACAATTTACTGCTGATGGTGTTTGCTATCACTCACTAAATAGAAATTGGTGGTTTAATCTTGTTTCATACCCAAACTGTTGTTTTTATTCACTAACATTCTGTCCCATTTGATATTCAATTTTTTCCTCTCAGATTCTGAGTATCTTGGCATTGATCTCTAGGTTCTGAGAATGTGTAAGATGTTAAGGAGCTGATTAAGGCAAAACTAGTTTGTAATTGTATCATTAACTGGCAACTGCCTCCTCTCTCTCCTCGGTGTTGGTTGAAAGATTTTGATTTGAACACACTTAAATGTTAATTATGAACCAATACTTCCAGAAACAAAAAGAGGAGAAGGCATTTTGCAGCCCTTGCATACAAAATGTACCATTTGCAAAATCTCATTAGGTGTTCACTGTATATCATTTTCTTGGCAACCCATTGTCATGTTTGGCTTCACAAAGTGCCACTGTGACTATGCAGCATCACTGCATGTGCAGCATGGTGGAGGCTGCAGCAGCATTGCATCTCTCCCGCTGCTTGAAAGCATTTGAGAGCCAACATTCAACTCACCAAAATTGTTGCCTTCCACTCAGATTTCATAAAGGCTGTAATGAAAAAATAGCTGAAATTGCCTCTGCTGCCTTCAATTTTAATTTCTCAAACTTTCTTCAGGTTTCCTCTACTTGACTTATTTCAGGATGGTCTATCCATATAATCTCCTTTATATCTTTATCCCTTTTTACACAGACAGTTCATGGAACAAACAGGATTGGAGGGACCTTAAAGACAATCTGTGGATTGCTTAACTCAGTCACATCATGTGTTGTCAAAATTATTCTGTCTCCAACCTTGCTGTTTGCCCTGATAGGAAGGTACTGGTGAACCCACTGAAAATTCTCTCAAGCAGCATTGCTCTCTGGTTCCTCTGTTGAAAGGGTGAGGTGAACTGAAAGGTGGAAACAATTCATGGCCCTTCAATGAGTTGCAGCTGGCACAGGAGGTGTCACTAATGGGAGACCTGGAAACTGAGGACAGGCTCAAACATGCTGTAATTAAACCAGAATTTGCACTGTGGTGCTTTCTTTTGGTAATGATCCAGGTGACTGTCACAGGTGACTGGGGTTGGACTGGCACAGAGAATCCTGGAATCACGCATGGGTTTGGATTGGAAGGGACCATAAAGACCATCCAATTCCAACCCCTGCCATGGGCAGAGACCTTCCACTATCCCAGGCTGCATCGAAGCCTGGCCTGGAACACTTCCAGGGCTGGGGCTGCCACAGCTTCTCAGGGCAGCCTGGGCCACGGCCTCTCAGGGAGGAATTTCTTCCCAAATCCCATCCATTCCTGCCCTCTGGCAGTGGGAAGCCATTCCCTGTGTCCTGTCCCTCCCTTGTCCCAAGTCCCTCTCCAGCTCTTCTGGAGCCCCTTTAGGCCCTGGAAGGGGCTCTAAGGTCTCTCCAGAGCCTTCTCTTTCCAGGATGAACACCCTCAGCTCTCCCAGCCTGGCTCCCTAGGAGAAATCCAGGTGTGACAGCTCTAGCTGCTCTGTACAGATCCATTGCAGGTGCTGTCTCCAGGAGGAGATGTCAGCTATTATTAGTTAATGTGCTCTTTAATGAACCCCTTCCTTTGGGGCCCTCTCCCTTCTGTTGCTTTTCTTAAATTCCCATTGCCGGGATGACTGCATCCAACTTTGGAAGGAAAATGCTCATTTTAGTGCTCCAGTAAAGAGCTGCACTGCTGCATGAAGTGAGATTGCTGATAGATGTGGGAGTACAACTGTGCTCCCATTAAACCTTTTGGAACCAGCACTTTCTTGGATTCGAGTGCCTTGTATATTAGACCTGTGACTACTAATTTTTTTAAAGACCTTTTCTTCTATCCTGGGTTACTTTAGGGGAATAGCTGAAGCTCTGTTGTTTTATAGGCATCAGAAGACTTCTTTGCCTCTCTCTGCAACCTGAGGGCTTTCCAAAGGATTGTTTTATAGTTAATAATTGCCTCCTTTGACCTGGGAACAGTTCCCACTGGTTTCCAGTGATATGCTGAAGATGTCTGTAGGGATGTAGGATCGCATCTCTTTGGCTTAGCAGAGCTGGCAGTGGTGTTGGAAATGGGTCTTTTCCTTAGCTCGGGGGTATTTCCTGTCTTGTACGTAGGCAAAGTTCCGGTGGAGCCATCTGGTGTCAGCTGCGTTTCCAGTCGAGGTGAATTACACGCTAGACTGAGATTCTGCTGAGGAATGGCTCTTGTGTTTTCTTATGCTGAACGTGGCTATTTAAGTTGGAAATATTAGCCAATATTTTGCAAACTACCAGGAATTACATTTTTAAGAAGATTTCACAATCCTCAAAGCTCTCACTCTGATCTTTATCACTGTTTATTTCAATGTTTCATTGCTGTTGTGTCCTCTGGTATGTAAATACAAAAACCTTCTGAAATTCTCCTTGTTCATAGTAAAGCTCTTTCATTAAAGCAGTTTTCATTTGAAATTCTTCTTCTAATGCTCTTCCCCATCACCCTGGGGTTGCTAGTTTTATTGGCAACATTACCCCTAAAACAGGCGATCTGCATTAGCAGGAATCTTCATACCACTTTAATTAAACTTTAATTTTACTTGCCATTCATGTTTAGTGTAGTTCAGGAAGCATTTGGTTTTTTCCACAGCTAAATGATGGATGACACTTTGCTACAGCCAAGGAAAGCTTTGGAGTGCCCTTAGCTCCTGCCAGGTGAGATGGGGCCCAAAACAGAGCTGGAGGAACAGCAGATCTCACACATTCCTTTTATTTTAGGCTTTCAGCCTCTTTCAGGTGGCATGATCATTGCCAGCAGTGATTCTCTCTGCATTTCCCTCTTTAGGGTTTACAGCCTGACTAAAAGGCTTTGATAATACATGGAAAAAGTATGAGTGAAGAAACCATCCACAGTTAAAAAGCAGGGCCTGAACTATCTCTAATGCCTCGATTCCTGTCTGGAAAAAGCACTGGGTATTTGATAGAGGCCATAAATAACCCCTGAGGACTGCACATGGCCCATAGAGGTTTCCAGTCTTTCACTAAATTAGTGTCATTCTTAAATCAAAAGCAACAGGCTCATCAAATGAGAGCTCTCGGTGAGGGCAAAGAAGGAGTGTCTTTGTTGTTGGCCAAAGAGAATAAAATACATTCAGATAGGAAGGGATTGCTTTGATAAAATAATTATGTAGGCTTGAAATCGCAGTGAGGTTGCTGATCTGGACGGCTTTCCTGCCAGGTCTTCATGTGCCTCATGCATATTTAACAAGGAGGAGACGTTAAGTGGAGAGATAAAATCATCTTCAACTCTCTGGGACCCTTTATTCCAAAAATGTTCTTTTTTTCTGTTGCTTCTGAAGGTATTTTAATGCCAAAGTTGTTTGCTAATGATGTCCCTTGCCTTCCTTTAGCTGTAACTGCAGGTGCTTTTGAGCCTCTCTCCCTGCATCTCTCTCACCATGAGAGAGGTTTTCTTGAAACCCAACAATGAAACATAAATCAATTTGTTAATCTGATGAAATTTGCTGTTGAATGTAATTACTTTTGGAGACATGCAATTACATGCTGATTTTTAAGAACAGGCAAACTGACATCTTCTACTGTGGGATGGAAAGATTTTAAACAAAACTGAACTGGTCCTTTAAAACATGAAACAGCTGCTTGTGTTTTATCTGCTCCTGCCACCTTATTTTTGGCATCAACCGATGACATTTTTCTCCTTTTAGAAGCTGTTCCCTTGTCGATTAAGTAATATTTTTGTTAGCACCTTCTTAAAGCCTTTAAAAGGAGGATTTCTCTCACAGGCAGTTAACCCTTGGCAGGATGTGGTGCCACTCCAGTCCTTTTTACAGAAGGGTGTAGTGTCAGCAACCCTGAAAATTGTTCATGCCAAACTTTTCCCAGGTGCTGTGTTGTGGGGGCATTTTTATCAGAGATTCATGGAATGGTTTGGGTTGGAAGGGAGATGAAGACACCTTCCACTGTCCCAAGCTGCTCCAAGCCCCAATGTCCAACCTGGCCTTGGGCACTGCCAGGGATCCAGGGGCAGCCACAGCTGCTCTGGGCACCCTGTGCCAGGCAGGGCCTGCCCACCCTGCCAGGGAGCAATTCCTGCCCAAGATCTCACCCATCCCTGCCCTCTGGCAGTGGCAGCCATTCCCTGGGTCCTGTCCCTCCATCCCATGTTCCCAGTCCCTCTCCAGCTCTCCTGGAGCCCCTTCAGGCCCTGCAAGGGCAAACCAATAAAGTCTTGGAGTTTTACATCTGCAACTTGTGATTTCTTGGGATGAACTGTAGTGACTCGCATAACTTTTGTGAGGTTTATTGTAATATCTTTCTACAGCACTGGAAGTATTTTTGAATGCCTGTTGCAAAACTTTATGCATAAATCAGAAAAGTTACAGGATACCAGAGAGACACAGTCTGCAATTCACATTTAATAATACCAGGAGCATTTCTTAGGTGGTGGTTTATTGAGATCTGACAGTGACATATGTATTGATTGCCTTAATTTTAAGGAAGCTGATTTTTTTTTTTCTCTTTTCAAATGCAAGGCTGGAAAATACAATATATAAAAAATTGCAGAATTAATTTTCTATGGAAGCTATGTCTGAATCAGGCATTAGTTTCTTCTAGGTGAGGCCAGTGCTGGTTGCTTCAAGTTGCTGTATTTCTGTGATGAATAACTTTTGAAAACACCATAACCCACCACAGAATGTCAATATAGACCCCAAATTGAAATATATTTCAGAAAATGGCTGTGAGCCATTGCTGGGGAGCTGAAAGAGCAAGATGCTTCTCTTTATACAAAGGTTTATTTAAAGAGCCAAAGATTACTGGGCAGAGTTAATGAAGGAGAGAAAAGTATACTGGCAGTAAAATAGAGGCATCCACACACTGAAATGTGACAGTGGATTCAGCCTGGCTAAACCTCAAGGGAAAGTATGTCCAGAACTAAGAGAGGGTGACAGACCTCAAAGCCTGTGGCTGCTTTAGCTTACACAGAGCCAGAGATACCAGCATTCCACTACCAGCTCTTAGCTGACTCTGCAGGGCTGCTTTTGGGGAAAAAAAAATTCCCTACAATGTCCTGAAAATCTCTTTTTCTCTCAGTTATTTTCCTGACCTTGTATCACTAAGAATTGGACTTTTTTTTACTGTATTGGCAACTGTTGCTCACAACAACGTTTACAAGCAAGAGCTGATGCTCTTAATGTGGTTTAAAGTAAATTTGGGGGGGTTTTATTTACTGTTACTTCACATCATGATGTGACACCAGGTATGACACAACTTGTGGCTTCAGTGTTGTGTAGTAATGTGACAATGTTGTCATTCAAAGGTATTTTAATTTGGTTATTTATATAAATACATATTTAGTTTGGGGCTGGAACTAGATCATCTTTAAGGTCCCTTCCAAACCAAACCATTCTATGATTCTGTATGTAATATGTATAAATACTATTCTGAATTCTACTTATTTACTTATTTTACTATTTTATTTTATTTTATTTTATTAAAGATGAGATTCCTACAGCTGGCATATTACAGGATGTTTTGCTACGGGTTGACAAATATGTTAAATTTCTCATCTAATATGTTCCTTGGAATTTACAGCATCTTTGGGGAAGGAGACAGAGCTTGTTTTCCCCATTAATACCATTGCAATCTTGAATTCTAGCTTTCATTTTTCCCCGTTTTGTCTGGTCAGAAATGATGCAAGATAGAACTTTTTGCCTGTTTCCATCTGTCAGCTATATTGAAGCCTAAAAAAATTAACTTACAAGTATTGCTTTGGCTGTTTTACATCTAGTCTTGTTTCCTTCCTGTGTACTTACATCACCTGCTCTTTAGGAAAACAACTTTTATTCCTTTTAAGCTCAGTAGACTGTAAAGCTCATTTTTACTGGACTTTGAGGGTCTGAGTGAGAGTTTGAGCTGTTGTGTGCCAAAGTTTAATTTTTTCCATGCTGAAACTCTGCAGCAATAGTTGCATGCTGCTGAATGTAACCGAGCCTGCACGCAGATGGTGTCAGAGCTCTGCTCGGCAGGAAGCCAGGGAACAGGATCGTCCCGAATGCAGCGGGGTCCTTCCCGGATGCATCCACCCCGCAGTGCCTGGGACTGGAGGGAAGTGCTTGAGGATCTGCAAGTGAGAAGATTGGAGTGTTTCCCTGCTGGTGACTTGTCTTCTGTCTCAGTGTTTAGGAACTTTATTTTTAACTGCCTTTTCCAAGTACCTCAGAGCTTCCTTGTCTCCAGAATAGTTGTTGTAATTGCAGGATCACAGAATCATTTCTGTTGGAAAACCCGCTAAGACCATCGAGTTTCCCAGCACTGCCAGGGTCACCACTGACCCCTGTCCCCAAGTGCCACATGCACAGGGCTGTTAAATCCCTCCAGGGAGGGGTGCTCCATCACTGCCCTGGGCAGCTGTGCCAGGTCAGCCCTTTGGACAGCCCTTTCCATGCAGGAATATTCCCAAAATCCACCCTGAGGCTGTTCCCTCTCCTCCTGTCCCTGTTCCCTGGGAGCAGAGCCCAACTCCCCTGGCTGTCCCCTCCTGGCAGGGACTTGTGCAGAGCCACAAGGTCCCCCCTGAGCCTCCTTTTCTCCAGGCTCAGCCCCTTCCCAGCTCCCTCAGGAATTCTCCAGCCTCTTCCCAGCTCCCTTCCCTTCCCTTGACATGCTCCAGCCTCTCAATGGATTTCTTCTTGTAAGTGCCCTGAAAGAAGAACTGAGAAGTTCAGAGAATTTAGAAAAATTCAGGAGAATTCACTGAGGATTCAGAAGAACTGAGTTTTTTCTGGCCCTGCCTTGGCTTTCTTGGGGTTTGTTTTTGTCCTGTGAAGGTGTGCAGGGCCTGAGCTGAGTTTGCTGTTTCAATTATGGGACTTTCCTGAATTTTATTTCCTAGTGCACTTTAAATTTAGATGAGTATCACAATTCCACCCCTGGCTGTTTATTGAACAAATACTTCTCCTTTGTCAGATTTTTGTGATAATTTCTGGGATGCAGTGAAATTTGGGACCACATCTTAAGCACTGCTTTTAATTTAGAGACAGTCATGTCTATGTTCGCCTCGCATAACATGAGAGGGTTCACATGGGAAGACAAAACACATATAATTGGCATTTTTGAGCCAACTGCTGACTGCAGCCAATTAGCTGAGAAGTGAAAATTTGTGACTACTGCAGGAAGGCAGCACAGTATTGGAATATAAATCGATTTTCATCTCAGAATAAGTTCAGATGTGAACCAGGTTTTATATTTGCACAGTAGCGAGTATTTGTGCCATAAAGTGCAATGGCTCAGTTAATATTGCAGCAGGTGAGGAGTAAGTCATTAATCTCTTTCATCCTTCATGCAGGAACAGAGTGACTCAGAGCAGTAGGTGTGAAAATCAAATTTGAGCGAAGATTTTATTTTTGCTTGTTGTAGAATGCAAATGTGAGCATGGGAACCTCTTCAACTGCACCAAGTTCTCTCTGATTTGGAGAAAGATGGATTTGATGGGTGAACTATTCAGTAGATGAGGAGCTGGTCCAGAGGAGGCCGTGGAGGTGTTCAAGTGTTGGAGCCTCTCTGCTCTGGAGACAGAATGAGAGCTGGGGTGTTCAGCCTGGAGAAGAGAAGGCTCCAGGGAGAGCTCAGAGCCCTTTCCAGTGCTGCTTCTGCTGTCCATACCTACACCATCAGGTGCATTACAAACTCTCTGGGATCTCCCACCTCCAAATTGTGCTCCATTTCAACTTGTTTTGTGTCAGAGGTTTTCCAGTTACAATTAACTCCTGTTAAGATACTTTCTTCTCTGAAACCTAAGGTTTAACTTTCTGTCTAGAGAATCTTTCCCTGTGGATTGGGTTAAATTTCCTGCCTAATTTCCAAATTTTGGTGCAATTTTGCTATTCATTTAAAGCAGAGATTTGTGGTGCCTTTGAAAGAGAATGTCCTTCTGCTTTTGTGGTGTGATTGGGGTATGGATTCACTCAGAAGCTGTTGGATGCGGCTTGGAGCAACCTGGTCTAGTGGAAGGTGTCCCTGCCCATGGCACGGGGTTGGAATGAGGTGGTCTTTAAGGGCCCTTCCAACCCAGCCCATTCTGTGATTCTGGAGCAGCAGCTGGAGGCCAGGTGAGGTGTCCCAGGGCAGCTGCAATAGATTATACTCCTCTTTAGGCAACAAATGGAGCTTCTGGTGCATCCATGAAATCAAGGGCAAGGATGCACCATGGAAATGTAAACTATCTAAATTTAGGGGTCTACAAATAGATGTCCTTGTGTGCCTCAGTGTTTATGGTTCTGTTATGGAATTGGTCAGGTAGTAATTTTTTTTATTTATTATTAGACACCTGCATTGGTCAGCTGAATCACAGATGAGGTTTTCATTGAGGAAAAAGGGCTGACAGGAATACCTTGTGACCCTGGATTCGGGTATCATAATCTGTGTCTGAATCCCACAAATCATCTGCAGAGGTGAATAAAGGCTTCCTTCTGGAAAATGTCCCTTGGAATTGACATTGTTGAGATAGTTTAAGAACCACCTGCCTGAAAAAGGCTCATCTTGCTGCTGTGTACTCATCCCTCAGTGAGCAGGGTCGGCTCCAAAATCCCAGCTTCTGAGGGGTGTTTTTGAAAGGCTTTTTGCCCTTCATTCCTATGATTAGCTCTCCGCTGCCTTAAGGACTTCCATGGCCCATTAATGATGGTCACAGAGCACAGGAAGCAGCAGCACATGGCAGAACTGAGGCCGTGTTCAGGTGGTGCAGCTGGATTGCTGTGTTGGCACATTCTTTCCTAAAACCTCCCAGCCAGGGCTCTTGGAATTGGCTCACCGCTCCTCTGGAGTGGAGAGCACCGGGACCGTGGATCCTGGCCATGAGTTTTGTTAGAGCACTCAGTGTTTGTGTCTACAGGAGAATGGAAATAGGGAATGACAACACTGCTCAGCAGAAGAGAAGTTTCCCCCCAGCATTATTCTAGAGGGCAAAATGAATGTTTTGATGACTTTGACATCACTCCAGAATACTTAAAGCCCCTTTGTTTTACAGCAGATCCTTTGAGAAAGGCACAGGCACTCAGCATTCAGGCCATGGTGTCCTGTAAGCATTGTCTGTATTTGCCAAGGTCATATTGAATCCTTGCCTCTAACCATAGGAAAAAAAAGACATGACAGTGGAGATTTGGGGAAGAAATAGAGGTGCATAAATGTCACCTGCAGCTTAATTGGTTTGTGGCTTTCTCTCACTGGAAGCCTGTGGAACTCCCAGCTTTCCACATTTTCCTGCTGTTTTTTGTTTGTTAACTTTGCTGCTGGGACTAGATTGAAATAAAAAGCAAAAAGCAGCGCAAAACCCTCTAAATTTCTGTGTGGTCCTGTAGACTTTCAAAACACAAGTGCTGTAGCATTCTCCCACCTGCCAGGTGAGGTTAATGGATGTAGCAGTTGCACCTTTTGATACCTTCTGAATTCACAGCAAGCCCCAAGCTCTGGGAGCCAGCTTCATATTGCACTGTCTCTGTTGGGTCTCTCTAGTTTCAGAATTTAATTAGGCTTTTACTTTTCTTTCTTGCACAGTTCTATTTTAGGAGCATGTCCTGTGCAAAATATAATTTTTAGTTTCTCTTTTTCTCATCTCTGATATGAAATAGGGATGAAAAGGAAGGCGCTACTGGTGGGAAGTTAGTCACTTTATATATTTGTGAAGAAAGATAGAAATAAAATGTGTCAATAATCCTGAGTTGTTACCAAGGTTAAAAAGTTGTGGAAAGACTATTTTCTGTGGTTGTTCATGTTTTATCAAGTGTTTAGAGACCCAAAATGTACCAAATTATGGTATGAAATTGCCATACTTGAAATATTCTTTGGCACATTCACAGAATCCCAGAATAGTTTGGGTGGGAAACGACCTTAAAGCCCATCCATGGGCAGGGACCCCTCCCAGTGTCCCAGGCTGCTCCAAGCCCCAGTGTCCAGCCTGGCCTTGGGCACTGCCAGGGATCCAGGGGCAGCCACAGCTGCTCTGGGCACCCTGTGCCAGGCAGGGCCTGCCCACCCTCCCAGGGAACAATTCCGGCCCAAAATCCCATCCAGACCTACCCTCAGGCAGTGGAAGCCATTCCCTGTGTCCTGCCCCTCCATCCCTTGTCCCCAGTCCCTCTCCAGCTCTCCTGGAACTCCTTTAGGTGCTGGAAGATCCCCCAGAGCTTTCTAACACCCCCAACTCTTACATTATCTGTTCTTTAGTTAATTTTAGATTAGGGGTGCAAATATGTTCAATATTGGAAATCACTTGAGTGTGGAGAAGTTGTTGTCCTAATCTCATTGTGGTGAATAGTTTTGTGAATAGTTCCTGTAAAATTTCAGTAACTTCCAGCACACATGGAAAGAGTTATGCTGTGATGAATTACCTGTACATCTGTTTATTACAGTTAAATGGGAGGAGTTTTACATGGTCTTCAGTGAAAAAATACAAGAGAAATATAGACTGGATATTAGGAAAAAGTTTTTTACAGAAAGGGTAATAAAGTATTGGAATGGTCTGCCTGGGAGGTGGTGGAGTCACCGATATGTTTAAAACAGCCTGAGTGTGGCACTGGTGCCATGGTTTAATTGAGGTTAGTGTTGGGTTGGACTTGATGATCTTGGAGGCCTCTTCCAACCTAATGATTCTGTGATTCTAAGTTACTCAAATTTGGTTCTTACTGTATTTAACAAAAAATTTCTATATAATTTCTTATTTGGTTGTGGGCTGATTTTTCTTAGTGGTATGTGAAGCTCAATTGATTTTTAAAGAGTTCAGAACACTTGTAGATCGCAAGAATGGAGGGTAAAATAATTTTAGGTATGTTGCATGTACAGGTTTAAGGTGAACTTAGGTCTTAGTTGGCCTACTTTAGTACAAAATTGTAATCTCAAAATTATTCTCAATTTTCTTTTCTCTTGAAGAACAAACTCTGGTTCTTAGGCAAACCAGGTCCTGGTATGTAATTGTTCTAATTGGTTTTTCAAATTTTCTATCAGTCACAGGCTGTAGTTTAGCTCCAGTACTATTTTGAGTTTGAAATACCAACTGTTACTGAAATGTCAGTTGGGATCAAATATACTTTTCCTTTGCTTATATTATTTTGTGACCAAGTCATTTGCCATTAACTCCTTTGAAATTTGTGTGTATTCATTTCAAAACCAGTGTAATTTTTAGATGTTGTCCAGCTAGAGAAAGCCAAATTTTCTTCTTGGCTTCACATTTTAAGCTAATCAAATGATAAAAAATGTAAAGCTCTTCATTAGAAATTTTTGTCAGTCCATGCAGCCAGCTACTTCTGGTTCTCTGGAAAGCAGGTGGATTTTTTTTTTGGTGCTTCAAATGATGTGGCAATAGAAAAAGCAGTACAGGTGGTTGTGCTCTCCAAGGTACCTTTCCAGATAAGATAAACATAACCTTTGTAATATTCTTTGGAATTAATGTAATTATCTGATCCTAGCTACCTAAGGGTGCTGTGTTATTCCTAAGAAAAAGGTATAAGACATCCTTGAAAGCTGTGTGTGGCTTGGGAAGAGTCAGGAAGCTGCTTCATGGAGAAGGATCTGGCTGTGCTGCTTGCCAGTGGCTGAAGGTGACTCCAGGTGTGCCCAGGAGCAGGTTGAAGTTGGATATTAGGAAAAATTTCTTCCCAGAAAGGGTTGTCCAGCCCTGGCTGCCCAGGGCAGTGCTGAAGCCCCCAGCCTAATCCTCCCCCTGGAGGGATTTTGAAGTCCTGTGGATGTGGCACCTGGGGACATGGGGCAGTGGTGGCCTGGGCAGTGCTGGCGGGTGGTTGGACTGGATGGGCTCAGAGCCTAAACCTGAACAATTCTGGGATTCTTTGATATGAAAGTGGGGATTGGATTGTGCAGCTGAGCTAAGGCTCTGCCCTGTTCCTGGGGGAGGCTTTCCAGGTCCCCAGTGTGAGCCCCACAGAGCTTCCCTGCAGTTAAACTGCTTCATCCTTTGGTACAGAATTGGTTTTTTTGAGAATGGATAAATGAATCTTCTACCATAAGTTAAACTTAATTAAAAATCCGCACTGCTAAGAAATTGGTGCCATATTTTTTGTGGATCCAGAATGAACAGCCTACTTTCAACAGCTATTTCCAACCAAACTTTCAATGTAACTGAATTAATTAAATCCTGGGAACCGATTATATTAGGGGAAATTAAGCTCTAAGTAAGCAAACCATTAACAATTATGAGACCAAATTGCCTGTGACACAGATTGGTCAGGTTTGATGGCACAAGTATTTTCAGCTTGTGAAGAATAAATTGTAGAAACAACCTGGGTTTTTTTAATCCATGTATAGGATGTAGGTCATCAGTTGGGCTTTATAGGAGAAGAACTCCAATAGGTAGAGAAAAGAATCACCACTGGTAAAGCATTTGTAAAGCTTCTATGTGAAATAAACCTAATTTTTTGTTGGTTTTGTTTTATTTCCTGCAGTTGTCATCAAAAAATGAGAAGCCCTTCTCTGGTAACAGTCTCATTCATCTTTTATAGATTCTCTATTATTTTAAAATAAACAGATTTTTGTTTCTTCTAATGGGAATAAGTTTTGGTTTCCATCAGAGAAACTGATCCTGATGGTCATCCACAGGGGATTGGTCTGTTAATGATTCCTTTGTGCGTTTAATTTTCTTTTTCTGCTAAAGGATTGTTGATACATAACAAGGGCTTTAGTTTGAAATGCAGCTCTTATAGTCACTCAGCATCATGGTTATTCTTAGAAATAATAAGAAAAGTTATTATTTTTATACTGGTTGTGTTACTTGTTTGTATTTTGGAATGTGATATTTCGGTAAGGATTATCTTTGCCTTAAAGACATTCCAGAATATTATGTTTATTCCAGAATATCCATTTATACAAATACTGTACCACTTGAGTTACTAGGCACCGATATTTTATACAAAAAGTGGAATCTTGCTCACTGTCTTTTAATAATCAAAATACTATTGGGAAGCATTTCAGAAACAAAGATCAAGAAGAAACTCTGTGTTTTCTTGTCTTTTGTAGGCAGGACTGTTGAGGTTGCAGCATCTGGTGTGCAGGTTTGGAGTTCACTTTCCAGCCACATAGTGGTTGTGTGCTGCAAAGGAACTTTCAACTTCAAAATATTTCAATATATTTATAAGAAAACTGTTTGGGGCAGCTTCTCTACCAAGTTACAATGGATATTTAAAGCAAATACGGTCATAGAAAGTGTTCCAGAGCAATAGAAAGCCAAGCAATGACTCACTTTACACATATTCATGAATTTGGGGATGTGGCTGTTGCGGGGAGGAGGCACTTATGTTTATGCTAATGTTGCCATAAGTACTGTTTATTAAGGGAGAAAAACAACAAATGTCACCAGAAATGGATTTAATATCCATGAAAAGCTTTTGTCAGTGCAGATTTCACTTTAATTCTGAAATAAATTGTGTTTCTTCATGAAAGAGTTAATGTCCTGTTGTGGTGCTGAGAGATTGATAGGCAGAGGAAATAGGAGGTACCTGGAAAGAACTTCTGATTTCTAATACTGCACAAGTTGCTTTTCTCTTGGCTTGCCTCCCCTCCACGTTGTTATTTTTACCCAGGCTCCCTAATCTTCCCTTTTGCCTTTAACCACCTCCCAGTTTCCTGTTCTCCTCTTTCCTCTGGTTTTTGTCCCAAATATTCCGTTGTTTTTCGCTGCTCTCTGCTGTTGCATTGCAGGGCAGTGAGCTAAGATGAATGCCATAGCTGTTTTCACAGTATCTATCATCTTCTGTGTTTCATGCCTCTTTGCAGCTCTTGGTGTAAGTTCCTTTTCCAAGGAAATTTTGATGTCTGGATATTGTTTGAAATGTAAATACTGAATTTTGGGCTGCTGTGTAAACAATAATTGAAGATTTTCACTTTTAATTAAAGATTATTTGCAGCTCTTTGAAACCTCTGTTCTAAGTTTTTGAAGTAGTGTTTTCTTCAATGTGCACTGAAGAATATTCCTTGGAACACAGCTGGGAGACAGAGTGACTTGATCAGCTTCATTTTTGGGATATATGTTTCCAAAACAATGTGAAGTTATAATTTATTTTATTTTCCCTCAGAATATTTCCATTCTTTTTCAAAAACTGTTCAAAAATATACATTGATCTGAGTAAAGATGCTTTTCATTGTCATTTTCAGTCCTTTTTACATATCTTGAAATACAAATTTTCTTTCCAGTAAGTAACAGAAAGAATTTGCTTTTCTTTTGCAGATTGCATTCTCACAGCACAGCAACTTTATGGACCTGGTGCAGTTCTTTGTGACATTTTTCAGGTACTTTTCATTTAAGACAACTAAATGTTATTTCTTTGGGTTTTGGGCTTCAGAGTTTGGGTTCTTCTTGACCTGTTTTTTTAACTTAAATATCCTACTTACAGCACAGCCTAGGAAATGGAAATCTTCAGTCTGATTTAAATATTTAATTAGGAATTATGTTAAGGAAATTAATTATCTGCCCATCTTGGCCAGTGTATGTAGGAGAGGGAGGATGGGGCTAGGAGAGGCTTTTGGAAAAAGAGAAGTTCCTTTTGAGATGGTGTAGAAAACGTTGACTTCCCACAGATAATGTGTGACTTTACTGCACGTTTTCACACATCATTGGACACCAGGCATAAACATGGGGAGTTGTTTTGCAAAGAGTTAAGTCTGGAGTAATTTCCAACTCTTTTAGGTACCAGCTGTTGATTTTAAACTGAACTCTGAAAGTATGTCAAGTTAAATACTGACATTTGTTACAGTACAATAGAAGCCAAATACTTCTGTTTTTCATACACAGCTTTAAGTTCATTTCTTAGTGTAAAGTGAGCTGATGATTCCCTCAGAGTGGGAACCAACAGAAGCCATTTCAATCCTTATCTCCTCTTCTGTCCTCCAAAAAATACAGCCCTACCAAAGAGGTGAAGCACTTCCAAAGCACAATAGACCCTCTCTTCAAAGCTTCAAAATCCAGTGTATTGGCCTCTATTTTAGGGACTGTTAATATTTCAGAATTATAAGCCAATCCTTGATCAATAAGAAATCCTACAGGGGGGATATACACTGAGTAAACACTACTCCAGGTTTTACAGTGTGTTCTAAACTGGGCAATCTTATGCCTGGTGTAAAATGAGCAGTAGGAATACTATCTTGCTTTAGATTTGATGCTAAATTTAATTAAAGCAAGAAGTTCCAGACAGACCCTTCAGACAAGTGGTTTATTTCTTTTTTTTTTTTTTTTTTTCCATATAGAGCTTTTAGAGAGTAGAATCTGCCTTAGTACAGTCCCTGGGAAACAGTAGGTTTGGACCACCACCTTCCTGCCATTGGAGCAGGGTAGGTGGTTACTCCTGGCTCAGACTTAAGCATTTGTTTTGCTTAATTAATCACAGTCAACATCTTCCCTAAAAAATCTTTGTGGCAGGGTAATTGCTTGTTAGGAAAATTAAGAGGGAAGCAGTTGGTTCTTTAGTTCTTTTCTGCTTGTCTAAGATACATCTACACTACAAAACTGGTCCATCAGTGCTTTACAGACCCAACTACATCTGCATGTGAGGGTTTAAACTCTTCAGTATGAGGGATTGCTCCAGATTCATTATTTGAAGAGATTCCTGGAGCAGCTATGGCTGCCCCTGGATCCCTGGCAGTGTCCAAGGCCAGCTTGGATACTGGGGCTTGGAGCACCCTGGGACAGTGGGAGGTGTCCCTGCCATGGCAGGGGAGTGGAACTGGATGATCTTCAAGGATCCTTCCAAATCAAATCCTTCCATGGTTCCAGTCCCTGGTTAAAGCAGAAGATAAGTGCGTTGTGTATCTCAGTGAGCAGCTGAACAGACAGGCCCAAAGGCTGCAAGTTTCCTTTCCTCCATCACTATTGTCATGTGGATCTCCTTGAGAAGTAATGTTGCAATATTATTTAACAACCCAACAGGCCTGAGGAATAGGAACATGTGGAATTAAAAGAAGACAGTTTAGTGTTGTTTTCCATTTAAGCATTTATAATGTGTTAGAAATTATTTGATTCTTTCACTACTCCTAAGTACTTGTCTCCAAGTGTTTTATTTTACAGTCACTATAACTCCCTAATTAACCAGTGGATTAGAACAGTGTGATTCATCTCAGTGGGTGTAGGGGAAACTAGTGAAACATTTGCATTTTTAATGCTTTAGGGCACATTTCATAATTACTGTTGGATCCAACGCAGACCATAAATAATATCTGAGAGCCCCCTGTGCTGTTAATAACCAACAGCTGAGAATTTGCTCCCTAAAATAGAGGCAAGGAAAACGGTTTGTGAAAACCTAAAACCAGTTGGTAACACTAACACCAAACTCAAAAAGTGGGATATGTATCCATTTTTTAGGTGTAATGGAGACCTGAAGAGATGTTGTTCTGGAAAGTAGATGTTTAGAGTGGATTTGTATTTGCACATTTATAGGGTGCTGCTTCATTTTGCTGTTCTGCAGGAAATGCAGGAGTTGCCCAGAGAAGCTGTGGCTGCCCCATCCCTGGCAGTGTCCAGGGCCAGTTTGGATGGGGCTTGGAGCCACCTGGGTTAGGGGAAGGTGTCTCTGCCCATGGCAGCGGGGCTGGAACAAGGTGATTTTTAAGATCACTTCCAACACAAAGCATTTTGTGATTCTATGCATTTGGGAAATTTTTCTGGGCTGGAGGTACTGTGGCACATTTCTGTGTTCTGGAAGCCACTTTCCCCACTTGGTTGTAAGCTCATCCTGTGTTTTTCTGCTGTTCCTGTGCAGTTGGAGGCATCATCTGTGCCTTGAGCTGTGTGTGCACCTGAGAGGGAAATGGGGCATTTTCAGTTTCATTGCTGACATTTGAGATGAATTAGGTCAATGCAATCCTTGCAGTGGGCTGCTGCATTGCCACACTCCAGCACTGCTGAGTTTGTGATATCCCAGCACTGGCTGGGCTGCCTGTGGGATGCCCAGGGATATGGAGGAGCAGGAAGCTGGTCCTGCATTCAAACACCACCAGGCAGTGTGCAGCCTGACACAGCACTGGTTTCCATTTCATTTAGGAGCTGGCTACTGCCATCAGTGGACTGTGCCTCCCATTTAAAGGGGCTCTTGGACTCCTGGAGTTCAGCACCAAGCCAGGAAGGGGCTGTATATTGCCCTTCATTTGTACCACATTAATGTTTTATTTTAAGCTAAGAAAATGTCAGTGGATAAAGGTTGGGTAGAGTGGTGAAGTGCTGAGGTCGTTAACATTGCATTATAATTGGAGGAGAGGAGAAATGATATTCCAACCATTGTTAACCTTTGCAAAACTAATGAATTGCAAGTAAACTGGGTTTTCTCTTTCCTGCTCTCTGCTTTTCATAACACAGAAAAATTTACAGATTGAACAGTTGTCTTTCAGCACATAGTTTGAGCTATTTTGACAATTTCTAGTGAACATTTTTATATTTGTATCTGTACTTCCTTATCTTCCAAAAAAATCTGTGTGCCAGCACACGTATCACAGATATTCATCACTAATGTAGCTTTATGTACTGAAGGTGTAAAAATATTTGTGGCCTTGAAAGCACATATTACTGCCCAATAATCCTTCCCTCTTTTTCCTTCCCCCTTTTTCTTTCTCTTCCCTTTTTTCATTCTTCCCTTTTCCTTTTCTTCCCTTCAACCTTCAGCCTAGAGAACACTTGAGAGACCTTATTGGGATCTCTACATACATGAGAGTGGCTTCAAGAGAAGATGGGGAGGGATGTTTAAGTGGAGCCTGTAGTGACAGAACTTGATATTAAAGGTGGTCCATTGAGACTGGATTAGGGGAGAATTTTTTTATGGTGAGGGTGATGAGACACTGAACTAGGTTTCCCAGAGAGGGATGAATGTCCCATCCTTTGAAACATTCCAGTCCAGGTTGGACAGGGCTCTGAGCAATCTGACCTTGTTGAAGATGTTCCTACTCACTGCAGATGGGTTGGACTGGATGACCTTTTAAGGTCTCTCCAAGCCACACCATTCCATGATTCTATTCTATAATCTCGTCCTAGAGCTTTATTACACTGATTTACCATATACCTCTGGTGTCTTCTGCTGCACTTCTCTTTTGGTTCGCACAGGCACAGTTCATTTTGTTTCTTGCTGTTTGTCTTGTCTTCATTGCCTGTCCTTGAAATGTCCTTCTAAGGGAGTGCAGTGTCTGCTCTAGTCTAGTGGGAGGGGTTGCTGCCTGTGGGAGGGTGGTTGAAACTGGATATCCGGTCCCTCCCAGCCCAAACCAGAGTGTGATTCCATGATCCAGCACTGACCTGTCCCACCGAAGCCTTTCAATGATTGTTGGAATAATGGGTGTTACTTCACAAATGGAAAAAAAGCTGCCAGTTCAGTGTTTTTGTGGTGGCACGTCAAACCTCGTGTGCCCCTGTTAGAATGGAAATGGTGTAATTTTAGTTTGATAAAATAATTGGACTTGTTCCTCAGAAAAACTTGAGCAGGAGTGTTGTTTGCTCAGTACAAGACTCAGGCAGATGGTTTTATGTGCTATATATTGTTTTTCTTGACTATAAGTATTTTCCCGGTGTTTTCATTAAGTGGGAATGGCCTCCTGCAGTAATTCAAATCTGGAGGTATGCTGCAGATATTTTATTTACTCTTCTTGCTTATTAAATTATTTTTTACTGCTGCACAAATGGCATTACTAAATATGTGCCTAAAATACAGTCTGACTCCCTTTTTTAAATAGAAAAAGGAAGAGCTTGGGAATATCTTTATTTCTAACAAAATGAAGAAGATTAACAGTTTGGCATCCATAACTTCCTTCTTTCCATGTTCCCAACACTCTTTACTTCATCCTCCATAATCATAGAATAGAATCATAAGATCATCTGGGTTGGAAGAGCCCACTGAGATCACTGAGTTCAAGCACCCCCCCAGCACTGCCCAGGCCACCATTGCCCCTGTCCCCAAGTGCCACATCCTTTGAAAGTGCCACAAGGCTTTGAAATCCCCCAGGGATGGGCACTCAACCCCTCCCCCTTCCGTGCAGAATTTCCCCCAAATCCACCCTGAGCCTCCCCTGGCCCAGCCTGAGGCCATTCCCTCTCCTCCTGTCCCTGTTCCCTTGGAGCAGAGCCTGACACCCCTGGCTGTCCCCTCCTGGCAGGGACTTGTGCAGAGCCACAAGGTCCCCCCTGAGCCTCCTTTGCTCCAGGCTCAGCCCCTTTCCCAGCTCCCTCAGGAATTCTCCAGCCCCTTCCCAGCTCCCTCAGGAATTCTCCAGCCTCTTTCCCAGCTCTCTCAGTTGCTCCTCATCAGACTTCTTGTCCTGGTTTTGACTGGGATAGAGTTAATTTCTTCTCAGGAGCTGTTCTAGTGCTGTGGTTTGGATTCAGAATGAGAATAATGTTGATAATACACTGATGCTTTGGGTATTGCTAAGTTGTGTTTCTCAGAAATTTGTTGGTTTTTTTATTTTGGTTTGGTTTTTTTCTCTTGCTCTGCCAGTGGGGACTTATTCAAACTGAGAGGGATCATAGCTGGGACAGGTGACCCCAACTGGCCAAAGGGAAATTTCACACCTCACTACATGCCCAGTGTATAAACTGGGGGAGTTGTCTGGAGGGGTCTGATCTGGGAAGGGGTGCTGGCATTGCTCAGCAGGTGGTGAGCAGTTACACTGTGCATCAGTTGTTTGGTTGGGGTTTTTAGTTTCTCTTTTTAATATCATAATTAGTATTAGCCATGTTATTGTATTTTATTTTGGTTTTTTACTTCTGATTCTCCTCCTCACTCCACCAGAGTGGGGGAGAAGAGAAGGGGGTTGAGTGGCTTTGCAGTGCTTAATTTCCACCTGGGTTCGACACCTGCCCCTGTACTCCAGACCCTTCCCTGTCTCCATTGCCCTCCTCTGCCACAGCTAAGGTGAGTTGTGGCTTGTTGAGCCTTGTGCCATCCTCAGCAGAAGATGAGGTCAGGGATCTGGTTTGATGGGCTACAGGCAGCTGTCTGACAAAGCCCAACCAGCCACGTGCATGTTATATACTTGTTCCAATTATTTCAAGGTTTAATGCACCCATTACTTTAAAATGTGTCCTGTAACTCGCCAGCATATTAAAATTTACTTGTAAATAACACTTAAATAACTTCTAGTTCATCAAAATAATTTGCGCTGTGTTTCTAGTAATCATGGCAGTGCTTTCTGAAATTATTAAGTGACCTGTATATGTTAAAGCACATTAGCAATGAGGCTGCTGTGCATTTTGGTGTTTAAAGCTGCCATTTTTTACAAGCAATTCTGATGTGGATAAACATTCCACGAGGGTTTAATAATTGGGCCCTAATACACCGGATGGATTTTCTTCTCTCCTCCTGAGAATGCATCACAGTAAAATGCTGATGGAGTTTCCCAGACATTTAAAAATGCAAGTGGACTTGTTTGAAAAGCTTTAAAGATACCAGGAGCAGAGAGAATATTTTCTCTATGGTGAAAAGGAGATTAAAGTCCAGAATAAAACCAGACAGTGTGTTGAAGTTCAGATTTTTGTGTCAGTGTGGGAATACCCTGTGGTATTCTGGAAGCTGATCAACTGTTTTGAGGCCAACTGAGGAGAGATTATTTATAACCACATTGCTCATTTATTGTACTTAAATAATCTAATGAATAATTTAAAATGTGTTAATAATGCCATTTGCCAAATAGAATATTGTCCATAAATTTATCTCCTCCCTGCATTGCAATAATTATGCTGTGTAAGCACAAATTTTTATAACTGTGTGAGTCAATAGAAACTCTACTTGGTAGAACCTGAATGAAATGGTTCAAATTTCCCTGGGAGGAAAAAATTCTCCAGGGTGTTAGGTGGCTCTTGATAGTTCTTCTTCCTTCCAGTCTGGTTTCACACCTGAGTTTGCTGGTTTCCTTTTTTTCTGTTGGAAGAATTTAACTGGTCTCAAACAGGCTATAGGAAAATGAAAATCTAACAGCTGATAGAATCACAGAACAGTTTGGGTTGGAAGGGAGCTTAAAGATCACCTTGTTTCACCCCCTTGCCACCTCCCAATGTCCCAGGCTGCTCCAAGCCCCATCTAAGCTGGCCTGGAACACTTTCTGGAATGGGGCCACCAGAGCTGCTCTGGGCACCCTGTGCCAGGGCCTGCCCACCCTCCCAGGGAACAATTCCTGCCCAGTGTCCCATCCAGCCCTGCCCTCTGGCAGTGGGAAGCCATTCTCTGTGTCCTGTCCCTGCAGCCCTTGGCCCCAGTCCCTCTCCAGCTCTCCTGGAGCCCCTTTAGGTTCTTGAAGGGGCTCTAAGGTCTCTCTGGAGCCGTTTGAGATGGAGGAAGCTGCAGAGAGAAGACTTGGGTGAAGAGTGGATTTCTGGGATAAAGGATGCTCTTGGTAGGCTGTTATTTTTGGAGAAAAAAGAGGAGAGGGCAAAGCAAATGCTATAGTAAAAGTTTCTTTTTAAAGTCATTTGTAAGCAGGTGGATATTCGTGGCTGGCAGAGATGTCTGAAGCTGTTGAGGAGAGAGCAGGGCAGAGCACAGCTTTAACCAGGTCTCTGCCAGCCGTTGGCTCTCACTCTGGATCATTTCCCAGCACATCTCTCTCTGCATGCAGCTGGTTTTTTCTGCTGGTTCCATAGCTACAAAGTTGCTTTTCCAGAGCAAGTTGGGAAAAAACTCTTCTTTAAAGCTACTGATTCTCACATCAGATCTTTTAACTTATTTCGGGGTGGTTTAGGCTGAGTAAACGCAACAATAGATCTTGACTTGGCTCTACCCCTGGGGCTTTTCCAGCAGGTGATGGACTGCAGCAGGCTCTGCCTTTTATTTCTCCCAGAGTGCTTCCAAGGGATGTTAGTTCAAGGGAGAAGATATATTTCCTTAGTGATTTTATAGCTTTTGTGGGTATTTGCTGCCTCCTTGTGACAATACAAAGATGTATGGTGCCGTTCCTTTGAAATACAAGGGTACTGTGGTGAGCGTTTCAGGAGAAGTTTTTATTAGTCTTTAATTGTTAATTCCTCTCTGTGTTTTCTCAAGAAAGTCTTAGCTGTGGTGCCAGAAATGGGCAGGAAGGAGAAACCAGTGAAAGACTGTGGAATATGCAGACTTAAGCAGTGTTGAATTTTGGAAAGGGGATTTTGTAATGAAGGTGATCCTCTTAGTTTTCCACTCTAAGCTTTCTTCTCCACGGGAGTAAATAATACGTAGGGAGACATATTTGCAGTGCCACTGAAAATGCGGTGCCTCGGGACATGGTTTAATGGTGGCCTTGGCTGTGCTGGGTTAGTGGACTCAATGATCTTAGAGGTCTTTTCTAACATGAATGATTCTGTGATTATATGAAGACAACCCAAAATAAGAGGTCCAACAATTTTCAAATTACTGAGATCACTTTTTTCCTAGAAAGATGCCATCCTTATAGCAGCTAAGCATGTTTTGATGTGTATCTTCCATTTGTTGTGTGTATTTCTGGAGGTGTCTGACAGATACGTGTGACTGGAGCATGTTGTTGTATAGAGGTGGAGACCTTGTTGACTTTGCTGGCTGTGAGTGGCACAATGCAAGTTCATCTGTATCCTTGACCTCCTGAGTAACTCCTCCTGGAGAAACTCCTCTGAAATGGGCAATTTAACAGAGGTGCTTGAGATTAATGGCATTTTTGCCATTGCTGGAATTTTTCCTCTGCCCTTTAGACTTCCATCCTTTTTCCCCAAATAAAGGTGTACTGAGGAGGTCAACATGGATAAGCTGTGACAGCAGCTTGTGTTGCACATAAACTGCAGCTGAAATCGTAAAGGTTGGCCTGAGTTGGAAGGCACCTTAAAGCTCATCCAGTTCCATGGGCAGGGACACCTTCCACTCTCCCAGGGTGCTCCAAGCCCCATCCAGCCTGGCCTTGGACTCTGCCAGGGATGTGGAAGCCACAGCTGATGTGGACACCCTGTGGCAAGACCATGCAAGTCAAACAAGTGCAAGTTTTCTAGTATTACATGCTGTATGATAGTAAAGCATATTTCTGTGCGTATCTAAGCCTGAAACCTGTAACCCCATCACTGACTGGCTGCCTTTGGGTGTCTGTGCCCAATCCATGGAGTTTTCATGTCATGCAGTCTGTAGATGTGAACAATAAGAACAATCTACATGATTCGGCAGTAAGAACAGTCTCTCACCTTTTGCATTTCTCAGGGAATGGTTCCTGATGTCTATTGTGGTGTTTAATTGTAGGCATTTCCAAATCATAGTATCACAGAATCATTTAGGTTGGAAAAGCCCTCTGAGGTTAGTGAGTTCAAGCACTTGCCCAGCACTGCCACCACTGACCCCTGTCCCCAAGTACCACATCCACACAGGTTTCAAATCCCTCCAGGGATGAGGACTCCACCCCTGCATTGGACACTTCCAAATCCTGACCACCCTTTCCATGCAGGAATTTCCCCAAAATCCACCCTGAGCCTCCCCTGGCCCAGCCTGAGGCTGTTCCCTCTCCTCCTGTCCCTGTTCCCTGCGAGCAGAGCCCGACCCCCCCAGCTGTCCCCTCCTGGCAGGATGCAGTGTGAGAACATCTCTGCAGTCCTTTGCACATTCTCTCTTCAAGAGAGAGCCCTGTTGGAAAATCCAGAGCCCGGTGTTACTGTGACTACTGCACTTGAGCAAATAAATCATCTGTTCTGATTAATCTTCCTTTTGATGGAAACTTTTCTTTAACCTGTCGTTCAATACAGGCCGGAGCCTGGGCAGAGGTTTGGAGATGTTTTCTGTAACCCATCAGGGCAGTCCTAGAGCAAAGAGGCTTCTTCTGAGCCCGAGAGGGGTTCAGATTTTAATCTTCTCTTGTGTGCCTTGAAGTTGCTCATTAGGTATTCAGTGTGATAAGATCATAACTGTCAATACAGTCAGTTATTATTACTACTATTACTGGTTTTTGTTATATCTGCGTCCTTGCATTTTTCCTGGAAATTGATATTTCCATTCTTCCTTTTCCCCCCTCTTTTGACTGAAGAAAACCAATATAGATTTGGGGAAATCAAGAAATGCCTGTAGTTCTGCAACAGCCTGCCTGCTCTACACTGTATCTTATTTTTGTAATTTGGAAAGGAAATAATAATCAATTTTCTCTGCTTCTTTCAAGGCTTTTCTTTCTGGGGTTATCCTCTCACTTAAAATATCACCAGAGATAGGTCATAGTGGCTTTCTGAATCTGTTTCAATCTTTCAGCCTTACTGTCATTTAAGGAAGTCAGATAGGGAACTTAAGAACAACATTTTTTGCTGAAAATGAGTATGTCATTCCTCACAGTCCAGCACTGAACTATGCTGGATTATCTTTCTTCAGTGTATCTCTAATTATTATGCAATTTATGCATTTAACTTTGCATTTCCTGGAGTTTTTCAGCTGCCAATGTGTTATGAACAAGGGCAATAAAATATTATTTTCCTCTTTTTTCCCCTTTCCTTTCCAGTTGTTTCCTGTCATTGCTCCTCGTGGCAGCTGTGGTTTGGAAGATTAAACAAAGTTGCTGGGCATCACGACGGAGAGAGGTGAGAGGGATAAAATGTTGTTCCTTAAACGACTTTTTAATAGTTGTTCTCTCTAGATGTGTATTTATTCATACATGCATCACATTAACCTTAAATTGAAGGCTAAGCTAGTTCAGTTAATGCTGCTGTTTAGGCCTTTAGCCTATTTTTGATTACAGTTTCAGTGACAAATTGTTATTTTAGTATCCTGATGCTGCAGTTTGTGTGAAGCACCAAAAAAATAGGGGTGAATATCCTGAATTCCCAGAACTTCTATTTCTAGACAGTGTAAGTACAAAACTACATAAGTTAGGAGATTCTTTATATCTGTTTCAAAATAGAAAATAGAAACATTACACTTTTGTGTATTATGTTAAAAAAAATAAGTCAAATCCCCACTTTCAATTTAAATCTGATTCAGATATTTTGGGTAGTTGGTTTTTCCCCCCCTGGAACATTAGGAGCATAAGAAGAAGGTGGGGAAGCCACCCAGGATGTGGAAATGTGTAGTTTACTACTTAAAAATGTGAATTTTAAAGCCAAAGTTTTTCTGCTTCACCTACCCATGGTCCAGATGAGCTTCACAACTATTTGTGTTTGCATCATGTAAATAACTTTGTGCTTTATGCCCCCAAAATGTGGTTCTTCCTTGTTTATCCCTGATTTTTGTTCACTACCTTCTTTTCTTTCTTCTCAATGGAACCTGATTTTCTGTTCCCCCAAAGTGCTCAGGGTGACCAAGGTGAGGTGGCCAATTGTGTTATGGCACGAAGAATATATCTCTAGTCCTCATTTCTCAGAACAAATGCCCACACACACAAGTTGTGTTTGTAGAGAAGTCCTGTGTGCCACAAGCAACCGGCCACACATTCATCAGGTTTTCTTGGTGTGCTAAAAGCATTGAATGTGCAGGTATCAGGTTGGGCTGGGCTGCACCTGGAATTATTTCTAGGAGCTTTGTCTTTTGTTAATCTGTTTATTTCTATGCAAAATGAGAGAAACCAGACATATTTGAGTGAGTTCATGTGCATTTTCTGTCTATAGTTATCTATATGTCATCCCCCAAGGCCACCAGATTCCCCAAGGAATGAGGTGTGCTTCTTCCCTGCTTTGGGATTTTGGCTGAGATCTGCCCATTTTTCTGGGTTTTCCTCTCAGCTCTCCTGGTGGGATGAAGCTCTTGGCAGCTGCAGACACCCAGCCATGTCACTGTTCTGTTCAGGAGTGGTTTGTTCCCACACAGGAGTTGATCAAGAGGATTTGGGGGATTAATTTTTACAGTGTTGGAATTCTTTGCAAGTCCCTGTTTCCTGCATGTCTTCAGAAATCTGTAGCTGGTTATACTTTGCAGTGCAGTGGTGTGAATAATATGAATTTATTCCATGTGAGGAGCTCCTCTCTGGTAATAAAGCAGGATGATGTCTGATAACTCTTCTCCTCTTCTTCCTCTTTCTGCTTCAGATGCTTCTGCTCTTACTGGTGAACTCACTGCAGAATATAATCATTGCTTTTCAAACAGATAACCCTTAATCTTGGAAATAATGGAAGTCTTTGAGGTTTCCTGTATTCTCTGAAGGTAGATAAGTTGTTACTAGGGCAGCTGTTTTTTTCCTGCTCACTTGCTTGGCAAGAAACTAAGCTGGAGTTAGCATAACATCCCTTGTGGCTCCTGGGGTTAAATGTTATCAAGGAATGTATAAGGAATACAGACTGAGAGGTAAATACTGTGCTGTTGAGCTGTGTTAAAGTATTTGAGTGGTGGCCTAAGTGAGGAATGTCTCTATAAATTAAGTTACAGTCTGATGCATGTTTTAAGGAAAAAAAAGTACTGGACTACTGGCAACATATTGGCATGTTTCAGTCTAAATTCAATCTACATGTGTGGCTGTTTGACAGGCAGTTCATCAGGGTGGTGTTTTCCAGGCACATTTCTGTCTTTTGCTGTTATTTATCTCGCTCTCTCTTTTTATCTAGTGACTCTATCTTGTAATTCATGGATCTCTGCTGTTCCATTCATCTTCTGTTAGAAATACTTGTAAATCTTGAGGAAACAGTTTAAACTCTTTGTTGGGCCATAATTACATATATTAATACAGTCTTCATCCAGAAACAAAAGTCTACCCAAGGGTTTATCTAAGATGATTTTTATAGCTTGAAGGTGGAGTTTTTTGTACTGATTCTCAATAAACCCAAGCAAAGACCTCTTTAGTTATTATTATTAAAAGTACTGATCAGTGCCCCATCCCTGGAAGTGTCCAAGGCCAGGCTGGACAGGGCTTGGAGCACCATGGGATAGTGGAAGGTGTCCCTGCCCACGGCAGGGGTTGGAACTAGAAGATCTTCAAGGTTCCTTCCAACCCAAACTGTTCCGTGATTCTGCAAAATTCTACAGCCTTGAAGGAAGATCTTCCTGTGGTTTGGGCTGTATTTTTAGCAGTAGTCAAGTTACAGTCACCTGTTTCTCATGTATGTAGTAACTCTGTAGTAACTTCCCATGTGTGTAGTAACTCTGTGCTTGTTCTCTAATGTTGCTCTGATCTTTACAGCCTTTTGATGGTTTTGCAGTCTTTAGTGGAGTTTCTCACAGATTTCATGTAAACAGAGTGATGTTTTTGCAACCGTTCCTTTTGTTATTGTTCCTTTCTCTAAGGAGGAGGCAAATGATGGACTTCTAGTTTGACCAGTGTGGTTGGAGAGGTGGCAACCTCATCCTCCAATCCGTGGTCCTTGTCAGAAATCTATATAACCCCAAGCAGAAAACAAACTGCCCCTTTTTCACCCTCTGAACTTAACTGAAATGAACCTCGTTCATTTTGTGTCCTATAGCGACAGTCTAACCTTAACCAGAAGCCAGTAAAATATGGTGCAATGTGCAGGTAATTCCCAGCTGTCCATCACTCCTGCTGCCAGCAGGAGCATTGCCAGTGCCCAAGTCCTTATCACAGTGCAGAGTGAAAAGCTGATCTCTGAGGCTTATTCCAAGCCTTGTGTAGGGCAGGAAAGGGACTGTGCTGGCAGATTTAGTAGTCAAAATCACTCAGCCAGGGTTGCTTGAGAAATGTGGTGGGAGAAGGCAGATGGCCATGCATGGTGTGGCTGGGTAGTGGAACACAGCAGCAGCATTTGGTTGAAACCAAGTTTGCTTTGCTCCTTACGGAGAAGGCAGCATGCTACAAATCCAAAGTCTCCATCAGGATCTTGTAAAATACGCAAGATTCTCCTGACTTCTTTCCTTTTCTGTGTTCCAGCTAAAATCTCTGCCCAGCTGCTTGCATGTGTCTGTGTCGATGCTTCTCCTGGCTGAAGGGTCTGTGGGATGCGCAGACATGGAGTAGCCAATGTCTGCTTGTGGGAAAATGAGTTTGGAACACTGAGCTGAAGTTCAGACCTTGCAGAGTGTAAAACTTGACCTGAAGTAAAAATGGGAGTGATTTGTGTCATATCAGGCATTCAGGAGATAGAATTGTAAACTGTGTTTATTCCCTTGCCATTGAGCCCCATGTTTGAGTATCTTCAGACATCTTAAAAAGGGAAAATAGAAATGAAAAGGCAGCTTTTATAGGAGGTTTAGAACAAGGTGAATGACATTAGGAAATAGTGATAGGAAACCTTTCTGTCTTGTCTAAAGAAAATGACGTGTTAAAGGAATCAAGGTGGTAATAGAGAATAATGCACGAAGTATGAGCGTGATGTTAGAATTTTAATATGCTCATTTGCTGTCAGGAACTTCCTGTCCTATTGTTCTGCTCTTGCATCCTCTTCTCTTCACCCTCAGTCTTTGTTTCCTTCAGTGGGAGCAAAGAACAGCTTCCTCCCAGCAAAGGGAGTGTGGCTGCCCCGGGGTGGTGAGGGTCAGCTGGATCACTCCCTGTGCCTCTTCAGAATGAGCTGGGAGTTCCAGTAGCAAGCACCTACAGAGATAACTAAATTTGGGTGTCTAGAGCTCAATTTCACCCTTAACAAAACTATCTGTATTTTGCCGCCTTTCTTGCCAAGACTATCTAAGACTGAATATTTTTACTCTACAATTCACCCAGATATTCGGGATGGGGTTTATGTATTGATTTACTGCAGGAATTATCCTTCTCCTTCTCAACCTTGTTGCTGAAACCTTTTTCCCCTCCCAAGTGTATTCAGAACTTAGCAGTGCTTCTATTTCCACTGGCATCCCCTGCTGTAATGTCCATGCACATGGAATACCACACAGGCAAGCAGATTCTTGTGGTTTTTACAGCAAAGATGTTCTAAGGAATCTATGCTGTGTGTTATTTATTGCCCTGCCTTCCTTTTCTTCCCCTTCCGGTTCTCACCTGTTAGTATTTCATTCATCTCTTAGATCTTCTCTCTTAGACTGTGGTTACGGGCATCCTTGGTCAAAGAGAAAGCTTTAAATCTGGAATGTTTTCAACTACCTGTAATTCAGGATCTTCATCATTGTTTAGAGTCTTCAGTGGTGTTTTGGACCAGGATCTGCTCCAAAGGATTTGGTATCAAACTTACGCAGAAATATTTAAAGGTCTGGCAACAAACTTCTCTAGATTTGAGCAGTCTCAGGTGCTTTGGAGGGTTTAATGGTGTATTCTCCAAGCTCCCAGCAATCATTTGCCACGTAGCCCTTCTTGTTCCATGGCTCTGATAGCACTATTTGGTGTCTGTCATCAAAAAGAAAATACTAAGCTTGGGTATGGGGTGGTTTGTAGGGAAAACAAGAATTGGAGGAGTGAGAAATCACAGCCAGCAGGTGACTGAGGAGGTCAAGTCGTGTGGTGAGCACACTAATTCCTCTCATTACAGTGGGAAACATAAACCTGAGTATCTTTTTTTTTATGCAGTGAAGGTGGGTTTACTTTCCAGAATAGCTATTACCAGGACAATAGGCTGAAGTGATGGTGGCTGTGGTCTTTTAAAAGCTGTATATGAATTTCCATTTCTTGCATTTATGAGTAGTAAAATAAGAGCTCAGTGTTACTACTAGGTGTAACCAGGTATTGGAGTACTGTATCCACCCTACTCTCAGCAATGTTTGGGTGTTGTAGATGGTGGAGAACAACACTGCAAGAGTAATTTGTTGTCTGGAAGATAAGCAAGAGTTTAAAGCATCACAAATTCCTCATTTTCTCCAAGGAAGAACATGGTGAGGTTTGGGATTCATGATGAGATGAGATGATGAGATGAGATGATGAGATGAGATGAGGATCTTCTGAAGGATCAGTCAAAAGTTTAAACAGTCTGTCCCTGCCCATGGCAGGGGATTGGAGCTAGATGGGCTTTAGGTTCTTTCCAAACCAAACCAGTCTGAAACACCCAATGTCTGCAACTGGGGGTAAAAAAGTCAAAAACTGTTCTGTTCTTCTCCTGTTTTTAATGGTGAGAGTGGAAATGCAAATAATTCACATTTTTAGAAACATGGCTCTCAGAATCAGTACTTTTGGAAGGACCTTTTCTAGGTCAATCACGTGGTGCAATTCAGTGACTTGTACTAGGCAGGAGGTCAGATCAAATAATCGTAACTTTCCGCTCTCCCTCAATTTAAAATCCATGAATGGGAACCAGCTCATAGTGCCAGGAGGCTTTTTCCGAAATACAAGCACGGTGTGCTTTGCAGTGATCCATGTGGCTTTGGTCACCAACTGAAGGAAATTGTAGCAGAAAGAAGAGATGCCTTGAAGAGAAAAAACATCCCAAAATATTAGTGCTGACAAGAGATTCCCACTTAGGGGGGAAATTGATGGTCTGGTTTTGTTTGAACATGCTCCTGTCACTTCTGTGCCCAGTGCAGCTCATCTTGGGGGAACTTGCAGATGGCCAGTTCCAGCTGACCAGTTGGATCTCTAATCTCTCCGTGTAGGACACCACCAGATGGGGTTGGCAGCTGCAGATGCGGCATTGTCACAGAGTCTTCAGTGGAGTTGGTGCTAGAGAATTAAGTTGGTTTTATACCCCAAAAAGGAACTAGTGGGAACCTGAGCAAAGATGAAGCTGGAGTATCAAATTGGATGAAGCTCGAGTATCATGCTTGGGATACCAACCCATTGGATCAAACCTTCTGTGTGGCAGGGGGTGGAGCTGGATGGGCTTTAAGGTCCCTTCCAACCCAAACCACTCCCTGATTCTATGACTCTATCGAGCCCAGCTCTAGGAGAGTTCAACCTTATTTTAGAAAAGCCCACAATTGGTGTATTGAAGCTGTTCTCATTTCACACTCCAAGGTCTCTTTCTGATGGTAGGCATCAGCTGTACAGGTATCTAATTTAGTTATTTGGAAAAATCAGGGAGAGATTGTGTAATTATTCCAGAAGAGCTCTACTCAGTCAAAACTTCATTGTGCTATTGTAATTATCAGGTATTGGTGTATATTTTAGTCTGCATGGACTAGATCCTTCTGGTGGTTTTAAAAGCAATGATCTCATTCTTCTTATTAAAGGTCAGGATTTCTATGCCCTCCTGCTGGGCATGATTATGATGAATAACTTGCTTATCTTAATCAGCCCTGAATTAAATATCTTCTGTCATTTCAGCATGAGGCAACTTCCCAGCAGCTTTGCTTTCTGGTTTGTTGTAGTTTTGAAGTGTGGAAATGCCTGTTGAGAAGGATTTGAACATTAATTCTCTCCTCCTCTCTCTTTCAACATAGCCTGCAAAGTCAGTTACAAAACTAATTAGCTAGCATTAATATGTGCACTGCTCTAGGGGCTTAAAAACTTAATTTTCAGTGATGATGAAAGCATCAGAGAAAATTGTTTGTTTGTTGACTTATATGGTAGCTAGTGTAATTGTAGTTAAATACTTCAAATCACTTAGTTCTGAGACATTTGAGGCTCATCTTCATGGAATATTTATGGCTTGTATGTTTATTTTTTGCTGATGCCAATTTTTAGTTTGGAAGGTAACTCCCTTTCCCCCAAGGTCACCAAGTTATGATGACATAAAGCAAATGTTCCTACAGCAGGATCTATATGTTATTTCCAAGTAATGTACAGTGATTCTCCCATGGAGCCAGGCTGGGAGAGCTGGGAATGTTCCCCTGGAGAAGAGAAGGCTCCAGGGAGAGCTGCGAGCCCCTGGCAGGGCCTGCAGGGGCTCCAGGAGAGCTGGAGAGGGACTGGGGCCAAGGGCTGCAGGGACAGGACACAGGGAATGGCTTCCAACTGCCACAGAGCAGGGATGGGTGGGATATGGGGCAGGAATTGTTCCCTGGGAGGGTGGGCAGGCCCTGGCACAGGGTGCCCAGAGCAGCTGTGGCTGCCCCTGGATCCCTGGCAGTGTCCAAGGCTGGGCTGGATACTGGGGCTTGGAGCTGTCTGGGACAGTGGGTGGTGTCCCTGCCCATGGCAGGGGTTGGAATTGGATGGTCTTTATGGTCTCTTGCAACCTAAACCAGTCCATGATTCCATGGAGCCTGAGCAGCTGTTGGAGCTGGCCCTACAGACAGCAGATCCATCAAGCTGCCACTGACACCAGCGCTGGAACCTTCTCCATAGGTTCCTGTGAGGGTGGTGTCCCTTTCCACGCTGATTGTCAGCAGCCTGCAAGCTGCAGTTTTGGGAGATGTCATTACAAGTGAGTTCTGGGATGTGTCCTCCCAGCTGAGTTAATCATGTCTGAAAACAGGATAGTTTATGTGTGTACGGGAATAGTTATTTGTGCATAAATGGGACATGCTGCCTGCAGGATTCAAATGGAGCCCTTGAAGCAAAAGGATTTGCAGGAATAAGCTCAAAATACCAGTCTGAACAACCCAAACTAACTCAGCTTTTACTCATAGCTGTTCCATCCCTCTAATCATCTCCATCTTTTTTATCTTTCTCCCCTTGCTGTGGTACCGAGGCTGGGACTTTCTGTAGACTCACTGTGGTTTGTGAGGGCTCTGGTTTTAGGCCAATAGGCCAGTCCATCTGTGCAATACTGACAGGACTCAGAACACATAGCTGATTTTAGAGTCTCCTGGGTTTTAAAGTTGGCTGTGGACAGCATGGAGAACACAGTGCATGATTTTGCTTGTTTGTGACAGAGTGGATCTTGATGTTTTCCATGGTGGTACAGAACCCTAGGATCAGAGACCCAGTTCAGCGGGGACTTGGTCATAACTGTAGCTTTGAGGCACCATCTAAAATTCATTGCAGCTTTGAAGGCTGTCATATGAATATTCAAGGATGAGTTCTAATAATACTTGTCTCATCAGGATAAGAGGAAGTGGCCTCAAGCTGTGCCATGAGAGGTTTAGGGTGGGTATATGGAAAATTTTTTCACAGAAAGAGCTTTCCAGTCCTGGCACAGCTGCCCAGGGCAGTGATGGAGTCCTCTTTCCTGGAAGGATTTAAAAGCTGTGCGGATGTGACACTTGGGGACGTGCATTAGTGGTGGCCTTGGCAGTGTTGGATTAATGATTGGACTCAATGGTCTTAGAGGGTTTTCCAGCCTTAATGATTCTGTGATGCTATCAAAGTAAAGGACATGTAGCTTGCTCTGTTGGAATGTCTTCAATAAATTTTCTTCTCAAACCAAATGTATGTCCTCAGAATGCTCAGAGTAGCTGTACTTCTAAAAAGAGCAACCAGTGGGTCCAGAAATATCTGAATTTCAGAAATACCTTGAAAAATTAGAGCTACAAATTTCCTGGGGCAAAACCCACTGTTGATCACACCATTGCTCTTTTCTGGCTCCCCTTGTTGAAGTTCTCCTCCTTTTACAAGGGCTGGTGTAGTGGTACCAGACACACCAGCAGACATACTCAGGCTGCCTGGTCTGAATATATCCTGTCTGCTGCAATCTCCTCCCCTTCCTGTGGGGTGCTGCTGGCTTTTACTTTCCATTAAAATGAAAGCTCATTCATGCCTGCTCCTCACTTAACACACCCATGGGTTTAGAATCATAGATGCTTTGGCTTGTGAGAGACCTTAAAGCTCATTTAATTCTCCCACCTGCTGTGGGTAGGGACACCTCCCGCTCTCCCAGGCTGCTCCAAGCCCCAGTGTCCAACCTGGCCTTGGGCACTGCCAGGGATCCAGGGGCAGGCACAGCTGCTCTGGGCACCCTGTGCCAGTAGTTCACTGCTATCCTCCTTGAGTTTCCACTATTTTCCTTCCTGGTGTGTTTTCCTCCTTAAAAAAACCAAAAACAAACAAACAAAAAAAAAAAACCCCAAACAAACAAACAAAAAAACCCTTGAGACAAATTGCTCATGTAGATACTGGAGTTCCTGACAACTTCTAGATCTCTGTTTTGATAAACTTGTTTTTACAGCTGTTCTTCATAAGAAGCAAATAAAATCCAGAATATGTGACTTTCTTCTGGAAAAATCACCATTATTTCATGGCTGAAAATATCAGAGCCCCATCCTCAAAGGTGCTGGGGCCCTGTGCTCACGAAGCAGTGTCTGCAGGGGGCACTTGCTGAGATGGATGTAAGGAGGGTGGTTATACAGAGCCTCGTGGCTGGTTTATGGTGGGAATAAAATGTCCAGGCTTTTCCTGTCAGGAAACACGGCATAGGTTATATTAGTCAATTAACCTGGTAACCTGAAGAGCTGTTTGTCTTCTCTGTGAGAGCCTGCACTGCTGCCTGCCAGGGCTTTCCTCACTTCCTCAGGAGGTTTTTCTCCCATCAGCAACATACTCTTCATTTTAGATTGTCCATTACTCAATCTGTGTGAATTAAAAATATTCCTGGTAGGAATCACTTTATTTGAAGGGTTCCAGGCCGGGTTGGACTGGCCTTGGAGCAACCTGGTCTAGTGGAAGGTGGAACAAGATGGTCTTTAAGGTGCCTTCCAACCCAAACCATTCCATAATTCTGTGATATGGAAACAAAAATCAAACTGAATGCAAATGAAAGTTGTGCACACTCTCACAGTTTGCAGTTATTTAAATATTAAAGGCCAAAGGTGTATTCCAGGCTTTTTGATGTAATTTCTTTGTAAGGCTGTCAAACACTTTGCCTTTAAAATCCTCTTTGGGCCTAAGTGGTTTAAAATATACCCAGGTTGTCCTATTAATTGTGTCATCTGGAAAACCAGGGTTGGCTTGAAAGAATATTGAGGTTCATTATTTGAAATCTCAGAAAGCCCATGGTTAGGAGTGAGGGAAAGGCAGTTCTGCAGTATCCAGATGTTAACAGCTGCTGACTTGTAAAGCATGCTCAGCCTCTTGACTGGTGAAAAGTCACAATTTCTCCCTTACAGCATTATAAAGTCTTTTAATTAGAATTTTGACACATCAAACAAATACTGAAGGATAGATATGTGTCTGGGTGAAACAGGCATGGTGCAAGCCTTGGGGAAGAGAGTGACATTCAAGTTATAGAACAATTATTTCTTAAATTAATTCTTAATTTTTAAGGGGAACTTTTAACGTGACTTGTGCTGCATCAGAAGCTGGTGTTAGGACAAGGATGTTCCCTTAGGCATTTGCTGCTTTGGTTGCATCCTGGACCTCTGATTTTACCTGGTTTGGGCATTTTTATGCTCAGGTGAGAGCCTACCTGCTGAGCTGCCCCAGCCCTGGGGCCAACAGCAGAAGGACGTGGAGCTGCTGGAGAGAGTCCAGAGGAGGCCCCGGAGCTGCTGCAGGGCTGGAGCCCCTCTGCTCTGGAGCCAGGCTGGGAGAGCTGGGAATGTTCCCCTGGAGAAGGGAAAAATGCCGGGAATGCTGCGAGTCCCTGCAGGGGCTCCAGGAGAGCTGGAGAGGGACTGGGGCCAAGGGCTGCAGGGACAGGAGCCAGGGAATGGCTTCCACTGGGAAAGGGGAGATTGGGCTGGGATCTTGGGATTCAGGAATTCCTGGCTGGGAGGGTAGGGAGGGGCTGGCACAGGGTGCCCAGAACAGCTGTGGCTGCCCCATTCCTGAAAATTCCATTCATTTGGGGCCAGGCTGGATGGGGCTTGGAGCACCCTGGTCTAGTGGAAGGTGTCTCTGTCCATGGCAGGGGGTGGAACTGGATGATTTTTGGGATCCCTTCCATTCCAAACCATTCAGTGATTCTACACTCTCAAAGCTGCTTTTGACTTCAGTAGGAGTCATGTTGCCAAATTGCACATTTTCTTTAGTAAAATAACTTCCTTTGAAGAACTAATAGCTTTTAGTTCGTCAGTCTCTTGGACATCTTCATCAGGACAGCTTGTTCATTGATTTTATAGCCATTAAACAAAGCACTTTGCGATAGCTGAAGGGGACAATTACAGGAACAACAACCCAGCAATCTGTTTCACACTTGCTTTCGTCTGCAATCTGCTGGTGTGCTTTAAATACCCGAACACTCCTCGTGTCCTTTTACCCAAGTGTGAGCTACACACAAGTTTGCTTACGAACACTCCGTTTGTGTGGATTTGTTGGGTTTTTGCTTCGTGACAGTATCTACAATCTGCTCAAAATGCCTTTTTTTCCCCTTTTCTTTTTTTCTTTCAAAAATTAAGGAAAACTTTATCACATGCCTTTTATGGCAGTAAAATTTTACCCTTTTTTGGCTAGTTTGAGAGCCGTAGAGGCTCATACACCCCCCAAGCTTATCTGCATTGACATCATTGACCTTGCCTGCACCCGACGTTACACAGACAGTCCTCTGGTTACCTGCACTGAAAAAGTCTCAGAATTATAGGTGATTTGGCAAAGTAAAGACCATAAAAGGTTCCCAGAGGGTGGTAATTAGTGGGACAGGGTCTAGTTGGAGGCCTGTCTCTAGTGGTGTCCCCCAAGGTTCTGTACGGACCCAGTGGTGTTTGGCTCATTGGGGTGAGGGGTTGCTGCCTCATCAGCAGTTCACAAGGACGCAGAGTGGGAGCGGTGGCCCCAGGGTCTGTGCTGCCCTATGGACCTTGACAGGGGAGAGGTGGGCAGAGAGGAACCTGCTGAAATTCCACAGGGGCAGAGACAGGGGTCCTGCACCTGGGGAGGAGCAAGCGCCATGTCCTGGTGGACACTGAGCTGTCCCTGGGCCAGCAGTGCCCTGAGGGACCAGCTGGGAGGGCCCCTCAGCCCTGGGTGTCCCTTTGTGTCCCTGTGTGTCCCCTCTCTGTCCTTGTGTGCAGAGAGGGGCAGAGCAGGTCCAAGCTCTGCTCCAAGCCCAGCAATGGCACCAGAGCCATGGGCAGGGACTGAGCCCAGGGAGGAGGTGAAACTGGATGATCCCTGAGGTCCCTTCTAATCCAAACCATTCTGGAATTCGATGATTCTATGAATTAATTCTGTCCAAACAATGTTGTTGAATAACAGCACCTTCCTTTCATCTTCTCCTGGGCTTCATGGAGGATATTCAGGGCACAAAGCATTTTGTGGGGTTTTCTACAGTGCTTTTTGTGTGCTGTGGATGATCAGTTTGGGCTTGGACTTCAGATTGGGCTTGGCTTCAGATTGCCCAGAATTAATGGGAAAATGCAGGTGGCAATGCTGGAATTCTAGAGAGCATTTGGTGGTGCCCCAGTGCAGCTTAAAAATAGAGGATAACTGGTACCGCTGTAATAAGTAGTGATGGTAAATGTGTAAAGCTGTGCAAGAGCTTTGGGCAGTTTCTGGATTTTAGGTTAAGGGCACTGGGTTTTCTCGTGCTGCCCAAAGTGTTTGCCTCTTCCCTTATTAAATAGAGACACTGAGTCCCACTGGACCCCTTGCTTCAGGGAATTCTGGCTTCTGCCTGCCCTTACAGGCTGTGTTGTCACTATTAGAGATTAGTCACTGGAGCCAAAAAGAAGTGTGTCCACAGCTCAGCTAAGACCAAAATGCTGTTTCCAGCCCAGCTCTGTAGAAAGTATCTATTTTTGGTGTGTTACAGGAGGGGAAGCTGCATCATAATGCTTAGAAGTGCTTAAGAGCACAGTAAAGAGATGCCTTATGTCATGAGGGCTGTAGGGATTTGCCCAGGAAAAGGGTTTTTTATTTTAATAAAACATTTTGCAATAAGGACATGTTTGCCATTTTCTGTATCCAGCAAGGAAACAATAAAAAAAGGGGATTATTCAGTAGAAGCCTGACAACATTTTGCTGGTGCTGTTAAAAAAAATAGCAACTTCATTCTTACCGTAGTTTCATACCGCTGCTAGTTTAATTTTTAAATGATTCCCACAAATCCTGTGGAGTGGGAATCAAACAGGTGATGACAACCAACAGCTTAAAAAGTAAATAACTGCTTTACGGAGACTTGCTCAAATCATTTTCCCTCCCAGATGTGTCAGGCTCACATTGTGCATTCAGCTTTATTTCCAATAACTTGTTAAATTGTAGTAATGTGAATCTTTACCATTATCTGTGTTCTTAAGGCAGTTAAAACCCCTGGAGGTTATTTTTCCATATTCACTGATATCCCTTTGTATTGGGCAAAACCTTTTGGATACATTTGTCTTTCATCTTTGTGTGGGAACAATATGATGATAATATTTTTCTCTTTAATAAATTAGCAACTACTGCGTGAGATGCAACAGATGGCAAGTCGCCCCTTCGCCTCCATCAACGTTGCCTTAGAAACAGATGAGGAGCCACCAGATCTCATTGGGGGAAGCATAAAGGTGAGAGCTGGGGCTTTGGGATGGTCCTCACCATGATTAACTAGGGGTATTTAACACAATAATCTCAAATCCTCTCATTTTTTTATATACCTGCAAGAAACTCTTAAGTCCAAGAGGTCCAACAGGTACCATTTTAATTTGCTTTTATATCTTCAGATATTCACTTAAAACTTTTAGGCTGGTTCAGATCAAAGTTATAATGATGCTGGGTTTGAAGTGTTGGATTTGCCTTGTTAGTTTTTATGCTTTAAAATTCAGCTTTGCACCAGAGAACACTGGGCTGGAAATAGTTGTAGGTGCTGCAAATAGAAACCCTTTCCTGTGATATCTCAAAACAAATGTGAATATAATCATGTCTATGTACTGTGATAATGTTAATATATTTCTCATTAAAAATATGTATTCCAATATATCTTGTGATTAGCAAGTAGGAGCATGAAGAAATCATTGTCATATACCAGGCTGGCACGTTCTTACACACAACACATTGAATTTTTGGTAGAAGCATATTTAACATGTGATGAATTAATTCAAAGGTCTTTTTGATGTGAGGCTTTGACCAGCACAAACTTTTATACAAAAAGGAAAAATGAATAACCTGAGAACACTGATTATTTCTCTTTATTATCTAAGGCAGCTGGGTTGTTTTGTTTTATTTAGACTGAAGTTTTTTGGAAGTTTTTCTCATTAGGCCTCAAGGTTCAGAAGGGTAGATGTAGATTAGATGTTGGGCAGGAATTGTTCCCTGGGAGGGTGGGCAGGCCCTGGCACAGGGTGCCCAGAGCAGCTGTGGCTGCCCCTGGATCCCTGGCAGTGCCCAAGGCCAGGCTGGACACTGGGGCTTGGAGCAGCCTGGGACAGTGGGAGGTGTCCCTACCATGGCAGGGATGGCACTGGATGGGCTCTGAGGTCCCTCCCAACCCAAACTAGTCTGAGATTCTGTGATTAGTCCAGGCACTAAGTTTCGCACATTCTCTTATTATAACAAGCAAGCTAGGTATTCTTTAATTTTTTTTTTAATCCGTGTATTTTAATGATTGTAAAGCACATGAAAGCAGTCTGACCCCAAAACTTCTATCTTCTATCTTAAAAAGTAATACTTTTTAAGTCTTGGCCCAAGTATCAGGAAATGCCACCATTAAGGTTGCCCATATAGCTTTAGCTCTTCCTTATATATGTGTAAATATGGTCTGTCATGGCAAGTTTTAATAGTTTACCACTTAGTTAGTGTCCTGCACCATGTTCTGGGTGGACATTGTGTAGAAGCAGCTTTTCAGTCTATTGAATCACAGAATAGTTAAGGTTGGAAAATCCCTCTTAAGACCATTGAGTCCAACCACTCCCCCAGCAGTGCCAGGGCCAGCACTGCCCCATGCCCACAGATCCCTCCAGGGATGGGGACTCCACTCTTACCTTGGGCAGCTATGCCAGGGCTGGGCAGCCCTTTCTGTGAAGACATTTTCCCTAATTTCCAGTCTAAACCTCTCCTGGTGCAGCATTAGCCTGTTTCCTCTCATCCTATCTTGTGCCTGCTTTGAAGCATAGTGTAAATAAAGTAAAATTTGCAAAGGTCCTCAGTAATTCAGGTAACTGAGTATCTGGACCTCTCCTTGTATACTCTGGTTCTCCTCCCCATTGACTTCCTTTTGACTCCAGATCCTCAGATTTTCTGATTTTTTTTTTTTTTATAATTTCCCTGCTTCTGTCATGAGTCTGGCACTGGGAGTCATTACCTCTAATAGCTCACCAAAACTTGGGAATGCACCCTTGCAAAATTGGATTGTCACTCACCAAATTAGATTGAACCTTTATTTCATTGCTCATCAAAAAGGCTGTGGGATGCATATGTATGTGGCACCAGGCTGGAGGCAGATCTGGGAGGATGTAGCCTGGCTGCTGATAGTTTTGGGTTGCAGTCTGTCTGTCTGGGGCCCTTCCCTTCATCTTGTTCTGTTTTCTGGAAGTAAACTAGCTAAAAACACCTCTCCTATGGGATCAGGCCAGAACAAAGCTGTTCTGAACTTTTTGATCTCTGACAAGTTGTTTGCACTCAAACTACAGAGAGGATAAACTTTGGATCTCTTCAGTTCTAATGAGTGTGTTATTTCTCCTTTGTTCTGCTGCCCTCATCTTGTCTGGCTTCCTTGGGTTCTTCTAGAATGGATGGAGAAGCTGATTTGAAGCAGAATAAGACAGGCTGTGGAGAAATATCCTATTTTAGACCCAGAAATCGTTAGGAACTGGTAATTGCTCTGTGCTGATAAGTCAGATATGTTTCTCAATCAATTTGGGAATGTCTGATTGAGATGGTCTGATTCATGCAAGGGCACAAACCCTGTACAGTAATGTGGGGCTGAGCAGATGAATGTGCGTCTGAAATGTTGTGCCAATGCATAACTTCATAATATCATCAACTCAGTCTTTTGGGTTGGAAGGGAACTTAGAGATCATCCTGTTCCAACTGCCTGCCATGAGCAGGGACCCTGCCATCATCTGCAGGTAGGTGTGGGTGCAGAACAAGGTTGTCTCTACATGACAAGGAGAGTTATCAGATTTTATGGGGTTTATATAGTTTTTTCTCACCTTGGAGAACTTGGCTAGGGAATAAAAGTACTCATAAAAGGAGTGTTTCACGAAAGGAGAAGAGGCTTGGGAAGGTTGTAGGTTGGAAGCAACTTGGGGAATGATGCTTCTGAGATAGTCTTACCTGTCCCTGGTCCTAGCCTGGTCCCTGCATGGAAATGAATTTAAATAGAAATGAAAAACCAGTCTGAATATCTATAGGGTGTTATGGTTTAACAGTAGCCAGCAGCTTGGGTTTTTCTCCTCATCTCTTTTGCACCTGCATGGGAAAAAGCTCTTGGCAGGAGGGAGCTGCAGGAAAATGGGCTGCAATGATACAGAATTGGACAAGTGTGCTTTTCTTTGTGGTTCCTTTGTGATCTAGCTGTTCTTGAACTCTTAGCCAGGGAAAGAGGGAAGTGTTACTGTGGTGCTGGATGTTGTATCTGCCCTCCAGTTCCCGTGCCATCCACTATGTCAAAATTTGAGTCTTCATTTTAATGCAAGAAAGCCAGACATGCATTATCGTGAATTCAGTGATGGTTCTCTTTCCCCATGGGAATCAAAGCCATTGATTAATGATAAGTTGATTTGAAGGTTACAAAGAAGTGGAAAATGGAATGTCTTGTCTGCAAAAGATTAATTTCCTATTCCATTGTCCATAGCCAGTTGGCAGCCAGTGTCAAGCTAGTTCCATCCTAAGCTAATGTTTTCCAGCTGGACAGTATTAGAACTGTGTTTTCAATTAGTAGTTTTCCTGGGGTACTTAGGAGTAATAGAAGGTGATTTACCTGCAGGGAAGCAATTCCTATTAGAGGCTGCAGCTAGGCAACACATAACTAGCTGCTTTGGTTTATTTGCCACTCAACAAATACCCACTGAATCACAAATCTACCACTAAATTTGCTTAGTTATTACAAAATCTGTTGGCTTGTCTCTGCAGCTCTTTGTGTGTTCAGAGGTGCTGAATATTGCAATTTTTTTTTCTATGAGTATTTAACTTCCTTGGGTGCCTGGGACTCATCCAAGTGTCTGAACTGGTATTGCTGTAGCTCAGGCTTTTTTAGGGCTTGTTATCGGATTAATCTAAGTCTTGTAATCCTCTGCAGCCATTTTTAGAAGCTTTCCTGAAAGAATTGGGGAAGTTTATAATTTTGACATTGATTTCCATGTATCTTGAAGTTGCTAAAGGGAAGAAGATACCTTGGAAAAAAGATGCACAGCCTAGCAAGCAAGTGCTGAAGTTGAGCAAAGCACTTACAGGGTCAACAAAAAAAAAAGTTGCATTGGGAAAAAATTACCAAGTTGGAAAAAATTGTTTTGGAAGCTTTTAGAGCAGAGGTGAAGCAGTCTTTGCTCAGGGATCCAGCACACGAAGCCAGTGTTAAGTGTTGATTATCTTTGCATCCATGATCCTTAGTTTCCTAAAGGGAAAGGGAGAAGCATTTGGTGAGCAAAATCTTTGCTTGTGAAGTTCATGTAGCGTATTCTGTGCCATTGTACCAATGTGCCTTTAATTCTGCTGTTTGAGGGCTTCACTGCAAATCCTGAATCAGACAGTGAGCTGATTCCTTAAAAATAGCAGATAAATAGATGGGAAATAGCATCTTACTCTAGTAATTAGTTTGCTTTGTTATGGGAGAAAGTGCTTTTGAGTGGTTTAAAGGCTGCCAGAAGATCCCATCTGTTCAAGAAGTGCAGAGCTAAAGTGATGAGCTGATTTGGGAATGAGTAGGGGGTACCACAGATTAATTAATATATTTTCAGTCTATTTGTATTTTGCATCCGAGTGATGCCCCTGTTAAATTCCTTTTATATTGCAATGAGGTTGCAACCAGCAGTAAAGGAGCAGAGGAGTGAGTAGTAAGTCCTGTGCCATGGGGTGCAGGGTTTGGGGAAGCTGCAGGATGAGGAATGATTTGAAATGAAGCATCTGCCAGCTCCAGCACTTCTACAGGGTGAATTCATCTTCATTTTGACATGTAGCTTGATTTTGGACTGTTTCATGCAGCTGGAGTTCAGTGAAGAACTAAAGGCCAAGGAACTGATGGTTTTTACAGCTTTTATCCTGTTCTGGTTGTCACTCTTGATGACTCACTTTTCCCCTTTACTTCACACATTGCTGACCTGCTTTTGGTCCATTGAATTTGCTGATGGTCCAGCTTTTGTGACCTCTCCCAACCTCCTCACCAGCAGTGAGCCGGGTTGGTGTAAGCAGGGCAAGGACAGCTCCAGTGAGCTCTGAGACTGGGATGCTGTGCAAGAGGCAGGTTTGGAAGGAGGGCAGGCTTGAGATGTGGTGTACAAAAGCCACACTAAGCAGAAATGACCAGGCTGTGTCAAATCATAGAACTGGTAAGCCTGGAAAAGGCCTTTAAATCACTATGTGCATTCATGAACACAGCATCACCACCGTGTTCACCATGAAACTGTCTTCAAGTACCACATCCACAAGGTTTGTGAACATTTCCAGGGATGGTGATGCCCATTTCTCTGGGCAGCCTATGCTAGTGCTTTACAACTCTATCCAAGAAGTTTTCCCTAATATCCAATCTAAACCTCCTGAGGCACAACTTAAGCCTCTTTCTTCTGGTCTCATCAAGATGTGTTAGAGGAGGACAGAGCAGCCTAGAGTTTTTCAAGGATGATATAAATAGGCTGAAAGCCATTCCTATCCTTAGAAGGATAATATTTGCAGCAAGAGGATGAAAGTGAAGGATGGGGGTAAATAAACTGAATAATCCTGATCTGCTGTGGCAGTTGCTAGAGATGGATCACATGCAGCCTTTGAGGCCAGAAAGGCCAGGATGGTTCTGCCTGACCTGGCTAAGGGAGACTCTGGGTTTCTTAACTTGCTCTTGGAAAGGTAGTTTAATTTCTAAAGTCTTATGTCTGGACTTCCTGGCATCTACTGCTTCTAGGAGCTTTTCCATATGTTAACACCAAGGAATTCCAAGGCTGTCGGTGTGTAGCTGTCTCCTTGTTTTTAGCAAAACCACTTCTGCTCTCTAGACTCCCTCCTGGAGCACTGAGGTGACAAAGGAACACACGAGGAGGACACCCCAGTTTGTACTTTGTTTGGTGTTTATTCCTCTTTTGTTGGCCCACTTTTAGAGCATGGGAAAGTGTGGACTCCCCTTTGAAGGAATGCCAGTGGTAGGAAGGGAGCATTCCCTGGGCAGCTGAGGTGTGTAAAGCACATAGGCTGCACAAGAATTCCATAGAGGCTGGCTGTGATCCCTCCTACCAAAACATTAACAAAAATACCTAATAAAACCTTCACCTAATGAATTATTTCCAGTAAACAGGTGCCTAGTATCTTGTTTTGATTTTTATGGCAAAACTAGGGGAGAAAATAGGGGAAACTTTTGCTACTCCCATAATACAATATTGAATATAGATATTTGGAAGGGAGCTGTCATGAGATCAGCAGACATATCTGTTAAGCCTGCCTTGTATTTAGGGACTATTTGGCTGATAAGTGATTTTAACTAGTTTTAGATTTGAAGACTGTAAACATTTCTGCAGGTTGGACTGTGATCTTAGCTGATAAGGAGGAATTTGCTGGAAGGAGAGGAAGGAGCACAAGGCTTCCCACAGGAGAAGGATTTTCTAAGTTGATTTTTTCCCTCTAACGAGCATCTCTCTGATTGAAGTACTAATAACACCAGCAGCTTCTCAACACCATTATCAAGGACTTATTTGCATTCATTTATGCCAAGTAGTTGTTTTGTGCGTTGTGTTTGCAATCTTCATCCAACTCTCCCATTTCTTTGGGGTTTTTCACTTCTCCGTTTTCCTGTGCAAAAACCAGCTGAGTGCTTGAAAAGAACTGTAAAAAGCCTGCTTCTTCACCTGTCCAAAATCAAAACAAATACCCGCCACTGGCCATTTATGTACACACATATCTCCCAGCTTTGCTCCCCACGGCCTCATCCATCCCCTCCCTGGGGCACGGCTGGGAATGGAAGAAGAGGGAGGAGTGCTGGCATCCATGAGTGGCCAAGCTCAAACTGTGACATGAGATTTGATTTCAGAGGAACTGCCTTGGAGATCCAAACTCAGCTCACAGAATCCTTCCCTTCACCCCGAGCTGGTGGCTGGGTGCTGCTGGACTGACAGGAGCACTTGGAAATACAGAGCAGTTGTTAAATAAGAGGGGAGCAGCCTTGGGGCCCTGTGGAGCTGGTGGCTTGTGAGCTCCAGATATGGACTGCTCACATCAAGGTTTTCCATTTCAGGCTGTTAACATCCATCTGAGTGTTTGAATATGATTTTTGTTTAGTTTCTCTCATGCAGCAACCCAGTTTTAGGACCAAGTCAGTTCATTCCCCAGCCCCTCAAAAATTCCAAGGTAGATATCAGGGACAAGGTAAATGTAAATTTCTAATCCAAACTCATTTGCTGTGAATTACTGCTGGAAGTTCATTCATCTCTAGCTTGCAGGACACACATATTACCCTGAGAATATGATTTTTAAAGCTTAATAATCTATTTTTAATAGGAAATTGCTTGTAACTTGTTTTGCAAATGTTCACTCAGCTTTTAATGGCACAATTTAAAAACTTGCAAATGGAATTTGACCCTTTTTCTACAGAGTGAAATCACCTGAACAAATGGAATCAAATAATAAAACTGAACTGTTTGGGTAATGTTCCTTTTCTCATCCACCACCGTAAGATTTTTCCTTTATTTTAATTTCCTTCCTGGAAATTGAAAACCATGTAAGACTTATTTGATCAAACCACAGAAACATTTTTTTCTTGTTAAGGAAAAAAAAATTCTTCATAGTATTTTTTTAATACATCTTGAATTGCAGTATGCTGGCAGTGTATCACAGAACCTAAATAAAACTGATGCTGTGTTTGTGAAATTATACATAATATTTATTGTTCTAGCCATTAGTTTTATGTGACACATTATTAACTTTTTGAATTTGTCAAGTAAAAGCAGTGTAAATAGAAATAATGAGATGAAATAAAAATGTTTAGGTTGAACATCACACAATTCACCTTACTTGGAGAAAGTATTTGGCTGTGAATTGACTCCCAAGGGAACTGGTGGTGTATTCCACACCTGAGTCACCCAGAAATAGCCCAGACAAATTCCTGGGAAATGCGCTGTTCACGTGGAAATTCCTGCTGGAGCAGCTGGACTAATTAAATCACCTAATCTTATTGTTTTTAAATGTCTAAATGGTTTACACTTTATGCATGCTAAATACACACCAAAACTCAGAAACAACTGGGCTTACTTGGCTTTTTAGTGCTGGTTCGGGCCAGTAAAATCAGCTGTGGAAAACAGCTGACAGCAGCTTTTGTTGCCTCTGGGAACAAGGGGGTTGTGTCACCACTTAGCAAAGTGACACCGTTAACTGCCTATTTCCACCCAGAAAAGGATGAGCACGGTTTCCAGGCGAAGAGGACTTGACTGGCTTTTTGGTCTTTATTTGACATTCTAATTCTTGGAGTTCTTGGGGTTTTTCCCATCATTCCCACTGATTGTTGCTTTGCTGCTGTGGAGGAGCATGGAAAGGGTTTCCTTTGCAGGGAAGGGCTCAGGTCATTCAGTGCAGGGGAGGGGGCTCTGCCCCTGTGGCCCCTGAGGTGATTCCCCAGGTGCAGAGCTGCCCTAGCCCTGGGGCCAACAGCAGAAGGATGTGGAGCTGCTGGAGAGAGTCCAGAGGAGGCCCTGGAGCTGCTGCAGGGCTGGAGCGCCTCTGCTCTGGAGCCAGGCTGGGAGAGCTGGGAATGTTCCCCTGGACAAGGGAAGGCTTCAGGGAGAGCTGCGAGCCCCTGGCAGGGCCTGCAAGGGGCTCCAGGAGAGCTGGAGAGGGACTGGGGACAAGGGCTGCAGGGACAGGACACAGGGAATGGCTTCCACTGCCACAGGGCAGGGCTGGGTGGGATCTTGGGCAGGAATTCCTGACTGGGTGGGTGGGCAGGCCCTGGCACAGGGTGCCCAGAGCAGCTGTGGCTGCCCCTGGATCCCTGGCAGTGCCCAAGGCCAGGTTGGACATTGGGGCTTGGAGCAGCCTGGGACAGTGGAAGGTGTCCCTGCCTATGCCTTTAAGATGAGTTTTCAGATCCCTTCCAGCTGAAACCGGTCCATGATTCTGTGATCAGCTCTATGAATTTGTCTCTCCAGTGTGCTGGAGGCACAGTTTTCCATATTTCTTTGAGGACAAGAGGTACCTCAGTGCATCGCCTGTTGACTCAGCCGGCTTCAGTTGTCTGTCCATGGCCATTGTCTGTGGTCTTTGTCCACCCCCTCCAGCACCAGGGTTTTGTTCTCCCCTCTGTATCCGTTCCCAAGGTGGGACTCTGCTGTTCTGCACCTCTCAAAGCAATCCTCTTGTGCTGAGTGTCTGAGAGATGCACCTTATTTGAATAGATTTGAATAATGTCTACTTTATTGTGCCATTTAGCCTTCAGTAGAAAAGAATCACTTCTATAATTCAACAATGGGTTTATTAAAACCTCTGAATGGAAGTTGCTGGCAGAGGCAGGTTTTAAGCATCTGATAGAGATTATTATAAAGTTTGGAAATACACCTGGTTTGTGTATCTTTTTAAAGTTTACCCTTAAGAGCCATCTCTCACATCTGATCTCTGCTTTCCAAGTCCACCCAAAATCTTCTTTCAGGAGAACAACTTGGATCTGCAACAAAAGAGGGTATGGAGCTGTGCCAGGGCAGGGGCAGGCTGGAGATCAGGAAAGGTTCTTCCCCAGAGGGTGCTGGCACTGCCCAGGCTCCCCAGGGAATGGGCATGGCCCCAGAGCTCCAGAAGTGTTTAGACAGCACTGCTGGGGTACACAGGGTGGGGTTGTTGGGGGTCTGGACAGGGCCTGGGGTTGGACTGGGTGATCCTGGTGGGTCCCATTCAACTCAGGGAATTTTATAATTCTATGATAAGAGCACTCAGAAACCACTGGAGTGGGCAAAGAAAGGAGACCTGAGCTCCTTTGAGGTGTCCCCACCAAAACTCCCCTTGATGAAGCCAGCCAGCTCCTCCTTAGCCCCTTTGTGCCCTGGTAGGACCTGCCTAGGTGACACCAGACCACAAGCAGGGGCAGGGCAGGGCAGGTGGCAGTGACGGTGCTGGTTGAAATCTCCCATTTTGCTGCCTGTGAGCAGATCTGGCTCCAGCACTGGGTTCTGTGTCTTGCAGAGGGCACAGCGTGTCCTTCACTCCCCGCTGACCTCCCCTGCATCAATCCCTCCTCCCGTCACTCTGAGTCATTCCCTCGATGAGCTTTGTCTTTTGGCCCGGCGAGCACCACTCAGAGACGATGCACAATGAGTCACAGTTCAGAAAACAGGTGCTTCAACTGGGGCTGTCAAAAATAAATGTGCAGGACTTGATTCTTTAGGCGAGTTGTTGTTATTAACTGTCTCAGAAAAAGCTGGGTTTGATGGACAACCGGCCTTTTTTTTTTTTCCCTTTTAGTTTTAAGATGGAGTGTAGCTGCAGCAAGGTGATGTTGTGCTTAATTCCATCCAAATTAGTTTGCAGCTGCCTGATGGATTTGGGGTGCATCATTATCCTTGCTGTGCATGGTTGAGAGGAAAAAAGTTCCCCACATGGAGACATATTAATAATATTTTTCTAATCCTCATCTTTTTTGGGGTTGTTCAGCCTGGAAAATAAAAGGTTTTGGGTTCACCTAACTGTAGCCTTTCAGTACCTGAAGGGGCCACCAGGAAAGATTGAGAGAGATTTTACAAGGGCCTGGAGTGCCAGGACACAGGGAATGGCTTCCGACTGCCAGGGAGCAGGGATACATTGGATATTGGGCAAGAATTGTTCCCTGGCAGGGTGGGCAGGCCCTGGCACAGGGTGCCCAGAGCAGATGTGGCTGCCCCTGGATCCCTGGCAGTGCCCAAGGCCAGGCTGGACATTGGGGCTTGGAGCAGCCTGGGAGAGTGGAAGGTGTCCCTGCTCACTTCAGGGCATGAGATGAACTTCAAGGTCCCTTCCAACCCAGAACATTCCATGATTCTGATTCTTTTCTGAGCAGGTTGACAAGGGAAGGAAGGAGGCTCAGGGCTGCATCCTATCCCCAGCTATCTGTGCTGTGGAACCAGGAGAGCAAAGAGGAGGATGTGTGACCTTGAGGACCAAAATAAAAATTCCATAGAAAGGGAAGATTGTGCCCACGGGGACTCATAATGAGCACTTCTGCTGCACACTCAGGGTTCATTAGTTGGAAAGGGCAGAGGAGGGGAGAGGGTCTTGCCTGGGGCTGAGAGATGAGCTAAATTTCTCTCCAAGTCCCTTCAGCTCCGTGACTGAGACTGTGGCTATATAATGAACAATTTCTGTTTGTTTCTATTATGATTTGCAGGAGACTCAGTGTGATTGTGGTACCACAACAGAGGCACTGTCAGAGCCTGAAATGCCTCTCAGGTGGTCGAGAATGAGGTGCAGAGGGGAGCTCTTGGAGAGCTGGAGGAGGCAATGCTTGTGTTCAGAGAAGGAATTCAGAGCATGGCTCTTTCACTTGATCCAAAAGAGGGCTGAGATGTAGAGCAGGGAAAAGCCCAGGGAGAGGGTTAAGGCACAGACAAACGTCAGACAGATTAATAATTTGAAGTGTGAAAGATTTGAGGTTAAAAGAGTTTCTGGTGGCAGAGCAATGAGATCCAGACCAGAGAGCCTTTGGAAAGGTCTCACAGAGATGATGGCACAGGCGGAAATTGTGACTACTCTTAAAGCAGAGAATTGTGCTTTTACGTGCCATGGCCTGTGTGAGTGGAGGGCCAGATTTGGTGACCCTGGGATGGATTTTCCAGCCTCATATTTCGGCAGTTTGGCTGGAGGGTGGTGAATGTGCTGCTGAGCATCCTCATGGGTTGGGAGAGACTCTAAAGGTCATCTTTTCATTGTCTGCCATGGGCAGGGACCCCTTCCACTGTCCGAGGTGGATCCAAGCCCCAATGTCCAACCTGGCCTTGGGCACTGCCAGGGATGCAGGGGCAGCCACAGCTGCTCTGGGCACCCTGTGCCAGGGCCTGCCCACCCTCCCAGGGAACAATTCCTGCCCCATATCCCACCCATCCCTGCCCTGTGGCAGTGGAAGCCGTTCCCTGTGTCCTGTCCCTGCAGCCCTTGTCCCCAGTCCCTCTCCAGCTCTCCTGGAGCCCCTGCAGGCCCTGCCAGGGGCTCACAGCTCTCCCTGGAGCCTTCTCTTCTCCAGGGGAACATTCCCAGCTCTCCCAGCCTGGCTCCAGAGCAGAGGGGCTCCAGCCCTGGGAGCATCTCTGTGGGCATTAATCCATTAAAACCAAATACATGTAAAAGTATTTAAAAATATAATCTCTTCTTATTCAGTTGCTCCTTCATTCTCCTCCCTCCATCGCTTCTCTGTGTGGTCTTTGCTGCCCATTCTGGTCAGTGCTGAGGGTAAGCACTAGAGCTCTCTTTAACCCAAATACCGTCCTCCAAACTCCAAATTCAGCAGAACTGTTCTATTAACAGTAGAATAAGTGAGATGCTTGAGTCTCTCCAAAAGAAAATCAACTTTGTGTTGGGTTCTTGCTCCCACCCATATGGTGAAATCCATGGGCTCTGTTCCTGCAGTTGCTTTCTCTGTGCTCTCTCCATTACCCCTGGCAGTTGAGTCACTGCGGGATACAGCACCAGAGTATGCTTGTTTCCTTCTGGGAAAAGCTTTACTCCAGTGTGATCCCTTCCTTGGGGGCGGGGAGATGAAGAAATCTGCTGCCATAAACCAGGCAGGCGGCAGCTTCCATCATCCAGCCCGTGCACCTCGTCTTTATCTGCCTTGCACAGACTGACAAATCCTGCTGCAGTCATTGCAGTAAATGTGAGATATGGAAAGTTTTAAGTTTCATTTTGCTTGCTGTTGTCTCCTTTTGTCTTTTTTTATTGAGCAGCAGTAATTTAACAGCATGTTTGACTCCTGTTCAGGCTTTTTCATGGCTTTCATTGTATTGAGTTTCTGTCGAACATTTGAGTGCTGTGGTGTAGTTTGATGCCTGATGGAAAAAGCACTAATTATTTCATTAATACCAGAGCAAAATTTGTCCATACTAAACAAGAAGACAGAGAGTTCTGAGTGTGTTGGGTAAAATAGTGTTTCTCAGCTTTTGTAACTGATGTGGAACAAAAGAAGAAACTCTCATGAACCTGTACTCATTGGTGAACACCTGCATCCTCATCTGACTGTTGTTGTATCCCACAGTAGCAGTGATCCTGTGTAATTATGTGTGGGATTGGGGCCAGGCCCAGGTGAGAACAGACTTTAATTTTTGGGCTGGGCTGTTGCATTTTGGATTTCTAATGCCATACTGAAGTTGGCTGTTGATCATTCAGGTCAATCTTCCCAAGAGTACAGTGGGAAGGAGATGGTCACACACACTGAGGGTCAGCAAGGGGTCCAGTCCTCTGCTCCTCCAGGGTGGGAGAAAGCTGACTGCCCAATATACAGTAGAATCACAGATTGAAAGGGCCCTTAAATCCATCTCATTCCACCCCCTGCCATGGACAAGGACACCTTCCACTGGACTAGGTTGCTTCAAGCCCCGTCCAACCTGGCCTTGAAAGCTTCTTTTTGTTCTTGGAAAAATGTTCTTTACTGTGTTAATGCACAGAGTGCTGTTAAGGTGGTACATGGACTTCAATTCTGGAAATAGAATTTGGAGTATGGACTCGCCGAGGTTGGTGTGCTGATATCAGTGACATGCTGTTGATGGGGTCCATGGAGCAAAACTCTCAATCCTGTTGATTATATGAGCTGCTCCTTTGTTATTGAATTTAGGGAGAAATACGAGCCTCGTGTAGTGCTTGACTTTTTAATAGCCTGATTTTTATTAAGTGAATGTGTTTTCTTGTGATGACTCGTGTTTTGATTGTTGCTGACGGTGGTTTTAGCTTTGCTGGCTGTGTGCTGGAAATTGGCCCAGCACAGCAGTGTGGTTCATGGTGGTTCATGCCCTGGGGCTTGTACAGCTGACAAGGCGATGCTGGGGGAAGAGGGAGGGTGTGAGACACTGTTTAACGTTTGCTTTCTCCTACTGCTTCCCTCACTGCAGACTGTACCAAAGCCGATTGCGCTGGAGCCCTGCTTTGGGAACAAAGCTGCTGTTCTCTCCGTGTTCGTGAGGTTGCCTCGAGGACTTGGGGGTATTCCACCACCAGGACAGTCAGGTAAGGATTATTGTTGTCTCTAATGGTTTGGAATTAACTCTGGACTCCTTCACAACCTTACAGATTCACCTTTCCTGATCCCACAGAAGCTGCTGTAGCCACAGGTCAGCCTGGGATGTGCTCGAAGTATTTTAGGCTCCCTGTTTTGGGCTCTGCTGCCTTCCAGCATGAGCTTTGAGTTAATTACTAAGGTCAATTGATGGATGAACATTTGATATTGGACTGTGCTTTAATTAACAGCTGGGTGGGGGAAAGAGGGATCTGGTACAAACATGTTTGCAGTAGTTACTTGTGAAGGTAGCTTGTCACTGGGCCTATCTGACTTCATTCCCAGCTCCATTTGCAGGGGAACATCACGTCACAGAATCATGGAAATGTTTGAGTTTGAAGGGACCTTGAAGACCATCCAGTTCCACCCCCTGCCATGGACAAGGATACCTTCCACTAGACCAGATTGCTGCAAGTCCTGTCTAACCTGACCTTGGACACTTCCAGTGATGGGGCAGTCACAAAGCATCTTGTGCCAGGGCCTCCCCACCCTCACAGGGAAGAATATCCCATCTAACCCTGCCCACTGTCAGTCTGAAGCCATTGCCCCTTATCCTGTCACTACAAGTCCTTTCAGAGCATCTCTGCCCTCCTCTTAGGAGCTCTGGACAAAGGTTTTCCCCATCCAGTTAAAGGATGGGGAACCCATCACCCCATCAACCCATCACCCCTTCACACCTAGACCTGATATCAGGGCACTGGGTCATCATCTCCTGGGCAGTGTGGGATTTAACTGGGGTTCCCCTGTGCCCAGTGAAGCAAAGGCTCTGGAAAGAGCAGAGTTAGCAGGGTTTGAACAGGATGGTTTGATGTTGAGCTGGATTGAGCAGAGTCCCAGATGTGGTTTGTCTGTGAATGGAGCAGGGCGGCCCTGGCAGTGGGTGCCCAGGGAGGCCGTGGCTGCCCCCTCTCTGGAAGGGTCCCAGGGGCTTGGAGCAACCTGAGGTAGTGGAAGGTGCCCCTGCCCATGGCAGGGGTGGGACTAGGTGGTCTTTAGGGCACCTTTCGACCCCGACCATTCCATGACTCCCTGATCTGCCATGGGGAGTTGCAGAGGTGATGTGTCCATGGGAAGTGCAGTGAAACCTCCATGCACATTTGCTTTCAGGTTTATTGTAGCCCATCTACTGATGCAGAGAAAGACACCTTCAGTATTAAGGGTTTAGGCTTCAATATTTAGAGTAATACCCACCCTTATTACATCTTTTCTTCCTGCTGTTGCTCCTCATTAAACATGCAGTATTTCAGCTCTTTTTAGAATATTGACTGGAGTTTAATTCTTAAGCCAAAACACTTTTCTAGTTTATTAAAAAAATTGCATGCATTTTGTGGCCTGGAGGGATTTTCTCAGCTGTCTGTGAAGGCTTTGTGGCTGTTCTGCTCCCTGACTGTTTGCTGTGTTGCCCAGGTCTCGCTGTGGCCAGTGCACTGGTGGACATTTCACAACAGATGCCAATTGCCTACAAAGAGAAATCGGGCGCGATACGAAATCGGAAGCAGCAACCCCCTGCACAGCCAGGAACCTGTATTTGATGCATGGACATCAGAAACTGTCTAGGGTTTTAAACAAAATGGAAAAGTAATACCAAGGAGGAGGAGGAGGATTTCCAAGTTGTGTCCCAAGAGACTAGAAGCACCCGGAAAAAAAACCACAACTTCCTTGAACCCAGTTTTTTTTCTCTCATCTACGTGCTAGTTGGCTTTATTTGACAACTGCTCCACTTGAGTTTTACTGACACATGGCTTCAGATTGCTCCTTTGTTTCCTTCAAGTTTAAAGCAAAATAATTTTATTGCAGGTGTGGTAAGGTCTGATGTCACTGTTCCTGGTCAGTGTAAATACAACAGTAGTCCAATATGAATGACACTCAGGTTTCTACATGGAAAGTGCTTTGTAGTTCATGTATTTATCAAACTGTACAAAAAGAAAAAGATCCAGTGTTTACAGGTGTCAGCTCTCAACACATAAACACTACTATTAATCTTCAAAGCATCTTCATCTTTTGTTTTCATTTAATATTTAATTGTTCCCTCATTATTTCAGTGGAACTCTCTTCCAGGCACAGCCTTTTTTGTAGTCATCATGGTCCAGGAATGCAAAAGCTGGGATGGTGTAAAGGTTGATGTTGCTCAGACCACATGAAATAACTGGAAAGTTGGATGTTGCTTTGGAAAGACTCAATGTTTACATAGTCTTAGCCTGCTTGGAGTACACCACACACAAGTGCCTGGACGTGAACAGATCTAGGGAGTGAGGAGACTGCTACACATGCTGCTTTTTAACACCATTAAATTCCTTTAAAGCTATGTATACTCACATCTAGAGTCACTCAAGGCACTCCGTGTCTTCTGTCCTGCAGTCAGAGGAAAATCACATTTTCCTGACCAACCAACTGCTCACCCAGGTGGAAATATCTGGAAGGCACGTAGAGTTTCACTATCTCATAAGAAAACTCTGGGTTTCACCAGCATTTTCATAGAGGCAGTCTGTGTTCCAGGTCAGATACATCACATTTTTCTGATTTTGGCCTCTTTCCTTCCCTTTCCCTCCTGCCATCCTTCTGGATGAGAGCTGAGCTTGGAGGCATTGCTCCTCAGTGGTTATGATTTACTCCATGTTCTTACAGGGTGTAAGAAGCCACACTCTGGGTGCCAGATCAGTTGAGGATGAAGTGAAAAAAGAACTTTAAATAAAAATCAAGCAGAGCAGCTTTGTTTTGCCACAAGTTTGAGTTCTACATGATCAGATCCTGGTATTCCCTGTTGGGTTTGAGCTCCGTTAGATGTTGAAGAAGTGGCTGGTTGGTGAAAGGATGAGACTTGCAAACAGCAAAGAGAAGGTTTGGCCTTTGAGGGGTGCATCAAACCATCTGAACTACTCTGGCAAAGCTGGGGTTGTGTTTTGAGGTTCAAGGCTGGACTGAACCATCTGTGAGTGGTGGTCCCCAGTGTCTCCCTGGAGCTGGGAATGTGGCACAGGGCCAGGGCAGCAGGATGTGGTGCTGGAGCTGTAGGAAAGTGTCAGTGAAGGTGCCAAACAAGGTGTGTAATTACGGCTTCATCACAGTAACTGTGCATTATCCAGGTCACTGTGTTGGTGGGTGCTGCTGAGGACATCTGATCTTTGATAAATGGAGAAGTGACACGTGGAAGGGAAGTGCTCTTGGGTCTGGCCAGGTAGCACCTTTCCAAACTGAAACCCGAATAACTGCTCCTTTTTTGTGTGTGTTCTGGGGATCAGTCACATATCAGCCACTCATTTGTGGGGTGTTTTTTTCCAACCATGTATTTTGAAGAAGCTCTTTGGAGCTTGGCAGCATCACAATAAAGAGGTGAATTGCTGTGTGTGTGTCTGGACAGTGGTGATGGGAACAGCCTGATGGTTTAAGGACTGTGATGGATGATAATTCTGATTTAATGTGTCATTTAACAAGTGCAATGAGACTGCAAAAAATACTGGGACTAGAAAATCATTGGGAAAAAATGCACTATATATAAGAATATATAAAGTGCATCTGTTTCTAAACTAGAAGTTTCAGTGCTCTCTGAGAAGAAGGAGTTATGAGTGGAAAAGGGTGCAGCTTTGTCTTAGAATGAAGGGATTTAGGCAGTTTAATTTTCCCTGATGGCACAGATTACCTCAGACAGATTCATCTCCTGATAATATTTTCTAACTTGCTCAGTCATAGGGTTAATCTGAACTGGAGAAACAAGACTGGACTAAAATCCCTCCCCTGTTACTGCATGTTTTCAGCCATGATGCACATCCTCATGTTCTTGCTGGTTTTGGAAGGAGAGCTGCCAGCCCAGATGGTGAAAGTCCTTCTGCTTGAGTTTCCCTCTTCAGGACAGCACTTGAGCAGGTGCTTACAGTTGTTGGGTTTTCCTGATCACAAACGACTTTCAGAACTGTAGGCCTGGAGGAGTGATAGATTTTTACATTCATAAAAAGACATAAACACAGAGTTTGGGATATTTTTTCACTCCCGGAGAGCTGGGCTGTCTGCAAAGCCTATGGTGTGCCCAGGAGTGTGGCCAAAATGAGGTGTCAGATACTGGAAAAATGCGCAAACATGTTCAAAGTCAAGGTTTATCGGAAGCAAAAAAGTGTAAATAGAGCGACAAGAGTTACTTATGTAAACAAAAGGAACCAGCTCCTTTGGGATGTGGCTCTACCCTGCATCTAATCTCCATCCTGGTGAGGGAGAGGAGAACTCTCACACGTAGCTCTGATGCAGTTTCATCCCAGCTTAGAGGTAAACAAGGAAAAAAGTGGGAAAGGATAGGGGAAAGAAGAACTGCTGGCAGTTTATCATCAGACCAGTATCAAAAGTGAAGGATTTTTGGGTTTATTTCATTTGGAGGTGAGGTGGGGGAGAAAGAACAACCTTATTTCATGGGAAAATCTGTAAATAAATGACAAATGACACAGATTTTGCACTTGTACATAAACTCTACAGTAACGTGCAGAACATGGAGAGATTTAAAGTGTATATAGACCAGAAAAAATACTGAATGTATTTTTGATGCATTTTAAATGATGTATGAGTTTTGTCCTAATAACTCCTTCATCTCATCAGTATTAGATAACTTTCCAGAGCTTTAAACACCAGATTATATTGCGATATCTTGCAAAGCAGGGAGGCATAACTTGACTTTTGTGTGTTCAAATGCATTTCACTTAAATGTAGAAACCAAGTAGAATAGTGGCTTTTCCATTTGAAAGGAGGAAAAGCAACATTTGGAGACAAGTAATAAACTTCCTTAAAGTGGTCACTACGTGGAGGATTAAATCAGTAGTTTAAGGCCTTTGTTACTAAAATTGTGGCAGTGTTTCCATTCAAAATCACTATTTGCAGGTGTTTATAACTGGCTGAAATTCAGCATTCGATGTCTCAAGCCTCAGAAGATTTTCATTCTCTGAGAGGAGCCTTTAAAAAAATCAATAATAAAATTTCAGAACTGTTGGGGCCCTTTTATTCTAGAAAACAACGGTGCCAGTGGATCTCTAAATAACAACCCTTTTTTTTTAATTAACCATTTTCCATGGTTTTTAGCCTAGAATTTTCTCTGGGCTGTTGTAGCATAACCTTGCCACACTATAGCTCAATATTTTGGATACAGGGAGATTTATGAGACACAACTTTTCAGTTGTTATTATCACTTTCCCTGGGCTCAAAATGCATTGTATTGAGATCACCAAAATAAAGCTATTTATGATGGGGTAGTGCCTGTGATTGACACCAAGCCGTGGTGTTTAATGTCCCAAAATTCAGTGCTGTGGCACCATGGGCACTGAGGCTCTGCTGGCAGCTCCACATTCCTCAGGGCCGATCGTGCCCTGGGGGCTGCTCAGAGGCACCATTGCTCTGCAGGAAACCCTACCAGGGTCCCCAGGCACTGCCTTTGGGGGATGGCTGTAAATGGCATCTCAGCTTGCTTGGCCCTAAGTGAGCTGAAAGGAGGCACAGAGGCTGAAATCAAACTTTAGGCCTTTGCCATGACCCGCTGGAGTTCTGGTGCCACAGAGCTGGGCTGCCCCTCTGTCCTTAGCTGCTCCAGGTGTTCCCAGCTGCTTTTCCTTTTCCATGAGACCCTGAGTTAGGGACAGGCAGCAGCTGCATCTCAGAAGCCTGAAGCCCTTTCCAGTGAAAACAGGGGTTTGCTGCACTGCGAGAAAGCAACGAGCAGACTCTGCGTGCCCAGAGCAACTTCTGACCTGCTCTGTCCAGCCCCAGAGAGTGGCGGCTGCCGTGCCCCTCCCGGGCCCTTGGGGAACTGCCCTGCCCCTGGGGACACTGCCCTGCCCTTGGGGACACTGCCCTGCCCCTGGGGACACTGCCCTGCCCTTGGGGACAGCCCGGGGAAGGGAGGGCAGGGCTGCCCTGGCACAGCCTCGGGGCTGAGCTGCAGCAGCAGCTGGGAGAGGGAGCTGGGTGGGCTTTAGTGGGAAGGTGCTTGAAGTGTTGGGGCTGCGGAAGGAAGGGAAGGGGTAGCTTGGGTTATGCTCCTCATTTTTGGATGTGTTCTTTGCAATTTTAGTCAAATTCCTGCATTTTCTGTCGGTAGCTGCTGAAACAAGCTGAGTTTCCATGCCAGGACTACTACAGTATGTGTATATGCTGATTTTTTCTGCATCAGGGCAGGTTTTGTTCAGTCTGTTTCTTTGTTCTGACACTACACACAGACTATTTGTGTGCGTCTTCCAGGTACTAGAATTCTTTAGACATTTCCTCTCCATTTGGTATTGATTCCACAAACCTCACCAGTACAAAGAAAGAAAAAAGTAACAATTGTTGCAGAGTGTATCATATGTCAGTCCATTTTTTAAAAAAAAAGGAAAAAAAAGAGTTTTATATTACTCTAAAATTTGTGCACAATAAATGTTCTTTAAGATCCTCGAATTAATTGTATTCTGGATTTTTTTCCTCTTTATTACGTAATTATTTATGATTCTTATCTGTGTTCAGACGAGCTTAGTTTGTTAATATGTATAATTTAGCATTTATTGCATTCATATGTAAATAGGAGCAAGTATTGTAAACTATTTCATTGATGGGGTTGTGGGTGTTATACATACACACATTTAGGATTGCAGTTTTTTGGTATAATTTTTTGTATTGTAAAATAACAGCTAATTTAAAGCCGGAACGAGAAAATTCTTGGGAAGTCTGTGCATTTTAAATACAAATGTGAAGAACATGTATATAAATAAAAGTAAATAATGCAAATCTTTCCTCTGAAATAAAAAGTAGATGATCTGGTTAAAATTTTCCTCTTATTTATTTTCTTAAAATGGAGGGGAAAATAATTCAAGGTGGTTTTGAAGGTTCCTGGCTGAGGTGAGGTTGAGTCTCTGCAGTGGGTGTGGTGGGCATCAGTGGGCTCCTGGCAAGTTCTGAATTTGGGAGGAGGAAGGAGGGACATTTCCTCTGCCAGAGGATGGGGAAGCATCGATGTAATTCAGAGAGTTAAATCTAGATTTCAAAGGTAGAGACAGTCATTAAATAGTTTCCATTTCTACCCTCATGTTCACTTTCCCCCAGGTGCCTTAGGGCAGCTCATGGTCCCTGATCTTGGCTGTCCCTGAAGGGTGGGAGAAGGGAGGAGAATCCCAACAAGGTGTCAAAGTGTTCAGTATGTTAAGGGTCTTTGCCAACCTAAATAATTCTGTGATTATATAGAAAATTGTCCTCCATGCAGGTCGTTTGGGATGGTCAGGGTTGAAGGAGGAATTTCTTTGCTCCCACCCCCTCAGCACCGGTGTCAGGTCCCAGCTGTCAGGATACAACTGATCCTTAAGTGGTTTGGTTCAATGGTCTGAAAGATCTTTTCCAACTCAGATGATTCAGTGATTCCACAGCCCCAAAACTCAGAGCTTCTGCATTCAGAATTTAAATAGAATCACAGAATATCCCAAGTTGGAAGGGACCCACAAGGATTGAGTTCACCCCTGTCCTTGCCCAGACCCCCAACAATCCCACCCTGTCCCCCCCTGGCAGCGCTATCCAAAGGCTCCTGGAGCTCTGGCAGAGTTGGGAATGTGCCCATTCCCTGAGGAGCCTGGGCAGTGCCAGCACCCTCTGGGGATGATCCTTTCCTGATGTCCAGCCTGAGCCTGGCCCATCTCCAGCCCTGCCCTGGTCCTGTCCCTGTCACAGAGATCTGAGCTGCCCCTCATGACATAACCCAACAGAACTGAAATCTCAGCCCCTTCCCTTTCTTACTCTCACTAATATTTTTTCCAGTAAATTTCTTTGTTTAAATGCAAAGAGGAAAAGCTGTCCTCCATGGAACCTGCATCACCAGTTTTGCTGATGATTTATCAATCACCAGCACCAGCTGCTGTTTCAGATCCACACAAAAGCTGGAGAGACAAGGCAGAGGTGCCTGCTCCTCTCCCACCTCCTGCACAGCATCCGAGGTGTAGCAGGACATTTTCCACCACAGGAATTTACCTGTTTGTTAGCTGGTGCAAGACCTCTCACCCTTCACAAAAGCTTGCATTTTGGTGAAATAACCCAATAAAGACCGCCTGTCTCATGGTCATTCAGGCACTGAAGAACAGAGAAAGTGACACTACATCTGACAGTAAACATCTTGCTGTGGAAGCAAGATTGTGGAAAGATAAGCTGGAATTTGTGACTGATAGACACTCTACTTCACAAACTATAAAAGCTACACCAAAGTTTCACAAAGCAAAAGTCTTCTGCACATTCCCTAGAAATTTGTGGGGCTTTCCCCTGACGTTGGGGCACTAATTTTGTGGTTACTCTCCAGAGGGCTGAGTGGAAGGACTCTGTGTACTCTGTTGGCAGTTCTGTGGTAAGTTCCACTGACTCCTGTTCTCTCCTGTGTCTTTGCTAGCTTTAATACAGGTACCTTAACGTTGTGCACCGTTTTACGTAATCTCCCAGCAGTTCTCTTGTTTTGTACTGAGTAGTGACTGTTCAAGGCCTTTTGTCTGTTACCTCCTGTCTGTTCAATAAATAACACATTTTATAATAGCCCTAATCAGCCAGCCTTAAAAACCTGCGAGCCAGAGGGATTGAGGTGCAGGTCACCTGAGCAGAGCTGCTGCCAAACATCTGAGCCTGAGGCAGGGTTTGTCTAAAGCTGTCACTTGATCCATGACACCCAGGCATGCACAGTTCCAGTCCCGCCGGGATGCAATCCGTTGTTCTCCATTTATTTTTATGTCACTCTCCAACTTTGAAATTAAGCACTGCTGGGATGAAGCAGAGTTGAACCTGACATTTATGAGCCATGAAGGTTTCAGCCACCATCGCCTCTGAAGACTGTTGTGCTGCCTCATTCCATGGCATTAAACTGGGATGCAGGAGCCCAATTCCCAGCAATTGCTGCAGAGCTGACAGAGGATGCCAGGCTGACAGCACAGCGTGGGGTGTCCAGACTTGAAATGAAATGGGCAGGGGGTAGTGGCTTTAAAGCTGCTTTCAGTTTATTTTGGACAGCAGGAAAAACCACGGAGGGCTGGAGCCATTTTTCATCCCTGCTCTGATTTTTCTTGTGTTGTAGCAAAGAAAAGAGGTTTGAAGGGAAGGAAGGGAAGGGAGCATGGAGGTTTTTCAAGGCTTTGTCTACATCCAGGATGATGATCTTTGTCATCAGCTGTCATTAATGAATTGGCTTGGATTTTTGAGAGGAATTTGAGGTCCAGCTTTTCTTTCCACAAACCTTAAATATCAACCACCTACAGAAAGAAGGGACTTAACAGTCTTTTTAAAAGCCAGTTTAACTCCCCCAGAAATCCTGGACTGGAGCCCGGGCAGTGTTTCTTCCACCCAGGAAAAGGTGGGGTTTGGGGCAGCTCTTGGGTAGTTTCACACCGCTGGTTGGTGGTAAATAATCTACAATAGGGCAGAAGCACCAACATTTCCTTTTTGCCCCGTTGATGGGAAGAGAGGTGTACAAAAGAGCCAGAGTTCCACAGACAATGCACTGCCATTGGAAAAAAAAAAAAAAGAATGAGCAGATTCTTGAGTTTCTTCCTAGGGTTTTTGATTTCTGAACTAATTGAGCAGCAAAACAGGGATTGCAGGGACATGGTGGAACCCCCAAGATGTTGCCAAAGGCATAGGGTGGGGGGAGATTTTCTAATGAGGTGAGGGCACCTGCTGATGAGATTTGTGCCTGCTAATGAGCCTGCTGGGCCCAGGTGTCAGCACCACTGGAGGTGGGCTGAGCTGGTCCTGCTCCCCATTGCAGGATGGTTATGAACAGCAACAGTTCCCCAGACTGTGCCAGAGTCCCAACACCCTTGGCCACATGATTTTGGGACACCATCATCACCCTGTGGAAGCTCTGAATAAAGTACATGATGTCCTAGAGACACCTCTTCTCCTTGGTGACTCCAGAGACTCAGGGACAGACTTGGGATTTGGAATCTGCACTAGAGATATCTCAGAAGAATGAGATGAATCTTCCCCACAGACAAAGAGCAAGATCTCAGGGCTCAAACTGTATTGAAATGGGTTGTTTTTCATTGGCATGTAGGGTTAGGACAAGGGGGAATGGCTTCCCACTGCCAAAGGGTGTGGTGAGATGGGATATTGGGAATAAATTCCCCCCATGTCAGGGTGGGCAGGCCCTGTCACAGGTTCCCAGAGAAGCTGTGGCTGCCCTTGGATCCTAAGCCCAGGCTGGACAGGGTTTGGAGCAACCCGAGATAATGGAAAATGTCCCTGCCCATGGCAGCAGGTAGAAAAAGATTGTCTTTATGGCCCCTTCAACTCAAACTATTCCATGATCCTGTTATCAGGTCCAGGCCCTTCCTTCCCTCTCTTCTGTGTTCCTGGGCCCTCACTCAGGCCACATGCATCATCAGAAACCACATCTGTAGGGAATTTAGCCCCAAACCCTCTGACTGGGCCACTCTGGCTCTACCAAGGGCAGCGTCTTTCTTCTCTTTATTTCCCTGTTGCTGGCAAGAAGCACAAGTGCAGCTCCATGAGCCCACAGCCTGCAGGGGGGG